>CM042756.1:19703797-19724572 GCA_022496165.2 Catalaphyllia jardinei
GACGAAGGGCTAGCGCTCGAAACGTCAGCTTCTGAATCTCTTTACGGTGGCTAATTCACATTATCAACTCAGTTGATAAAACCAAATTATCTTGTAATACTCCCACCGACGCAGCACCACGGTTTCTTTAGAGACTTACCCCCTTTACTAATTTAATCGAACATTGCTCGAACAGACGAATCAAAGGGGAAGAAATTTGGGCAATTCGCAATCTGGTTCCTTGTACACATTTTATTCTATCTCAAGTAAACTACGCCTTAGATGAACTAATTAAGAATGCTTAAGATGAACAAAAATTAAAATAATAATAATAACAATATAATAATAATAATAATAATAATAAAGACATCATAAAAAGAATTTGCATTTCCATAAGTTGGCTAATATGCTGGGATAAATTTCATTTGTAATAGTCCTTTTCACGGTTATTTTTTTTTCATTTGCATTACAATGTAATCCAACGTACAAAATTAGCAAATTAGGAAAATACCATAATATTCTTTGTTTGTTTACCCAAAATTTTAATTAGGCATTGCATTGTCTTTGTTTTTTCTTGGGACCATTGTAAATCCCTAGAGTAACTGGATACAATGCTTATGCAAAATTTGAGTAGACACACCAAAAATATTATGGTATTTTCCGAAGTAGAGAATAGCCCGAAATTGCCTCGCATACATGCTAGTTAAGCAATAGAAAACGTTTTCCGTATTTGCATAGCCTGATATAAACACGAGAGGGGTTGAGAGAATTCGAGACAGTTATGCAAACCCGAGACGAAGTCGAGGGTTTGCATAACTGTCGAGAATTCTCCCAACGCCTCGAGTGTTTATATCAGGCTATGCAAACACAGAACAAAAGTTTTCTATTGCTTTTATAAAATATTTCTCAAAATTAATTCCACAAATGAAGGGGAATTTTGTTTATAACCTCCTCATCCAAAAATATTTTCTCAGTACACGCTCTGGACAATCATTTTTCCTACTAACCATTCAAAACGCGCATATGATAACGCTCGAACCAACGAAAGTTCGCGTTACAAAAGTCAAAATTTGTGCCAAATTCGCGAGCGAGCATGGGAACGTTGTCAGCTTTGAATCCTTCTAAATCTTTGGGAGAAATGCCTAAAGTTCGATGAAAACAGAAGAACTATTCAAAAGATTTACGACTCTGTAAGGAAAGAACTTCAATATGAAATCGCTGTGCTTGGTCGCTCTTGAAAGTAACGCGAATTGGCAGCCCGAGAAGATGGTTGAGAAGTTGAATCGCTCAGCTTGCCTTGTGAAGTTTTGCTGGTTTGGAATCATTGCACAAGCAGACAGGGTTGAGTTTATGCAGTTAAGTCGAAGGGCATTAAATTTATCATTCTGGTGAACTGTCTGGTACATTTTTCCAAGTTTTAATGGTCATTTTTTGAACATTTGACAGCCAAAACACGGCAACCGATCGGCCGTGTAAAATTTGATTTGAACCAAGAGACCTTGAACAGATTTCGCATTCGCAGTTTCTATGATATAGTTCGCGTTTAATTTTATTGTACATCTTTTCTAAAAAAATAGAATAAGATTTTGGGAATTTTATTGTAGTAATTAAATGCAAAAATTACCTTGAAAAAGGTTTACTGCGTATTTTGTTTCATAGTATTTTGTTGTCTTTGCTTGAGCTCCCTCGACGAGGTCGTCTAGCTCACTAACATCGAGGCATGGAAAGCGCTGTTGTACTTCTTTCTTTTGCTTTCTTTCCACGGGTCAGAGGGAAAGAGATGGTCCATCCCCAAATCAAAACTTGGAAAAGGTTTCTTCATTTGAACTCCTTAATATTTGTACTTGAGAGTTAGACTACCGGCTTTAAAATGGTTTCAAATTGTGCCGGGGAAACACGGCAGGCGTGACGTGACAACCGTGTTTGCATACTCTCATCTAAGCACACCTATCGACCAATGAGAATGCGCGTACTGTCTTAAATATTTTATAAATGCAATGCAAATGCAATGCAAATGCAATGCAAATGAGCGAAGCGTTAACCGTGAAAAGGGCTATTCGTGTCAAAATTCGGCAAGCGTGTTGAGCTCGTGTTATTCTTGATATCTTTTAACTTGAAATTGTTTACAGCTTGAATTTTTTGATAACGCTCGATTTAAGGTGGGGGTACACATGAAGGCCGTCTTGACGTTGCTTAACATGGCCTTTCTGACAATATCTTGGTTCAAACTTTTCCCAGTATTTCGGTCGTGTTTCAAGCAACGCTAAATCTCTATGCTTATTTCATTAACCACTGTTTGACAGTTTTGTGTAAATTTTTGGGTGATTTTTTGGTATTTTGGGAAAGAGATATTTTTTTCTCGAAGGATAGGTTAAATTGAGGAAAATATAAAATGTTGAAGATTTGATGGATTTGGAAAATTGAAATTTGAAGTGAAGAATTAGAAAACGGTTACCAAACAGTCCCCCGGCCCTAGCCCCTACCAACCTGGGGCTCTTTTTTGGGGCATCAACTGCCTGGTAGTGTTTCCGACCCATTTTAAACCTAACAATTCCCTTTTAATATCACTTCAAAATTCCACTTCTATTCAGGTGTACCCATACAACAATAGCATGTAGACACAAATTAATGCATAACGAATAAACATTGGTGAAAATGAATCCAGGCAACTTTCTGTAACATTTCTCACGGCCACACGGGCATTGCACAACTACTGGGTACGAAAATGCTCTCTTTCTGAAGCCGCGATCTTGTTGGTCAGCAACCGCTTTCTCAAGAGACAATCAAAATGGCGCTGATGGCGCACATGCAGTTAAACATGTCTCGATTGTGGCGATCAACGTTGACAATTTCAGTATGTCATAGATCTCCCTGGAGATATTCGTTTGTTCAGCACATAGCTTCATCGCCAATGCAACATTTTCAGAAGAGGGGCCTTGCTTTGTCCAAAGTCAACGGGAAATCGTCAGGGCCTAGTCCAAATTATGACGTAACAGGAAAAGAGGAAGAAGATCTGGAACGCAAAGACAACAGCGACACTTCGGATAACAGAAAAATCTTCATCGGAAATCTTTTGAGGGGAAGAAACTACACCTCTGAAGATAAGTTACATAAATATTTTTCACATTATGGTGAAATTGAGGCGTTGGAATTCTTTCGTACTAAGTATACCAAATTGTCTCGAGGGTTTGCTTTTATCACTTTCCGTGATGCCCAAAGCGTTCAAAGGGTTCTGGCCGAATCACACTTCATCGATAACCGAAACGTTAAGGTAGAAGCTCCCGCGAACAAGCGGAAGAGCTTTGCTCATCACAAGAGAGACTTAACAGTGCTTGTGACTAACATTAAGAAACACATTGACAGGGAAACAATTGCAAGACATTTCTCTCAATTTGGGGAAGTAGACAGAGTGATTCTGGCTAAGGAAGGTGAAGATGAAGATCTCAACAGTTATTATGTCATATTTTCAACCCTGTCTGGTGCCACGAAAGCCCTCGAAGAACAAAACCAGCAGATTGCTGAACAAAGCATTGATTGTCAAGTTATGGCCCTAGAAAAGATTACCCCAGTAACAGCACAGTATGCTTGGGAAACAAATCGCCTTGCTGTTTCTTCAGTACCAGACGACATAACTGTTGAAGATTTGAGAGATTATTTCCAACAGTATGGCGATGTACAGTTTGTTGACTTCATTGTGCAAGGTGGTATGGGATCTCACTTGCAAAAAGATTCCAATACAGCTTTTGTTCAATTTTTAGATGAAGTCATAGTTGACGAAATTGTTCAAACTAAGGATCATGTTATAAATGGCTTTGATGTCCAAGTCTCAAGATATAGAAAATTGCATGATATTCCCCCTGAGAAGGCAAGAGAGCTAAGGCTTTCAGTAGAAGGGTTCCCTCTGGCCACACGACCAGAAGAAGTAAAAAAATACTTTGAAGAAACATTCAGCATAGTGTTAAATGGAGCCTTCTTTAGTAAGAAATTGATTTGTATTGTCAGATTTTCCAGCCAAGCAGATCTTGAAAAGGTTTTGAGGGAGCAGAAGGCATCTTTTCATGGATTGCCATTGTATTTCCGTCGACTTGCTTGGAAGAAATAATTCTGGACAGGATTATGATAATGTTGATGGCTTTCAGTCTTTCGTGCCTCACGGTGTTTGATTTAATTTGCAAGCAAACACCACATGACAGTTTAGTTTGGAATGAATGGTAATACACCAGGTTTGATAAAATTATTACTATTTTATTATTTAGACTATGCTGGGATTTATTATTGATTAAGGTCTTTAGTTATGTTGCTTCAAGCTTTTTCACACCAATTTTAGATCTTAACTGTAATAAGTCAATTTATTTGAACTTATTGTAATAAAATGAAGGATGACCAGGATAAAACTAAGAGATGTTTACTCAGTGAAATCTACATCGCAACTGACTACGATTATATAAGTAGGTCAAACTGGCGGGAACGGGTCTCTGGAGAACGCACATGCTGCTAAGTTATTCAATATAACGCATGTTATTGTAACACTTACATGTATCTACATTGAATGTTACTGACAGTCAGGCAATAACAACAAGAGACCTCTGTCATTGGTAACTTATTTAATATAAAACGAATTGAAGTTAATGCTACTTTATTATTGTACTTTAGTAAATGTGACCAGAGTTGTACATTGAGTTCTAGGGCTTTTGAATGAATGACTTGAAGCATGTAATAAATTTTATAAAGCATTCCAAATTATTCTTGATCTATTGAAGCCTGGATAGACATGTAGATGACATCATTTACAATTTCGTTGTTTTTTACTATATCAAACAAGTAGCTTCTATATTACTGTCCATCTGTTTATTAACTTGTATTACAGGAGACAAAAATATGGTAAGAACATCGGTGATCCACTAACCTAATGGCTCATGTTGCTCTTTTGTTCTTACCACATATTGATGTCACCTGTGATCTATTACTGAACAAGTGCATGGCAACAAGGAATCTATTTCTTATATGCAGTGTTCCACACCAAACAGGCAGGTTTTTGCAAGCTATATAAGTAGTCTGAGGCATAAGTATGTTCTTATTAGAACTGCTTGTTTTCATGTGATTCACATTTTTAAAATGTCAACTGTCAGTTCTTTAAAGTCGCTTTTTCTCTCTCCACATTTTTTTGTAGCCATAACAGAAAAAAAGTAATCTTTCAACAAATTTTGATTTTGATTGAGTGCTTTGTTTTGGAAAAGAGCAATTTTTCTTCTGTTGTGTCTTCGCCTGTAATTACCAAGGGATTTCTGGCTTTTGTGTCAATTTGGGGAACATGAAACAAAAGCCTGAAATCAGTCTGTCTTGTTCATCGTCAGAGAGAACAAATGCCTTGCTCGGGGCATTTGATCTTTTCCAGCATTTGTTCTGTTTATGTATAGACAGGCATATCGGAGTTGATCTCTCTGATGATGAACGATTTGTTCGAAATATGCTGCTACATATACAGTTTGTGTTTGTAGGCTAATAGTGTCTGGATTGTGTAAGATTTTTTTGACTGTCATTACAAAGCAAATTTTATTGTCATTTTTAAAGTTTTAGACTTGAATATAAGTAAAATATTATTTGGAAGTGATGCTTTTCATTCTTACTATCAAAATCAGTTAATTGTGGTCTGACATATTTAACCTTAAAACAGAGACTTGCAGCCAAAATGTAGCTTTGCTGCACCATAATGCAAACCCATGATGAGCCTCTCATTACTGAGTGGGCAAAGGCAAAGTGTAATGCAATATATCGCTCTGTCCTGCTTTGATTTGTCACGCAATGTTTTGCATAGAGTGTTGCGTGACAAGCATTTTTATCCATTACCATAACACCATCAGTGGATTAGTGAGACAGCATATATACTATGGTATTTTTCACATCTCTTCTTCTGGCTCAAAGAAAATTATGTGAGCTTCATGAATAAATACTAAGTCAGCTGTGTTAGCCTTAAACAGTCTGTGATTGTACAAAGCTTTTCTACACATGTCTGGGTTTGTTGTAAAATCTTCCCTTGTTGGGAGAATATTCACCTTTGATCATTTTTATGAGACCCCACTAAACGATCCATACTGTGAAAGCCTAATAAAGATTAGTCATCCTGTATGGCTTTTGGACTTGATCAGTGAGATTTATATCACTCTGTTTTCTCACAGTATCTCTAAATTATGTCAGATGTATGTCTTTAAATGTCTTACTTAACTCTTTAACCCTCTGACGTACAAGCAAACTCATACCCCCACTGTGGTACAACGAGTGGGGGTGGGTGGTAGGAACCCCTCCCCTGGGTTTTCATTGGGTTAAGATACTTTGAAAAGGTACATGTAAGACCAGTAATAGATAGCCTGTTATGTCGTCTACACGACGAAGTTAATATTATGGTTTACATATGCAAATTGCACCGCTTGGGGCCTATGACGTCATCCAATATGGCCAATTTTTTTGTTATTTTTAACTTCTTTCAGTCTAACGTTGGTTTTTCTTGACAAAAATAAACGTTTTTCTCACAATTACAGTTTTAAACAGCTGAGCATGTAAAATATGACTTAATGTAACTTAAAGTTGCGTTATAACTGTTTTAGGTCCAGGAACAGAGCCTTAAAGCTTACAACATCTCAAGGAATAGAATTCAAAATTACTCTTTTCACAAGAATTAATGTCACTTTCCTTTTAATATCTCATGCATCTACCGGTCGATTTTCACCAAATTTTCAGAAAAGGTGTCTTAAAGATAAAAAACCAGCTACTGAAATGGAGAGATGTGCAGAGAAAATCCCCACGACAAAATCTTAAAAAACCTTAGCGGGGGTGCATCCACCCCCCCCCCCCCCCCCCCCCCCACACACACACACACACACACCCCTTGTACGCCCGGGGGTTAATACTGTTGATTTTTTAAAATATAACTCGCAAACATTAAACTTACTGGTGAAAAGTCACCTGGACTTTCAGTTGTTTAAAGGAGAGTTTCAGCCGAGTGTTTAGGGACCAGGACTTGAAATCCCTAGGTCGCGGGTTCAAGTCCCGCTCTGATCACTCAGCTGGAGTTGTTTCTTGGTAGACCCCAGTTCAACTCCTCGGTCATGCTTGTAAATAGCCAACTGGTCTGCTTTCCGCCAAGTGGGAGTTATAAGCCAATTATCTTTACTTCATGTTTGTTTCTTTAAGTGGCATGCTTTTCAACTTGCTAGCTTTCAAGTGCCCGAGACGTTTTCCTATCAATATATTTTTTTCAAGAATTGCCTAATAACCTTTGCTTCCAGCCACTGCAAAAATGTAACGTGAACTAATGAAAAAACTTAAATGGAGTAAGACTGGCCCATCATATCTCTTTAGGGAGAATGCTGACCAATCTTTTTTCTTGTATTTTTTAAACAGTGCTTGGTAGGGAACACGTCGGGAAAGATTCACATAAAAAAAATTGTTAGGCAACTTTTATTTCTGAGGAATCACCTAAATTGCGCTCTTTTCCTCAAAAATCTAACTCAAAAAGTAAAACTTTTCTCAATTACTAACTGCTGGTCAAGCATTACCGGTTTAAGATTTTAGGTGTGTCATAAATCTGTTTCCTTTTCCTGTCCATCGTTGCCAAACAGACTTGTTAGGCGTCAACCGAGGTATTTAATTCGCAAAACAAATATGCACGACTTGAGTGCCTATGTAAAAATTTTCAGTCGTGTCGTAAAACGGAAACCTAATTCATCACTCTGGTCAATTACAAAGGAAACAAACACGTACAATCCAATGAGACAATCAAATCCCAAAATATATACATGCAGCTGACGCAAATCGCTGGAAAAAATGCAAGCGAGTCAGACTGGTTTAGGTTTTCTAATCGGATGACAAAGTGGAGCGAATTTTTCCTTTAAGCCAATTGCCGTGCAGCGAAGCAAAGCGAAACTGAACTACTCGAGTGAAAACCGCTCTAACATATCTATTGGAGAAGAGAAATTTCAATGATCATGGGGACACAGAAATAGCGTGCCGCATTCATTTTATGATAACATGTTTGAATAGAACTTAGTACTCATAGGCACAAAGGTTTCATTGTTCTCGTTAGGTGAGAAAATATCACAAGTCTAGATGTATTGTTGTGATCACAAATTAGTTCTCCAGAAAAAACGAATTTTACGCAATGCGCAAGCTTACACAATGTTGATTTCAGGTCATTTACAGACAGTTAAAATTTTGATTTCACATCATCAGCGTTCTGGTTTAGGGTTATTGCTTAGGGTAGCGCTAGAGGTTATGGGTAGGTTAGGGTTAGCGCTCAGGGTAGGGTTATTGCTTAGTGTTAGGGCTAGCACTCAGCGTTAGGGTTATTACTTAGAATTAGGGCTAGCGCTCAGGGTAGGGTTATTGCTCAGTGTTAGGGCTAGCGCTCAGCGTTAGGGTTATTGCTTAGAGTTAGGGCTAGCGCTCAGGGTTAGGGTTATAGGATAGAGTTAGCGCTAGCGGTTACAGGTCGAGGTTAGAGTTAACGTTCAGGGTTACAGTTAACGTTCCTGTTAAGGTTTATTGTATAGGGTTAGGACTAAGGACTTTGATTTTACTTAGAGAACAGTAGTTCGTATTGTGTGATTGTCCAGGTGAGTGTAATTCTGAAAAAAAATCTGTTGTTGGTGACTGACGGTTCGGCAACCTGAGTGGAAGTCATCTTCAGCGTCAAGTGAATAGTGTTTGTCAGTCGATGCGAGCGAAAATGAGGTGAGAGAACATATCTCCGTGCCCCATGATAATCTTTTTCAATCTATTTTAAGCTTCCCTCAGTTATTTTTAGTCTAGGAGCCCCGATCACGCATGCAATGGCCAACGGGTATCAGGTTGTGTCCGTCTAAAGAAGAATTCGAAAATTATGCGCGCTAAGAGAAAAAAAGTAAGTTTGTTTTGAACTGCCGCACTGTTAGCATTGGAAATTATTTTCAGAGCTGGGCAGGAAAACTATACGTGCTTCTCCGAAAAATAGAAAAATAGAAGTCGTGTCATTCCCAAGCATGAAAAATGAATGATTAACACAAAGTGCCAGGACTCGAATTTCTAACCTGCTTGAAAGTCGTTTCTCAGAAAGTGCCGAAAGAATTGAAGCGAACAGTATCTCTTTCGAAAGGTATTTTAAAGCCCGAGACGGCTAAATTCTTTTTTCGCATCTGTACAACTTTCACTGCAAAATAACCGGTGCAAATCTTTGTTTATTTAATATCGGAAGTGCTGTCTACTATTTACTGCTGACTAGAATTGTATTCCAATAAACACGCACGAAAGTCGTTTCTCGAAAAGTACTGAACGGATAAATCGAAAAATATCTCTTTCAAAGGGTTATTCAAAACGTAGGACAGCTGAATACTTGTTTCCCGTTTGTTAGAACTTTCGGTCCGAAAATCCCGGTGCAAATGTTTGCATATTTAATTTCACAATTGCTTTGTAATATTTACCAGAGTTTGGATGTCCGCTCCGAAAAAAGTGCTTCTCTGGCACGAACTAAAACATCGTTTAGATCGAGAGAGATCCTGAAAGAGACCTATCTGGAAAGCATTTTGAAAGTGCTAGGCAGGAAAATTATCTTCTATGTGTTTATCCTGATTTTTCCTTCGGAAATCAGTCTTGTCATTCCCTTGGGTCATTTCTCTGCATGACTGGTTCACATTAGGCGCTCTAGCTGCTAACAAGCATATCTAGATCTGTTAAAATTAAACCTCAATGTTATTGCGTCCTTTAAGTTGGCCAATCAGGTGTCTTTTCTGAAATAGCCTCGCGGCTTGACCACGCGCTAAATTTAGATTGAAAAAGATTATCATTGGAACAGGCCCATGTATGGGGGATGGGTTCTCTCAGATCATGGTCTCTTGGTCGATGATGTTATAAGTCTGGTTTGTTGATAGTGATTGGTCAGTTAAGCCATGATGGTATTGGCTGAAAGACTCGTGCAAAGTTTGTCATCAGTCATTGGTCGGTTTCGATCCGTCTTTTGTTAGTCAAGTTGGTCTGTTAGAGTCCGTCTATTGTTAGTCAAAATTAAGTCGGTCTGTTAGAAGTCCGTTTGTCTCTTTCGTTTCCGTCGCGGATAAGTCGTTTGTAAGGTGCCGGTAGTTGTTGACATCTGTTAAGAGGCGTTTGTTCTAAGTTAGTCTAAAGTACCAGCTTTCCAGAGTCAGTCGTTGAAAATAGTTTGTACTGTAGGTTAAGCATTGAGCAGAGTCCCAGTCAATGCTGTGGTTTGTTCAGTTGATGATGCACAGCAATGTGGTTGTTGACATCACCATTTCTCGTGGCTCTTTCGTGTTCAGTCAGTCTCGTGTTAAGGTTTCTGCCAGTCTCACCAATGTAGGAAGCATTTGATCTTGAAAACATCTCCCTGTCTGTTGTTGGGTTCGTCTCGGTCTTTAACGTTGGTCAGTAAGTGCCGTAACGTAGTTGTAGGTTTGTGGGCTACAACATCCGTGTAGCCCATTCTGTGTGTTCTCTTCTGAGATTTAAACCGAGACAAATCTCGTCTTATGAAACTTTTAAAAACGGAAATCAATGTTATCTTATCGTTGCACTTTTTCAACATACATAACAATGTCTACTGCAGTTGTTTACTTGAGTCTGTTACCAGTTCACTATTAACCGTAGGCTTCATTCTTCGCACGATTATTCCTTTCATTACTATATCCCCCTCCCCCGCCCACCCTCCACAAAAGAAGAAAAAAAACCTGCGTCGGTAGGCAAACACATGCAGAAATAACTTGTCAGTTAATTTTCCTTTGTTAAATGGCCGTTGATAAATAACTAGCCAAGCAAAACACTTGCCTGGTAACGAACATCGAATTGAGGTTCAAACCACAAAGAAAGTTTAGCTCTCTTTCAAATTTGGATACCGGACGTTTCTAGCTCTGATAAATGACGTTTTTGAGAATCTGTTCATCCCTACGTTAATAAATACAGCGTATTTTATAATGTCTTTTGGAAAACAGTCCTAAGAAAGCACGCGCGCTGATTGGTTAATAATCCTGTTTGTATAACTCGATGGAGACACAGAACTAGCGCGCGCTGTTGACGTAGTGATGGCGCGAGCAAAGAGAATTTACTTTTTGATAATCAAAGTTAACAAGTTGTTTTCCTTTTTAACGTCGGGGTGTTTTCTACAAGATATAGAAAACATGTACTCCGTGTTTGTATCGAGTTATATAAACACTCGTGAAAGTTTGGGAGAACTTGAAAAAGCTGTGGAAACACTCGCCTGCGGCTCGTGTTCCCACGGCATTTCTCGTTCTCCCAAACTTCCACTCGTGTTTATATAACTCGATACAAACACGGTACATGTTTTCTATTTCTTAAACAACTGGCCCCGGTTGTTTAAAGGATGGATAACGCTATCCACCGGATAAATCGCTATCCAGCGGATAAGTGTGGACAAAACAAACCACGCTATCCGCTGGATAGTGATTTATCCGGTGGATAGCGTTATCCACCTTTCGAACAACCGGGGCCTGTTCTTTTCTCCTTTTATAGCAAATTTGTAAGAGTTTTTCAGGAAAGATCAAAATCGAGTTTACACCTTTGGCCAATCTTGTCGAAATTTTAACCTTCTCTGTAAACTTGACCTTGCTTTCTGATCTATGCTGTTGTTGTGGTCGTTTCGAATTGCGATTGTGGTTGTTGTTTTTCTTGCTTTCAACGAGAATTTGAATAGACTGAGCGCGCGAAAGAGCTGACAAATTATTACAAGTTATCCCAATATTGATGCGGACTAATGAGTGCCAAGAAAAACAACACCTTTTTTCCTATTTTTAATTTTTGTCAAACAGTGTTTACAATATCCATATGGTTTTCACTTCACGGTAGTCAGCTTGGCAAAACTGGAAATAACAGAACTTCAGAGAAAGAACGCATAAAAGTTTTACGTAGTGTAGTAGGATTAATGACCAAACGATATTTCGAAGATACTTCCTTGTAGTTAAAATTGGCATTGTTTGGGGCAGTTTTCCTGAACGAAACAAACTGCTTGCCAAATAGTTTTTTGTTTGTTTGTTTGTTTGAAAAACCATGCATTTCAATTCAATCGCGACATTAGTAAATCAAAGTTATTGAACGCCTGTGTTCTATTGTGCTCGTGAAGTGAGAAAATTTCACAAGTTAAGATCTTTTGTTATAACCATTAAAGAGCTCACCAATCACAACACTGCAATTTGCTCGCTTTGTATTCTCTAATGTATATAAAAACAAACGTAACTGTTAGTCACTTCGCTTCATTGGGCTGCTGCCCTCAAACACATAAGTAAAGAATCTTTTAGAACTGCACGATGGCCAATCAATGTACCGTCAATGAAGCTTCTCTACAGCCTGGTCAAGAAAACTCTCTGTGTGATGGATGCAGGAAAACAGCAGAAACATTCGTGAAGCCGGAGTCTCCGGTGGCCGCTGAGTTGCTGGTACGTCCCAAATGTGCCAAACGGCTGCGGAAGTTTCAGATCGTAGATGTCAGCCCTATCCGTGCAAGACGGAAGCTTATATTTTAAACCGGTAGGAAGGTACCTAGCTATCTTCTACCACTCCGGTCTATTATTTGCTTTACGTTGCGACAAAACGGCTCCTTTAGGAGCCACTCAGCGTGTAAAAGTCAATGATTAACATGCCTGGCTCATGTGCTACACAAACCTTCCAGTTCCTTTGTGAGTAAGAATTTTTATTTTGGATTTACCTAATCACGGCATCGATGTAGCGCAGTACCGAATGTTGATGACCGAACTAAACATATTTCCTGGTTGCGACAAGAAAGAAACCCATCTATTTTTTTGGTTTACAAACGCTGCTTTTCGCTAGCGACAGAACAATGCGCGCTTAAGCTTTCGAATCACAGAATATGCACTTTGAAATCGAAAAGTCTTTAGCGTGGACGGAATTTGTGTATATGTTTTTTTGTTTTTGTTTTTGCTTTTGATTTACTCTATATAAGTAAATTTGAGTGTTGTTTGCCGACATACATCTCTTGTGATTTTCATTTCCAGTAACCAGTGAGCTAGCACTTTTGCGAAAGACAAAGTAGTTTTGAAACTCTTTTCTCTCCAACTTGTCTCTCGGTTTAAGATTCTACGTATGTCATGAATTTTAAATCTGTCTCTTTTTCGTGTTCGTTGTTGCCAAACAGACTTGTTCCATTAACAATTTGCAAGGCGTCAACCGAGGTACTTAATTCGCAAAACCATTCTGCACAAAACAACTATGCACGCCTTGCGTGCCTATGTTAACATTAGGAGGCGCTTGGTAGCGATTTTCAGTCGAGTCGTAAAACGGAAACCAAATTCTTCACTCTGGTCAATTACAAATGAGACAAACAATCCAATAAGAGAATCAAAACTCGAAATATATCCATGCAGCTGATGCAAATCGCGAGAAAAAATGCAGGCGAGTCAGACTGGGTTTGGTGAGAAAGTGGAGCGAATTTTTCCTTTAAGCGAATTGTGCAGCGTAGCAAAGCGAAACTAAACTACTCGAGTGAAAACCGCTCTAACATAGCCATTGGGGTATAGAACTTTCCATGATCATGGGGACGCAGAAATAGCGTACCGCATTCATTTTGTGATAACATGTTTGAATAGAACTTACTACGCAATAGGCACGAAGGCTTCATTGTCCTCGTTAGGTGAGAAAATATCACAAGTCTAGATGTACTGTTGTGATCACTAATTAGTTCCCCAGAAAAACGAATTAATAACTTTTGCCATTCCACTTGAACAGAATAAGACAGTAACGCAGCGTCAATTACACAGAAAAACTATTTCTGTTTTTTTTTCTTTTGAGTCTATGATGCGCATGTACGAGGATCGCGCAAAATTTTGGAAAACGTGTGTGTATATAAAAAGACAGTAGATTGCTCGACTTTGTTTTATCCTTAAAATCTCGTCATTCCAGTTGTCTCCAGAGTACGAAGTGTGACTGTTTTGCTTCCATTTTATTTCTCGCGGTTTTATTTTGCGTCGCACACTACAGATAAAGCGAAGGATGGACTACTCGCAATGTATGTTGTTTCACATCAGATTAATAATCAGCTAAGCCAGTGTAGCTAATTTAAAAAAGGGAAAAATTAACAGAGTTTCACTTAGTTTCTAGTCAACTCATGTTTAGTTCTGATTTGTGCTTGTTGTTCAAATCTATGTTTTGTTGTTGATTCATTACAATGTGAATTGGCCAGATTATTGATTGTTGATTGAACGCGCGAGGTGAGAAAGTTTCACAAGTTTAGTGCTATTGTTGTCAGTGTTAGCAAGTTCATCTATGGTTCATCAATCGAAACAACGCAATTTTTTCTCCTTTGTTCCTAGTAGGTATAAAAGGCCTATCTGCTGTTCACTTGCTATATCAAATTTGTTTCACTAACTGACCTGATAACAAAGCAGCTAGAGAAATTTACAACGATTGCGCGATGGCTGAGATGTGTATCGTCTGCGAGGCCTTTCTAAAATCTTGTCTAGAAAACCTTCTGTGCGATGAATGCAAGAAGTCAGCAGAAACATCTTTAGAGAAGGAATCTGCCATCGATAAAGACATCGAGGACACTCCATCACTCTCCAGTTTTGCCCAGCAGTTGCAGATAATAAAGTTTCAGGACGCGAAGAATAGAAATAGCCGTGTGAAACGAAAGCTAATATTCTAAGGCTTTAGCTTTTCATGGAGCAGCTGCAGCGATTCCTCCAGAAGATTAAGACCAACGCAGGCCCCCATTTAAAACAGGTCAGCAGCTCCCGATGCCGGTATGGAGTTAGGAAGACATGCTTCTTTACCAACAAACGGTTCTTTTAGGAGCCATTCAATTTGAAAAAGTCAATGAGCAATATGTAAGACCTAGCAAATAACATAAAAGGTAGAAAGTAAAATTTCTTGTTAACTACACAAGAGTGACAAACACTTTAAACTATACTAATTGAAGGGCTGAGTGCAAAACCATGCTAAGTGACGATCGTAAGTGTTTTTCCTATTTTCTGCAAAAGCGCCTGAAATTTTGCATGGCGTTTTCAATTGAATAGAAAAACATCACCCTGTATTTTTTTTCGCTGGTTTGCTCTTCGTTTTGGAAATATTACGTATGCAAAAGCTTGTATTTGTTTTCACGTCAGCGCGTGACTGCAAAGACAGTAATTTTACTTCAAATCCTGAAAAATATTGATCTTTTGCAACGTGCAACCATAAAAAATGTTAATTCAGGTAAAAACCTTTAACCGCTGATTTCACGTGAACGTGCGACCGCAAAGACGTTAATTTCACTCAAATTACAGCCAAATGGTAATTTTACGCAATGCGCAAGCTTACACAATGTTGATTTCAACTCATTTACCGACAGTTAAAATTTTGATTTCACATCATCAGCATTTAGGTTTAGGGTAGCGCTAGCGGTTATGGGTAGGGTTAAGGTTATTGTTTAGAGGTAGGGAGCGCTCAGGGTTAGGGTTATTGCTTAGGCTTAGCGCTAGCGGTTACAGGTCGAGGTAAGAGTTAACGTTCAGGTTTATTGCTTAGGGTTAGGGCTATGGACTTTGATTATACTTAGAGAACAGTAGTTTGTATTGTGTGATCGTCCAGGTGAGTGTAGTTCTGAAAAAAAAAACTGTTGTTGGTGACTGACGTTTCGGCAACCTGAGCGGAAGTCATCTTCAGAGTCAAGTGTGTCGATGATGTTATAAGTCTAGTTTGTTGATAGTGATTGGTCAGTTAAGCCATGATGGTATTGGCTGAAAGACTCTTGCAAAGTTTGTCATCAGTCATTGGTCGGTTTCGATCCGTCTTTTGTTAGTCAAATTTGCCTGTTAGAGTCCGTCTATTGTTAGTCAAAATTAAGTCGGTCTGTTAGAAGTCCGGTTGTCTGTTTCGTTTCCGTCGCGGATAAGTCGTTTGTAAGGTGCCGGTAGTTGTTGACATCTGTTAAGAGGCGTTTGTTCTAAGTTAGTCTAATGTACCAGCTTTCCAGAGTCAGTCGTTGAAAATAGTTTGTACTGTAGGTTAAGCATTGAGCAGAGTCCCAGTCAATGTTGTGGTTTGTTCAGTTGATGATGCACAGCAATGTGATTGTTTACATCACCATTTCTCGTGGCTCTTTCGTGTTCAGTCAGTCTCGTGTTAAGGTTTCTGCCAGTCTCACCAATGTAGGAAGCATTTGATCTTGTAAACAGCTCCCTGTCTGTTGTTGGGTTCGTCTCGGTCTTTAACGTTGGTCAGTAAGTGCCGTAACGTAGTTGTAGGTTTGTGCCCTACAACATCCGTGTAGCCCATTCTCTGTGTTCTCTTCTGAGATTTAAACCGAGACAAATCTCGTCTTATAAAACTTTTAAAAACGGAAATCAATGTTATCTTATCGTTGCACTTTTTCAACATACATAACAATGTCTACTGCAGTTGTTTACTTGAGTCTGTTACCAGTTCACTATTAACCGTAGGCTTCATTCTTCGCACGATTATTCCTTTCATTACTACACCCCCCCCCCCCCCCCAGCCTCCACAAAAGAAGAACAAAAACCTGCGTCGGTAGGCAAACTTAACACACAAAAAAAAGGAGTTTCACACATGCAGAAATAACTTGTCAGTTAATTTTCCTTTGTTAAATGGCCGTTGATAAATAACTAGCCAAGCGAAACACTTGCCTGGTAACGAACATTGAATTAAGGTTCAAACCACGAAGAAAGTTTAGCTCTCGTTCAAATTTGGATACCGGACGTTTCTAGCTCTGTTACATGACAAAGCTTTCATTTTTCTCGCTAGGTGAGAAAATATCCAATGAGACAATCAAATCCCAAAATATATACATGCAGCTGACGCAAATCGCAGGAAAAAATGCAAGCGAGTCAGACTGGTTTAGGTTTTCTAACTGGATGAGAAAGTGGAGCGAATTTTCCCTTGAAGCCAATTGCCGTGCAGCATAGCAAAACGAAACTAAACTACTCGAGTGAAAACCGCTCTAACATAGCCATTGGGGTATAGAACTTTCCATGATCATGGGGACACAGAAATAGCGTGCCGCATTCATTTTATGATAACATGTTTAAATAGAAGTTACTACTCAATAGGCACAAAGGTTTCATTGTTCTCGTTAGGTGAGAAAATATCACAAGTCTAGATGTATTGTTGTGATCACTAACTAGTTCCCCAGAAAAACGAATTAATAACTTTTGCCATTCAACTTGAACAGAATAAGATAAGTAACGCAGCGTCAATTACACAGAAAAACTATTTCTGTTTTTCTCTTTTGAGTCGGTTATTGATGCGCATTTACGAGGCCTGGTAAAGAACATCGAATTGAGGTTCATAAAACCAAGATGAAAGTTTAGCTCTCTTTAAAATTTGTATACCGGACGTTTCTAGTTCTTTTAAATGACGTTTTTAAGAATCTGTTCATTCCTAAGTTAACAAATGCAGTGTATTTCAGAATGTCTTATAATTGTTCTTTTATCCTTTTTATAGAAAAGAGTTTTTCAAGAAAGATCAAAATCGAACTTACACCTTCGGCCAATCTTGCTAAAATTTTAACTCTCATTCTAAACTTGACCTAACTTTCTGATCTATGCTGTTATTGTGTTCGTTTCGAATTGCGATTGTTGTTTTCTTTTTTGTTTTCAACAAGAATTAGAATAGACTGAGTGCGCGAAAGAGCTGAAAAATTATTACAAGTCATCCTATTATTGTTGGGGACTAATGAGTGCCAAGAAAAAGAGCCGTGACCTATTTTTAATTTTTTTCAAACAGTGTGTACAATATCCATATGCTTTTCACTTCACGGTAGTCAGCTTGCATTGAAATGCAAGAAAGAGGAAAGAAAAGCTTGGCAAACTGGGTGTAACAGAACTTCAGAGAAAGAACGCATAAAAATTTTATGTAGTGTAGGATTATGACCAAATGACCTGACAGAAGATATTTCCTTGTAGTTAAAATTGGTATTGTGTGGGCCAATTCTCCTAACAAAACTAACTGCTAGCCAAATAGTTTTTTGTTTGTTTGTTCGTTTGAAAAACCATGCATTTCAATTAATGGATCAAAGTTAATGAACGCCCGTGTTGTATTTTGCTCGTGAAGTGAGAAAATTTCACAAGTTAAGATCTTTTGTTATAATGTTTAAAGAGCTCACCAATCACAACACTGCAATTTGCTCGCTTTATATTCTCTGATGTGTATAAAAACAAACGTAACTGTTGGTGACTTCGCTTCATTGGGCTGCTGCCCTCAAACACATAAGTAAAGAATCTTTTAGAACTGCACGATGGCCAATCAATGTACCGTCAACAAAGCTTCTCTGCAGCCTTGTCAAGAAAACACTCTTTGTGATGAATGCAAGAAAACAGCCAAAACATTCGGGAAGGCGGAGTCTCCGGTGACCGCTGGGTTGCTGGTACGTCACGAGTGTGTGAAACGGCTGCGGAAGTTTCAGATCGTGGATGTTAGCCTGATCCGTGCAAGACGGAAGCTTAATTTCTAAACCGATTGGAAGATGCCTGGCCATCTACTTCTGTTTCTGTCTATTCCTTGCTGTTGGGACAAAACGATTCCTTTAGGAGCCACTCAGTCTGTAAAAGTCAGTGATTAACATTCCTGGCTTATGTGCTACACAGGGGCCTGGTAAGGTTTGCTGGTATTAAGTAAACCTTTTTTTATGAGTGAGCTTTTCCATTTTGGATTTACTTAATCGATGTAGCACAGTACCGAATAAACATATTTGTGCGACAAGTATCATCAGCATACAGTCTTGGTGTTGAGGATATACGACTCGCGGGAAGATCATTTATATAAATCAAGAATAATAAGGGTCCCAAGATGGAACCCTTGACTTAGAAGTTGTATTTTTTAAGGCTCATTCTAGCTGATTTAATGACATATGTAGCAAAGATCTATCAAATAGGCCTATATATGCTGTCTTAAACACACATAACTTAGATATGATTCTTCAACTTAAATATATGCCGATAGTAATGAATCCGGCCAGAATTGCCTCGAATGACTGGAAATCCTAAAAGTGTAATGGTCTGTGCTACGCCTTATCTTCAAAACGAGTTCAAATACACCCGACTGTTTTTACGTTTTTAATCTAATCTTATCATTTTCTACTTGCAGTCAACGTTTAAAAAAAAATCTGTGCGTGGGAAGTTTTTGGGCGCGATCATCCGTAAGTGGCATCAAATTTCAAATCAAACATGGCGGCCGAGACCTAGAATGTTAACTTTCAACTGGCGCGCGCTTCGCGATCTTGCATAAAACTTGGCTATTGAGCCACCCTAACCGAAAAACAAATTAGACGGCAAAAAAAAAAAATTGAAAAATATTTCTATAATCGCAAAAAAGCCAGCTCAGTGATTGCTAGCGATGAAAATCACAGCAGACTTATGTCGGTGAACATCACTTAAATTTACATATATGGGTAAATCATAAAAATAAAAAAAAACAAAAAAAACACACATATGTCCTGTCCACCGTAACGAATTTTCGCTTTCAAAGAGCATACTTTGTGATTCGAAAGCGCGCATCGGTTTATGTCGCTGGTGAAAGCCAGGGTTTGTACTAAAGATAGATTGACTTCCATTTTGTTGCAACCAGTCCCGTCACACCAAATACCAAATTTAAATTCAAACAAATATGTCATGTTCCGTCTTTAACATTCGTTACTGCGCTACGTCGATCACGAGAATAAATAAATCCAAAACAAGAAATAAAGGGGGTAAGTTTCTAAAGAAACTCTGGTGCTGCACCGGTGGGGAGTATTAAAAGATAATTTGGTTTTAAGAACTGGGTTGATAATGTGAATTAGCCACCGTAAAGAAATTAGCTTCCAGATCTCTTTACCGTGGCCAATTCACATTATCAACCCAGTTGATAAAATCAAATTATCCTCCAAAACAAGAAAGCTCACTCACAGAAAAAGACTGAAAGCTTTGCTTGCATGATGCAACTCAACCTCACCAGACCCCTGTGTAGTGAGCCAGGCAGGAGCCATTTTGTTACAACAGCAAATAATAGACAGGAGCAAAAGAAGATGTCCAAGCATCTTTGAACCGGTTTAAAATTTAAAGGCTGATTTCCATATGATCGCAGACGATCGCGGATCACGGATCGCAGATCGCAAAAAGTTCTGAGATCGTCTGCGATCATATAGAAACACATCCTGCGATCGTCTGCGATCCTGCGATCGTGATCACAGACGATCGCAGAAGATAGAACCATGTTCTATCTTTTCCGATCGTCTGCGATCAATTGCAATTGCGCGATCATATGGAAACCAAAGTTCTGCGATCTTCGATCGAAACGTATCTTATAATATTTTGAGTTCCGACCCATGATTCAACCCTTCTTAGCAACAAAGCCCGAATATTCGTTTGTAGCGACCGCTTATTGTAAACATGGCTGGCGTCTGTAACGAGGAATTTACGGAGGAAGTTTTGCGATATGACTGCGTTTACCACCGTAGCAGTCAAGATTTAAAAAAACAAAAAGGCTAACTGCTGGGAAATAATCGGGGAGGAATTTAATTTATTGGCGGTGGATGCGGAGGTCAAATTCCGCAACATGAGAACTGCGTACGGTCGTTATATGAAGCGATTGAAGAAGTAATGGCACTGAGAATTAACTCTGAAGTGTAAATTTAAGTACTAATTTAAGCCATGAATAACCCACTGGGCGTTAGCCCTAGTAAAGGGAATCAGGGAACCACACGAGGTAAAGAAAAAATCTTTTGCCCTCGGTGGGAATCGAACCCACGACTGGGTTATTCATGGCTTATATTAGCACTTAAATTTACACTTCAGAGTTAATTCTCTGTGCCATTAT
>CM042756.1:19724582-19735780 GCA_022496165.2 Catalaphyllia jardinei
TCTCTGTGCCATTATTTGTGTTCATAGTGCTACGCGGCACAACATTCGATTGAAGAAGTACTCTGTCGGAAACACAAAGTTGTCTGGCCAAAGTGTGGAAGGCCCCAAGTTCTTGTCTCTTCAAGAATATTTTGCGAAACCGATGTTTTCGACAGTTTTGAAGCCGAAGATGACGTCGCTTAACGACTAACGGAAGAAATAAATTTGCTTGCAGCAAAATTTCGTCCTCGACGCCTGCCATGTTGTTTTGATGCGATTTTCCCGTCAGCACAAAGCGCCTGTAATTTTGACACTTCCGCTGACTGAAATGTAGGCAAAAGTCGGTTCTGCGATCGTTCGCGATCGTCCGCGGTTATATGGAAACAGCTCTCTTTGCGATCGTCTGCGATCATATGCATGGGTCTGACATCCACGATCTGGAACTTCTGCAGCCGTTTCACACACTTGGGACGTACCAGCAACTCAGCGGTCACCGGATACTCCGCCTTCGCGAATGTTACTGCTGTTTTATTGCATCCATCGCACAGAGTGTTTTCTTGACAAGGCTGTAGAAAAGCTGCATTAACGGTATATTTATTGGCCATCGTGGAGTTCTAAAAGATTATTTATGTGTTTGAGGGCGGCAGCCGAATGAAACGAAGTGACTAACTTTCTACCAGTTAGGTTTGTTTTTATACAAATAGGAGAATACAAAGCGAGCAAATTGTATTGTTTTGAGTGGTGAGCTCTTTCATGATAAGTAGTGACTAAGTAGTTTAGCTAATTGTAATTTACTAGAAGTAGTAGTAGTATCTGTGTTAGTATTGTATAGTATAGTGTCTTATAGCAATAGTAGTACCTAATAGTAGTGGTGTAAGTATAGAATTGTATTGTATTGTAAGTAGTGTAAGTAGCTGTTGTTGTACTGTAAATAGTGTAAGTAGCCGAGGTTGCAGTGCTTTTTGCGCTTAAAAAAAAAAAAAAAAAAAATCTATTAAATTTGGTAGACAGTTTGTTTCGTTCAGGAAAACTGTCCCTCACCATACCAATTTTAACTACAAGCAAACATCTTAGGTCACGTCATCCAGTCATGATCCTACCCAACATAAAAATTTTTATGCGTTCTTTCTCCAAAGTTGTATTTTTGACAGTTTTCCAAGCTTTATTTTAATGTGAACTGACTGCCGTGAAGTGAAAACCATTTGGATGTTGTACACACTGTTTGAAAAAGAAATTATAAAAATATATGAAAAAATGTTGTTTTCCTTGGTAAACTCATTAGTCCGGAACAATACTAGGATAAGTTGTAAAATTTGTCAAATCTTTCGCGATATCAGTCTGTTCAAATCCTAGTTGAAAAGAAAAAGACAACAATGATAGCAATTCGAAACCACAACAACAACATAAGTTAAAAAGTAAAGTCTAGTCTAGAGTGAGGGTCAAAATTTCGATGACATGGGCCGAAGGTGCAAATTCGATTTGGGTTTTCTTGAAAAACGGTCACCAATTTTCTTCAAAAAGTATAAAATAACAGTTATAAAACAATAAAATATGTTGTTATTTATTAAGTTAGGGATAAACAAACTCTAAAAAACATCATTTAACAGAGCGCTAGAAACGTTCAGTATTTCAACTTGAAAGAGAGCTAAACTTTCCTTTAACTTTATGAAGCTCAATGCTGATTACCACGCAAGTTTTTTTCGTTTCGCTGGTTATTTATCAACTGAAAGAAAAACTGACTAACAAGGTACAAGGTACTTTTGATGCGAAACTTTTCTAAAGTGTTAAGTTGGCGTACCAAAGTTTTTTTTTTCTTTTTTTTCTTTTTTTTTTTTTTTTTTTTTTTTTTTGAGGAGGAGGGGAGGGGGTGTATGTAATACACTATAATAGGGATAAATATACTATGCTAAGTTCTAAATACACTCTGATAAGGGATACACCAAGTACTTACCCGAAGAATGGAGCCACGGTTAGTAGTGAACTGGCGACAGACTCAAGTAACCAACTCAAGTAAACATTGTTATGTATGGATAAAGTGCAATAATAAGTATCGATTTAAGTTCTTGTCATCCTTGTACAGCTATATATATGAAGGAATTTTACTTTCTATTTTTTCTGTCATTTCATAGGCCTTACATGTTGGTCATTGACTTCTTCAAATTGAGTGGTTCCTAAAAGAACCGTTGGATGGTAAAGAAGCTTGTCTTCCCAACTCCATACCGGCATCGAGAGCGGCTAACCTGTTTAAATAAGGGCCTGCGTTGGTCTTCATCTTCAGGAGGAATCGCTGCAGCTGGTCCATGAAAAGCTAAAACCTTAGAATATTAGCTTTCGTTTCACACAGCTATTTCTGTTCTTCGCGTCCTGAAACTTTATGACTTGCAACTGCTGGGCAAAACTGGAGAGTGTTGGAGTGTCCTCGATGTCTTTATCGATGGCAGATTCTTTCTCTAAAGATGTTTCTGCTGGTTCCTTGCATTCATCGCACAGAAGGTTTTCTAGACAAGATTGTAGAAAGGCCTCGCAGACGATACACATATCAGCCATCGCACAATCGTTGTATACTTCTCTAGCTGCTCTATTATAAAGTCAGTTAGTGAAACAACTTTGACATAGCAAGTGAACAGCAGATAAGCCTTTTATACCTACTAGGAACAAAGCAGACAAAATTGCGTTGTTTTGATTGATGAACCATTGATGAACTTGTTAACATTGAAAACAATAGCATTAAACTTGTGAAACTTTCTCACCTCGCGCGTTCAATCAACAATCAATTATCAAGCCAATTCACAATTTAATGTATCAACAACAAAACATAGATTAGAACAACAAGCAAAAATCAGAACTAAACACGAGGCGACTAGAAACTAAGTGAAATTGTGTTAATTTTTCCCTATTGTTTTTTTTTTCAATTAGCTACACTGGCTTAGCTGATTATTAATCTGATGTGAAACAACATACACTACGAGTAGTCCATCCTTCGCTTTATCTGTAGTGTGCGACGCGAAATGAAACCTCGAGAAATAAAATAAAGCAAAACAGTCACACTTCGTACTCTGGAGACACCTGGAATGACCAAATTTTAAGGATAAAACAAAGTCGAGCAATCTACTGTCTTTTTATATACACACGCGTTTTCCAAAATTTTGCGCGATCCTGGTAAATGCGCATCATAGACTCAAAAGAGAAAAAAAACAGAAGTAAATTTCCTGTGTAATTGACGCTGCGTTACTTATTTATCTTATTCTGTTCAAGTTGAATGGCAAAAGTTATTAATTCGTTTTTCTGGGGAACTAATCAGTGATCACAACAATACATCTAGACTTGTGATATTTTCTCACCTAACGAGAACAATGAATCCTTTGTGTCTATTGAGTAGTAAGTTCTATTGAAACATGTTATGATGTAAAGTGTATATGAAATAATTCATATTTGAACTGCGGTTATAGATGCAAGTGAAGTATGATCCTCGCAGTAAATTTTCCAATTTAAGCAATTGGAAAGAAGCCTGAAAAAAAATCAGGGCTTCAACGGGATTCGAACCCATGACCTCCGCGATATCGGTGGGATGCTCTACCAACTGAGCTATGAAGCCACACATTGGGAGCAAGGTCAATTTAATGAGTTAAATTAAATTGACCTTGAGTTAAATTAAATTGACCTTGCTCCCAATGTGTGGCTTCATAGCTCAGTTGGTAGAGCATCCCACCGGTATCGCGGAGGTCATGGGTTCGAATCCCGTTGAAGCCCTGATTTTTTTCAGGCTTCTTTCCAATTGCTTAAATTGGAAAATTTACTGCGAGGATCATACTTCACTTGAAACATGTTATCATAAAATGAATGCGGTACGCTATTTCTGTTTCCCCATGATCAATGAAAGTTTTCTTCTCCAAGAGCTATGTTAGAGCGGTTTTCACTCGAGTAGAATAGTCTCGCTTTGCTACGATGCACGGCAATTGGCTTAAAGGAAAAATTCGCTCTACTTTCTAATCCAGTTTTAAAACCAAACCCAGTCTGACTCGTTTGCATTTTTTCCTGCGATTTGCGTCAGCATTATTGTGTGGGTAGTAAAAATCAGCGTTTGTAAAACAAAAAAATAGATCGGCTTCTTTCTTTTTGCAACCAGGAAAACCCTGTCACGCCAAACACCAAATCTGAACTCAAACAAATATGTTTAGTTCTGTCATCAAAATTTGCTACTGCGCTACATCGTTGTCGTGATTACATAATAGTTCCATACTCACAAAAGAACTAGTGAAAGGTTTAAAAGTTAATTGTAAGTATTAATAACGTAGTGCCAAAGTAAAAACGGGCTTAGCGTTTCTTCAAGGTTTCTTGAACAAACGGTTACCAATTACCAGGATGACATAACATTATAAAACAATAAAATACGTTTGTTATTTGTTAACTTAGGGATGAACAGATTTTGAAAAATGATATTTAACAGACCTAGAAACGTCCAGGATTCAAAATTGAAAGAGAGCTGAACTTTCCTATTGGTTTTATGAACCTCAATTTGATGTTGGTTACCAGGCAAGTGTGTTGCTTGGCTAGTTATTTATCAAAAGGAATTTAACGAAGGAAAATTAACTGATAAGGCTGCATATGGGGTTTTAGAGACATAGGAGGAAAAATGTGTTGTCAATGCTGGATCATTGACGAACTCGTTAACAATGACAACAAGAAACCAAACTTGTGAAATTTTATAAATCACCCCGCGAATAGAATAGATGCAACTGATGAAGCCCTGTTGATATTTCAATGGCCAAAGAGGACGCCAAGTCATAAATCACTGCAGAAGAGTTTAACTTGTCCATTCCAAAGCTCTTCTTATGTTGGAAAACAGCATGGTCTTCCTTTTTAATTCACGCTGAGACCTACTTTATTTCGCTGTCGAGCTTAGCGTGAGGGAAGTCTTTCACGTTATGTAAGTGCACGCGCTCATTTGCGCGCGCTAATGACGCGAAGATCGCGCGCAGTAGGGATGCGCAATGCAAATGTAGGGGAAGAACAAGTACGAAAGTATTTGTAATCCTTGGGTGATGCATGACACTTATATTCAAAAGAAAATAAAAACTATTGATGGCATAGAAATATGCAAAAGTGTCAAAATGTGAAATCTTACAAACATTGGGGGCATAGCCCTTCTTCAGTGTTTTGCGCAATGCAATACGAATGAATCACCTTAGATACTACCTTTTCTACCTTTTAGTGTTTCTGATTGATGATAAATGTTGGTCATTGACTTTTCAAATTAAGTGGTTCATAAAAGAACCTTTTGTTGATAAAGAAGCTTGCCTTCTTGACTCCATGCTGGCATTGACAACTGTTGTATATACGGGCCTTGCTTTTTTTTCTTGATCTGGTTGGTTGGTATTGAAAAATCCTGAAGCCCTAGAATATCAGCTTTTGTTTCACATGGCTATCTCTGTTCTGTTCACTAAAACTGGTAACCCTAGCGCCTTGTAAATGTTCTGTTAGGGACAACTCGTCTACCCGAGACAACTCTATTTTGGCTCCCAGAAGCAAATTATGATCACAATACCGACAAAAACAGCAAATTTTGACCCAGAAAGCATAAAGTTCTTTCACAATTTGTTATATTTTTGCTTTGGAAATAAACTATTTTCAAGTTTTGTTATCTGTTCGTGCGTTGCTTGCAAGGTTACCGAAGCGTAACAAGCGTAAAGTTGTCTCGGGCAGTAGGGTTACCCTACCTGTAAATTTTGCCTGTAAACCGGGGCTATCTTTTAACCTTCTTTCTAAGGTTACCATGGCAGTAAACAGGGCTTAATAACAGCGTCAGTATTACAATTTTCAACTTAACAACGACCGACTACAAAAGTGACCTACAGAAGTGACCTTGGGCGAAAAAAGCCGCGCGCCGCCATATTTGTTTTGGTTTTTCGGGTTTTAAATCTCGCGCCTCTATCGTGCGCGTTACTCACGCGTTATGCACTGTTTTGATCTACTCCCTGCTCAAGGAAACTGGTACCTGATAATTAACTTTGAAAAGTGTAATTAGGTGGTAACTAGGAGTTAGTTTATCCACACAAAAATTGTATTTAAATTGAAGGAAACCTGGAAATAACAATTTAGTGGGACAGATACACAACAAAGCCATAATAAGTAACAATTAATCGCCGAAGACGAAGTGAATATTGGTGAATATTCCCCGACCGAAGTCCCGGCGAATATTCACCCAGGTATCTAATGCAACGCTCCGGACAAAGGACTCGTACGTTTTAATCACAGTGCAATACACGGCGTAGGCTTCTTTATTTGCTTTAAAATATAGATTTTACACTCACAAAACAATAAAACACGCTTTTTCTATGTTTTGTACTCTGATAAAACATTGGTTTTTGACCAATCAGAGCGCGCGCAGGGTTCTATCTATATTTTAAAACGTAATAAAACAGTTCTTTTCTACGCGTTACTTGACATTTTTTCTTTTTATGCAATGAGACTACGTTAAATTTATACTAAAACAATTAGACTACTCGCCCTCGTTTTGTACGAGCGATAGTCAACGTAGTCCAGTCCCTGAACTCTCCTTTCTTCCCGCCCCATATAGGGACTGAACCCGGGCGGGTGAAAGAAGAGTCCAGGATAACTTGCATGCGCATGCTCAGAACACCGCCATTTTTCCCCCCAAATCGGGGGGGAAAACCATATTTGGAAGTATTTTCCAGTTTTGGCTTGTGGCGCGATCTTCTGAATGATAATATACAAGCAACAATTCCTGCATCCAGATTGATTAAAAACATGTCAATTAATCCCAAATCAGTGGAATTTCACCAGCACCACGCTATACCACATTCGATTTTTTTTTTACCATAATATCAAAGATAACGAAAGAAATCTTTGCCAAGATTTGTTGACAATTGAAAACACCGACTCGGACTTGAAAGTGCACGCGCTGCATTATGCAAATGAGCTACTTGTACGCGTCAGACTTTCCTTTCAAAAACTTTTGAAACTCGCTTAATATGCAGAAACAAGACGAAAAAATGTTTGGGAAAAGAGTAATGACGCGTACTCGTTGTCGATGCGATAAAATTACAGACTACTATAAACCATGGGCATATTTCGATAGTTACGTTTTTACCACAATATCAACGTCAAAGAAATTGCGCGACACATTGACGCGAGCAGCGTGGTTGGGACCTAGTAATTTTTTATTGGTTCGTTTTGAGCATGCGCATGCAATTTATCCTGGACTCTTCTTTTGCCCGCCCGGGTTCAGCCCCTATATTAGGTGCGGGAAGAAAGGAGAGTTCAGGGACTGGACTATCTGCTCGTAGAAAACTCGGGCTCGTTGTCTAATTGTTAATTAACAGTGCAAAATTTCACTTTGTTAAAGAAACACACATGATGTTAGTAGCCTTTTGGCGCTGGTGAAAATTGTTGAAGCATCTCAGCACAAAAGACAACGAAAGAAATCTTTGCCACGATTTGTTGACTCGGACTTGAAAGAAATATAACATAGCCTCATGTACGAACAAATATATTTCATCATAATAATATAATTACAATAAGATGCACTTTTTACATCAAATTACACAAGAGTTTAAAACAAATCATGCTTATCCATGTTAACACCGCTTTTAAGATTATGTGAGATGTAGTATTGATGAGTTTCTCTTCAGTCCATAATGTACATGAGAAGTCCCCTCATTGAAATTTTTTTAACTATCTTTTAGAGGTAACCCACTGTTCTTAATTTACTCCAAAGTTTCCAGCTGAAACACAAGTGGTTCGGTGTTTAATTCCCTTCTAGCTGAAGATCAGTTATTTCTCGAGAGGCACAAATTTGCCCCTCACCCCACCCCTAACAATTTTGTAAATTATATTCTAAGCCGCAAGTTTTACAAATGGTGTTAGTGACAGTGAAGCCTTGTACCCAACTGGCCCATAGCTGCCGGAGTTTATCCCGGTTTCTGTAGCATGAAGCGGCTAGAAGTATTACTACTTCCCCTGGACGGGATGCTAGCCCATCGCAGGTCACTCCCCCGCAATTTGTTAGGTTTTCCCCTACAGTTCGCCGGTACCCATTTATACACCTGGGTGGAGAGAGGCCCTGTGAGAGTAAAATGTCTTGCCCAAGAACACAACACAGTGTCGCCGGCCAGAAATTGAAGAGAATATAAATATCAATTTTACTACTGTTTAAATATTGTTTGTTCACTGTTATTGAGTAGCGGTTGCACCGGAGCTAAATAATCAAAACCAAATATTTCAAAATCGTTTCGATACAGTTCTCCTAACCGAGTTATGTACCGAGTGGGAACTTGCGAATAGTACTCCAATACTTCATCTGTGTCGGTTGATTTGTGGATTGGCGGGAAAGATACGCGGTCGTCAATTCCCGCCAGTTTTAGCAGCAGAGATGCGTCGTCTTCCAAAGTCTCTAAGTGACCAATGAAATCGTAGTTAATAACACACGGATGACAAAGCTTTTCGTATTGTCGCCAATGTTGATCCCGTCGCACATCATTAGAAAAATACTGAATAAACTCAGCAAAGGTGATGTTGATGTCATTATAGTTGCGTTTATAATCTTGTGGGCGGTATGCTTTGACAATTTGTTTACGAGCGTTTTTGCTACATGTTCTGTCCCTTCTCATAAACTTGTCCTTGTAAGCAGAAAGCAGACGATGCAGGGGTTCTCGAACGAAGAGAAACTTGAAATAAGTTTTAATTCGTTTTAATCTTTCCTCCTCTGTATATTGATACAACCGTCTCCACAAGTCCTTGCGATGGATCTTTTTTATGTTCTTGTCGAGTCCACGAAGATCTCCTAAAACCCGTTTCCACGTTGTTGAGCTCACTTTCGGAATTGTGCAGTAGATGATCTTGTTTTTATCGTCCACAATGATAAATTCTAAGTCCTTGCGAACTGGTTTTGTCTTGTATGAGTGCTTTAGACAGAATTTTCTCATTAACTCTTTCCTCGTGATTTGTCTTTCTGACGCTTCTAAAAAGAAAAATATCATCAGGTAGATAATTATTTGAAAATTGAACTGATCAGCATAACACGAGCGTGGAGCAAAGAAAAAAATCTGAGACCCCGACAGGAATCGAACCCATGAGCTCGCTGTACTATTGTTGCATTAGGGACCTTTAGATCGTAGGACGAGGACGACTACGAGTACGAGTTTTCTGTTCTGAGCACGCGCACTTCGAAAAATGTCGGCCTCCGAACTTTATGCGCATGCTCGGTACGGAAAACTCGTCCTCGTCTTCCGATCTAAAGATCCCTATCAACAAGATTTGTAGATCTTGGCCAAGGGTAAAGAGCCCAAAATGTACTATTCGATATTATATGGCAAATTTATTGTAATGTTATTGACAAGCTTTTATAACTAATGCTAGTAGGAATTTGCTATGTGTTCTTGAAGTCTTAAAGATTTCTTACCTGAATACTTTACATCCCGTCTATGTAATATAAATGTTGAACTCCAGTATGAAAGGACAATTATAGCTAAAACGGACAATGCAACAGAGGAAACAATCATGGACTTTAGGGAACTTGATTTCATTATGACATTCACCAGGTATTTTCTCCTGAACGCAACCTCTATGAAAAAGATACAGAATTATAAGGTGCGATGAATCCAAAAATATCGCACCGTACCATAGGCTCGATTTCCGCCGCTCTCTCGTGTCTGGTCTGCCCTCCCCGAGAAGAACGGCTGGACGAGTGAGCGGCAAACCATGTCTGTGACGTCAATTCATAATTTAATTCATGCGGCGCTCCTGGTCGCCGGAAATGTTATCTGATTACAACCTACGGCTCTTAAACATTTGTACATTTGCCGTTCTATTTTTTTAAATTTGCTTTTCCAACCTATTTTGTTTCACATTATTGCTGCGGAAGAGCGCTGTATGCATAAATGCTGTATGCTATGGAAGAAATCGTTTTTTGAGTAGAGCAGCGCCGTTAGACTGTGGTTTAGCAAACTGGTCATGCATATCAAGATCAGTCAAAGGTGACATGTTGGTTTGCGTGGTTAAGTTGATACTCTACAATTTGTCACGTACGTTTTGCTAGTCGGTTTGCTTTACCCACGATTTAGCTCACTTAAAAAGATAATTTTGCCTGCCTTCGCCAGAGACTGGTGTTGCTATCCTTATTAATCGCAATACTTTGATGTGCCTGACTGTTTTGAATCTTGAGCTCAACGTTTAGCTTGATCTGATTCTTTGTTATCTGACGTTCTGGAACCCAAAGATTCATACATATTGTTGGCTGAAAAATGAATGCATCTTGGTCATTTACAAACCTTTCTGGCGTTTCTTGTTGTGAATTTTAAACTTTCGATCTTAATTGTCTCTGAAGTTCTCTCGTATACTATTTATCAGTTCCACATCATCTGCCATCACGGGCCGCAATCCAAACTGACGAGATAATTTATGCCCGACAAAAATCTGCTGGCGGTTATCTGATTGGTTAAAGCGAACAAAAGAAACCTCACGAGTCCAGCCGTGCGTTCGGGGGAGGAGCGTGGGCTCATTTCCCGAACAGCGGCTGGTAATCGAGCCTAACCGTACCATAAACGAAGTAAGATTGAACCATAAATGTTATGATCTGGTCAATTGTTAAACAATAAAAAATGCAACTGAGCCAGAAATTATGTAATTAACCATTCGTTATTAAATTATTACAGGAAAACCTGTTTTTGGTGGAGGATCATATAAGTAATGGTAGTTAAATACGACTGAGTGGAGTCCAATTCGGTCTGTTATATCATAAGAGTGATAACAAAATCGGGCGACCACGCGGAGGGAGTCCGATTTGTTTATCACGAGTATTATTATAGAACGAATTGGACGACACGAATTATATAATAACTAAATCAATGCGGCGCTCTGATTGGTCAATCAGCTGGTTTATTGTACCGGTAAACTCATGGAAAAATCGCGCGTCTTCTGAATTATTATTGCTATTACTATTACTATTCTATTTCTATTGCTATTACTATTACTATTACTATTACTACTACTCTTACTCTTACTCTATTACTAGTACTATTACTGTTACTGTTACTATAACTATTACTATTACTATTACTATTACTATTGCTATTGCTATTGCTATTGCTATTGCTGTTGCTGTTGCTGTTGCTGTTGCTGTTGCTGTTGCTGTTGCTGTTGCTGTTGCTGTTGCTGTTGCTGTTGCTGTTGCTGTTGCTGTTGCTGTTGCTGTTGCTGTT
>CM042756.1:19736424-19816498 GCA_022496165.2 Catalaphyllia jardinei
CTATTACTATTACTATTACTATTACTATTACTATTTCTATTTCTATTTCTATTACTATTACTATTACTACTACTACTACTACTATTTCTATTACTATTGCTATTGCTATTGCTATTGCTATTGCTATTGCTATTGCTATTACTATTACTGTTACTACTACGATTACTACTACTATTACTATTTTTATTATTATTCAGCTATTTATTTATTTTCATCGAACGATAACTGAGAACGTAAAGTAAAGACCCATTTAATAGGTCTAATATATACAGTTTTCCGCTATTGACGACATACTCGGCCTTTGAAATCCTATTGAAAACCTACAGTTTTAATGACATCAATAGCGGAAAATTGTATATATTAGACTTATTTAACTCTTTCTTGTCAGGAATTTTCGCGGGAAAAAAATTAAAACCCAAGCGCTTATGGAAAATGCTATTTTTCCACTAGAAATTGTTCGAGGAACATATATGAACTTATATTCATTTGAATCGTCGATGAAGTGGGCATTTCTGGATAGTTTTACCTTCAGGGTTCACAAAAATCTCGAATTACAAAATCACGCCGAACTCATGCTTTGCGAAAATCTCTCTCAAAAATCCCGAGTTTGAAGCGTTTTATCACTCACATGTTAATCGCTGCCACATATCGGCAGGAGATAAATCTAATCTTTAACTATTCAGCTTCATCATGTGAAAGTTTCAGCGAAATCGAACAAAACCAGAATTAATTAGATTTTTTCTTGTGACCTTTGCTCACCTTTGTACGCAACAAAGGAAGCGGCCGTCGCCAATAGCAACGAAAACACACAAGCATAACATCATCGGACATTTCGGTAAAAAAAATCCACAATAACTGTCGGAGAACTGAAACTTGAATGGGAAAACCTTTTTCGAACTTTTTCTAGGTTATTTAGACGAAAATATAACCTCAGCGGGCCAAAAAAGCGAGCGAAATGAAAAAGAGACAATGCGAGATAAGAATAGCCGATAATTTATGCGATTCTCGCACATGGCACGTAACAGATGAAAAAGCTTACCTGTGGATAATTTCGGCCTTACAAGCCAGCAACTTGTCCCATGTTACTTTCTTTATACTTCCAAATGCCCTGGCTTCCATCTCCGAATGATCTGCCTCAAGTTTTGAGCAAATAAACGTTTCCTCGACGGTGACCGCCATGCTGATTTTACGCATACTAATATCACTGACTTTACAAAACTCTCCCGAGGGGGGGATATGAGGAAAAGGGCTGAAAATTGGCCTGCAATTGGCCAATGATGATATCATCCAACTGGCCAAATTTGGCAGCAATCGGAAGTAAAATGCCTCCGCAGCCTCACTTTCGAGGTTGGGCTTTTTGAAGGACCCATAATTCTATCGCATTTTCTCATACCAATTCTTCTGAAAACTCACGAAAAGTTTTAAAGCTCGTAAACAGCGATGTCATTTCTCAGTTCGCTCGATCTACAACAATATTAGCTCCCATTAGCTTAATGTTGCAATATTAAACGAAGACATAAACCATTTTTGTTAAAACCACCAGTAAGAACGATCGTGACATATTCATGACCTTATAGTCTGTCTCCGTAATCTTGCGCACTATCGTTTTCAATGCGAAAAGACGCTCTTTCTGAAAGTGTAAAGAGTTTCGTAAAGACGCATAGAGAGAATGTTAAGGACGTTCGGGTTAATTTTTTCTGCCTATCCTTACTGCGCACGCAAATTCACATGCCACGTCATGCATAAGCGCGCGTGCTAAGTCGTAAAATACACAAATGGCAGGGCAGATGGCCATTGCTAGAGCTTTGCCTGGATTTAACGATCTTGGATGTTCGGTGACCCCAATTTTTCTTTCGATGGATCATTTTCTCTACTGATTTTCTACGTTTAGGGCAAAAAATAAAGTTTGAATTTTTGGCAAAATGCACCATCGAATTCCGTTCTTATTAGCTCTTCGTGCATCTGTGCGGCGGTTTCAAATGCCTCTTAAAGGGTTAAATTTTATGAAAACTTTAGTAACATTTGAAATTATTTACGCAGCAGACCCACTTCTACAAAATATGACTAAGATCGTTTGCCTCCGTTGACTCACCTTCGATATTTTTAACTATAAACCCCTGTAGACTTGACCCCTGTAGACCCGTGAGACTTGACTTTGGCAAACCGAATATATGGCTATTATTTATAAGACCTAGTTGTTAGAAATGAAATACTGTTTTTTTTACAAATGTAACTTACTGCACGAGTTAGAAGTTTCTATTTCAATGTCTTCCTTGATGTCAGCAAATACACCTTCTTTAAGGGTATAGTTCCGTTTATAACTGGATGAAATTCGTAGCGGTCTGTATAAAATACAGGTGACTATTGCTTTAATTAATTTGCAAGCGCTTATTTGACTTGCCAATCCCCTCCTCCGCCCTCCCCTGTGGGCACAAAATTTGAAAGCATTTTCTGGTCCCTATTTAGGCTCTCTAAGTACAAGCCAAGATACCCTTTAAATATTTCTGCGACATTTACAAGAGCAAAATTTCTTGTCGGCAATGAATTCCAAAAGACTTATATGTAACAGGTCTCAGGGGAACAGGAACTGCGAGCGAAACGGTTTTATGGATTTTCATGGCAACCGTGATGATTTTCAGAAAAACGTTAAACAGTTACTTACAAAGAAGAAGACCTGGAGCGATCATGAGACGCAGAGACTGAAATACATCTTTACATGCATATTGTTTTTTTGATACTTACAGTCAAAACAGTTCAAGCGTTCCTCTCACGAGTGGATTAATAATTTCATTATCACAAATTTGATTTTAGGAATCATTTCAATAATCTGGTTGTTGGATGAATGATGGAAAATTCAAATGATATTGGACATCCATGTTATGATCAATTAACACCTGTCAAAACAAGGTATTTGCTGACCAGTATCACGTGACCATATCGCGGGCTCAACTGTACAGCTTATCGAGGTCACGTGTTTTTTGAAGTTGACCACTGACCAAGTGCTGGTTTTCGATTGGATCCCGGGCTCATGTCAGGCTTACTTGTTGAAAACGGGGCAGGATTGTTCGGAAGCCTGTAACGCCAGCCAAGGGCTAAAATTAATTCGAATTATAACTTTTTCTTCTATATAAATGTCACTTCTGCTGCTTTGTTTTGAGTTTGTGGTGATAAAACTCAAAACAGAAAGTCAAACAGTAAACAGAAAACCTCACCGCAAAGTTACAAAACTCAAATCAACATTCCACCTTTTCCAGGGTTAGCTCAATTGGGCACTGAACAACCCGGCCAAGGAGCTACGCTTTTGGGCTGGCCTAAATCTATATATTAGACTTTTTACGATATAACCAAACGCCCTGATATAACTGCAGAAATTCGCGTGCGATCAATAAGCGATCAGAGACATGAATATGTATATAAGTTATGCGATGCGTCAAGTAGCAAGAGTGGGCTATTTGACAATTTGTTGCTGAATATACACAAATCGAGTCAGTTTTTGATGTTTCTGTCCTGTTATTTACAATAAATTCAACTAGTCAGCGGGGATCCACTCGGCCATCGCCTTGTGGTTCCACAGCTCCTTTGACAATGTTATGACGAAATTCAGTCACGATCAATAACAGGACAAACTCAGTAAACACTGACGTCAATTTAGCAAGTCCAATTAAAGGCATACTGTCCAATTACTCTGTTCAAAAAGTGGACAGAAAAAAACATAACTCTATGTCCAATTACTCTGCTCAGTTACAGGCATGATGCGTACTGACATACACCGGGGCCACTAACCCTATCTGTTCATCTCTCAATCGTCAGAAATATTAATTACACATTTTTCTACCCCAATCCTTATTCTTAAATTCCTTACTGAAAAAAAAAATATACTTTTCCCTTTTATCAGCCTCTCCCTCTGGACATTTTACTTTTACCCTATGCCTGTTGGTCATTTACATTATCAAACTGAGCGGTTCCCAAAGGAGCCGCTTGCTTTAAAAGCTTAAGAAGGTCTGTCATATCCCACTGGTCATAGCTTCTCACGGAACCGGTTTGTTATTCTTGGGCATTTGTGATTGAAGTTCTGATATAAATTCTTTTTGTTTTCTCAGCATGCAGTACATATTTGGGATTATCCAAAGTAATTTCGATTCAGCAAGCTATTGAATAATGAGAAACGTTTATCATTTCCACTCTTTTTGTGTGCAGTGTCTTAATTCAGTAGATGTTGTTCAGGTCAGTGAACTTTTTTAAGTTGAGTAGCCTCTAGCCACATGCAATTCATGTGAATATGGTAAAATTGTTTCCTTTGTCAAATTTTCGTAAAGTAACTGAGCATGTAAAACTGCGTGGCATTGGCCTAATACAGTAGTTATTACATTACAGTAATTTGATACTTTGTGGCACGACAGACATTCGAATTCTCACTAGAAGTAGCATATGCGAGTACACTTTTAGTCGCGTAGGATAACAGTGGTTTTATTCTCTACTCAAGTCATTCGTTGGTCATTGACTTTTTCAAATTGGTTGGCTCATAAAGGAGCCGTTGGATTTTATTATGGCCTTCACTAAGGGACGCTAACTTTTGCTGTCACCCGTGAGAAGCCAGTCGAATTCTGCTAATCGTTACTTCTCACGGAAGCGTTTTGCGACCTTCTCAAGATATTCAGGCCGTGGCAGAGTGGGGCAAGACGCATGTGGTAATTCCTCATGGAGCACTTTCTTCACGATCTCCGCCACCGGTTTGGAGATATCAGCAGCAGCCTCCTCCCTGACGCGAGACTCGATCCGGGCCACTATAAGCGCTACAACAGATGTACAGTGGTTGTGGGTCCCTCGGCTGAATGTGAAGTCGCCATCATTCCATTGTGTTACTGCAGCCGGACAGCGGAAGCCCTCTGTTGATACTGCACACTGCCAAGCTGTAGAGTTAGCCTCTCGTTTTCTCACGGTATATGTATACCCCATGCTGTCTAGAAGTTTTGGGGTCCCGAGGGTTGTGGCTCGCTCGACGATCTGAAAACAACGGTAGTCTTGCGGTCCCAACTGAAAAGTCTGCTTGATCCGGTTGCAAAACTCTGCCTTGCAAATTGTACACTTATTGTCCATATTCTTTGTCTTTCGATTTTTCGTAGCGTTTTCATTTCTATCAGCTCTATAAGCAAACTGACTCAGTGAAGACTACAAGGCTTTTTATACACTCTGAAAGATCAAAATAACAATGCAGGAAAAATGCTTTGTTTTGATTGGGGAACATGTTAACGATGACAACAATAGCTCCAAAATTGTGATTTTTTTCTCACCGATGGCGCACAGTTAACAGAAGCCGCGCTTTCAGTTAATTAAGCTCTCATTATTATTTGTCTGCGAGGAAAGAAAAACAACAATAGAAAACAGCAAAACTAACAAAAACAAGAACAACAACACCAAAAAAAATTGCGAGTGAAGCAACGCGAAATCGCTAATGATACAAACATACATTACCTATATACCGCTAGTTTATCAGTGGTCTTTAGTCATTGTTGACAATTCTAGTTTCTTTAGTTCTCTTGTTGCCGTTAGTTATATTTAGTTGTACCTAGTTGTATCTATTTCCTGTAAACATGGGCCGCCTAGATAAGCTTAGCCACTGGCGGGCATGTTATAATTTTACTTTTACTCTATAACCAGCTCTAAAACTCAATAAAATATATGTATCAGTGTTAACTGCAAGAGAATAAGCTCATAACATAGGAAATCGATATCTATTAAGTGGTAACTATTAGATATTACAACAACAGGCCTGGAGAGAATTTTAGTGTGTAGGCTTCATTCACCTTACGCCGAACGAAATTAAAAGCTGAGTTTTATTTCTAAGGAGCCCTGCTGTCCACACGGCGAATCCGTCACGAAAATAAACCGAGGTTTTCGAAAACGCGCTTCTCAAACTGGAGGAATCTAAAAATGCTGGGTTTTTGTTTCCGTGTGAACGGAAAACAGTTTTAAAACGTAACTTTTTGAAAGCGTTAGCGTCACCGCATAAAATGTTGTGCTTCATTTTTAAGATTCTTTCCGTTATCACGAAGCCTCCGTCAGCACTATGCCGGAGGAATGTGAAAACAGAGGTTTCACTCTGGAAACGCATGAAATATCATTTTAGATTTGTGTTTGAATAAAGATCCGCGGCCGGGGAATAATATTTTCGAAAATTCCCACACTAAAACTGGAAGCGCACCGGCGTTTTCAGATTTCTCTGGCTCTGCCTCGGTGTAAGAACCCTGAAACTCACAAGTGACGTAAAACAAAGAAAACAAAGAAGTCAACATAATAGACCCTAACCCTAACAATAGCTACAAAACAAAGAAAAAGTTCACAGGTTCTTACACTGAGGTAAACCCATTTCTCTGGTTTCGAAAGGCTGTCTTTTCGTGACAGATTAGGGTGGACGGTTAGCAAAGCTGCGCTTTCAAGATTCCCTGGCGTATTATGGAAGGGGCGAAAACTACCAATTATTATTTTATTTTCCACAGAATCAACACGTTTATTTAATTCCGATCTATTACTTTTCTGAATAGCAATGTACTTGACTTCACATCGTCAACTAAAACCTGCTCCAACTGTCTCCCTTTGGCCGTTTAAGAATTTTATTCTCCTGAGACCTGTTCTCTCAATCCAACACCTTTTTGAGACTATTCCTAGCTGAAAGAAAAAAAAATTTTCGTTTAATCAGCCTCTCCTTTTGGACTTTTACTTTTTACACAACACTATGTCTGTTGGTCATTTACTTTCTTAAACTGTGTGGCTATCAAAGGATCCGTTTAATGATTGTTCTCTTGCTTTACAAGCTTAAGGAGGCCATTAAACATCATAAAAGCTTTTATACAAGCTCTAGGATTAAAATAACAATGTGGGAAAAATGCTTGGTGATGCTGTCACCGGTAACAACAGTAGCTCGAAACTTGTATTTTTTTTCTCACCTGATGGCGCACAATAGAAACTTCGCTTTCACTTAATTAAGAAATACTCAAATTATTATTTGTCTGCGAAAAAATGGAAAACAACAACAATAACAACAAAACACTGCATTTCTTCTAAGAAACTGACTCTTGAAAATTTAAAGATCAAAGCTAAAAAGGCCATTTCCGAGTTACCTTAATTGCGCCTCCAATTCAAAACGAGTTTTCGTCCAAAACTTATGAAGGGGACAAGTTTCTAAAAAAAACAGTGGTGTTGCGTCGGTGGGGAGCATTACAAGATAATTTGGTTTTATTAAGTGGTTTAATAATGTGAATTGGCCACCGTAATCACGAATCGCTCCGAGGAAGGGTTAACGCTCGAAACGTCAGCTTTCGAATCTCTTTACGGTGGCCAATTCACATCAGTTATCAACCCAGTTGATAAGACATGTAGACTGCAGACTGCAGACCGTGTCGATTACCTCAAGCCAATGCACTGTAATAGCGATTCTTAGTTTTTGCGTATTTGCTTCTCTTTAAATCTAATCCCATGTCTGTTTGCTAGCGTTTTGCAGCATTCCGTTTGTTGGGGTATTAGGAAGAGCTCCACCCTCCTCAGTTACATTCGCGCGCCCTGAAACCGATCGTTGTTTACCTCACGTGACCCTTTGCCCCAGAAAGGCCTGGTCGCCAAAGATCCAGTATGGCGGCTGGGTGAAAAGTCTGTAGAATATTTTTGCACATATATTTTATTCTTAAACCATCCAAGTCTCGATTCATAAGGGAACGATACCTGTCTTACAGAGTATTAAGAACTGATTATTCAATGCACGTTTTAAGGAATCGTTTGTTGCAGTGGTGAGTTTGAATTTGTCGCGAAAATCTTCGAGGACTCTTCAAGCGAAAAAATGGATGTTGACCAGTTCCTGTCAACTGTGTTCCCATCAAAAAGGGACGAAAATATCGCCACTCCGAGGTAAACAGCAAAGTTTTATACTGTTTGTTTTGTTTTTGAATGTTTATCAGTGCAACAAAGGGACCTGAGGTCACTTTGTAATGAAATCATAAATCATAATTACCAGTGCGCATTTTAGTTTGTAAGGCACATATAGTAAGCCAATAGTTGCTTGGATGTTTTTCATTTATTCCTTACTCTTAGTTCCATACGATCATAAAAATGCCTATAGTCATGTATAGTTAGTTTTTTTTTGTACTCATTTTCAGTCATCAACAAAGTAGATGTACTTGTAAGGTCCTCAGACTCAAAACATTTCTAAATGATCAGTAATATACTAACTTATGGTTGTAGAGTTGTAGGAAAACATAATAAATGTCCTTTCGTATATAGATCAGAGAGAGTGGAATTTTTCTGTTAGACTATAAACAAATTACATTTTTTGAAAGCTGAATTAGACAAAAGTGGAACCTGCAAAATCAGATGTAAGTTTCCTTAATCCTGTGATATTTACTTGTAGACGGTTATTGGAATATGGGACCCTTCAGGATCACATTGGAGAAATTCTTGCTCAGTATGACGAGGTGCCCAAACCAGGTACGTACATCTATTATGTTCCTCAAACAATGTGTTTTTGAGAATCAGAAATAAGTGAATGAAAGGAAATGAGATGGTGAAAATTTAAGGTCTTATTCACTCAGGCTAGGACAATTTTGCATTTCACAAATCACACTGAGTTGCAGAATAAAGTACTGTTAAGCCTTGAGATGCTTTCTACAGTTATTAATGGAGATAGTTTTTTAACCCTTTAACCCCTAAGGGGTCTCCCTTTGACCAGTAAAATCGTCTGGCATTAGACAGAGTAAAATCTATAAGTCACTCTTAGGGAGTAAAGGGTTAAGGGAGATAGTTTTTTAACCCTTTAACCCCTAAGGGGTCTCCCTTTGACGAATAAAATCGTCTGGGGTTAGACAGAGTAAAATCTATAAGTAAAGGGTTTATTTAAATCTGAACAAGGGCTGTCAATCATGACCATAACTTGTGGCCACTACAGCTGGGTATATTTTCTTTGATGGACCCTTATTGTTCTGGGTGAACTTGCCTTTAGTTGATACAATTCACCTAAAATGTAGCAAGTTTAATTTGCTATGGTTGTGAAGATCAAGGTTACAGTGTACAGGTGAATATAATAACATGCCTGTCATGACAATGAAATATATATTGTATGAAAAGGTTTTAATGTATGACCACTTTTGTACAGGTACACATAATAATGGAAGATTCTAATACTGTGACTTAGATAATAATAAATAATTATCTAATAATAAATATTTTCTATTGTGCCATTTCCCAGTGGCACATTTCAAACAACTTCATACTTTTAGACAGACATTGAAACATACAAACAAGAACAGTACTCTGTGGCTTATCATGAAAGATCTTGAGACACGATTGGCTCTAAAGTTTCCCAGACACAATGTTCTCTATGTATGTTTTGCCATCCCAACACAAGTTGTCCAATGCATTTTACATTAATTATTTTGTAGGGTAAATTCAACCTGTTACAGCTATGTTATTGTTTTCTCTTAAATACGGTCTAGAACTGGATGCTGAAGAAAGAGCTTTAACAGATGGAAGAATTGGACCTAGGGCAGTAGGAATTGACAGAGCTAGTCTTTGTGGCTCAATGAATATAAATGATGGAATCGAGGTACGCTACTTTTGTACATGACATGAAGAAAAGTATTCCTTTAAATAATAATAATAATAATAATAATAATAATAATAATTTATTATTGTTGCTGACTAAATAATTTTGAGTTTGTTGTTTTTGTTATCCGATGCTTGATGTGTGAAGGTGTTTCTCAAATTTTAAGGATCTACATGTATACGATGATTAAACTGAGAGAAGTTGCTTTCAAGTGAAGACCTTCGGGAAAGGGTGGATAAGTGTTATCCACATTCTTTAGAACAACTGGGTCTTGGTGTTCATTCAATAGAGGGTTGTTATGACTGCACAGCGAAATAATGTCAACAACTAACATTTTATAGCATTCCAGGTTGGCAGTGTTGAACGTGTCCCTTGTCAGCGCTTAATTAGTTTCCCTTTTTGAGCTTATAAGATTGCTGTGGCCAATTTGTGTCACACCAAATCATTGTTAGCAAATTATTATATAGTGAAATTATTTTTTATTAAAGATTGTATCCTTTTGTAACAATAGTTATTAATGAAATTTAATATATATGATGTAAATCTGTGTTGTTTACTAGATTGAAAGCAAAAGCAACTTCAGCAGTGTTAGAGCAAATCTCTGTGTCTGCAAAGGTATTCATGAAATTCCTTGATGCATGTACCGGTACTTAATTTAATTAATAAAATATACACAAATCGAAGCCAAGGCTGTTTATGACCTTTATAGGCATAAGCAGTCTCGACACATACACTAGGCAATGGCAAGCTTTGAGATTTTTTTACTAAAATACTTTGTGGAAAATATGTGGTCAAGGTACTGTACATGTATAAATTAAAGTTATGTCATGGGTAGATGCTCAAATCATGGGGCTAAATAAAATGTTGTGGTGATACTGTTTTGTTGACTTTTCCTGTGGTGATGGGTTCATTATTTTTTTTCTGTTGTTGTGTGTTCAGTCCCCCCTCCAGTTCCATGTCCCCCTCTCTAAGAACACTTTTTGGTATGAAATGTATGTATACAAATGTATATATGCAGTGTATACATGTATGTCAGTTTCTGATTGTGTTCTTTTCAAGGCAAGTGGATGTATGAGATATCGTTAGGGTCTAAAGGAATCATGCAGCTGGGATGGGCGACTTTGCAGTGCAGGTTTACTAATGAGGTTAGTCTGTAAAAATGGTGTGAGAAAAAAATATCTTAGTTTGCTGTGATCCAAAAAAAATTATTAAACTTGCACCGCATCAGGCCAACAGATATTCAGAATTATTAATAGTAGATCTGATTCAAGAAGTGAGAAGGTGAAATTCTCTCTACTACTTTTTTGTTGTTGTTATATCCATCTACCCACTGAATCATTGTCAGAAATTCTAAGTGAACAGGGGTCTCAACAATTGGAATTGGCAAGGGGGCGGGGAGGGCTTAAGCCAAACAGAAGCAAAGTTAAGTAAAAAACATTGAAAACAGCAATTCTTCCGTGAATGTTTGGTATATATTTTTGTAATGGTTTGAATAACTCGTGAAATACTAGCATTGCATCAAACTGCAGTACTTAGTAAAACTCAATACCAAGTCACTTCCTGCTACAGAGTCTGACATTTAGAAAGAAGGTGGTCAGGATAAGACTGCTGGCCTGGTGAACTTCTGGGCATAAAAGCAGTGGACATTTTTCAATAACTCCAGCACATACAGTGTATATATGTAACACTGGTCCTTGTACATATTAGGAACTACATGTATCTATTACATCACAGCATGAATTCAGATGATAGCAATTTTATATTGTCATTGTTTTGAGCCACTTTGAATAGTTCCCTCCGTAATTCTACACGGTGGCCTCATGGTTAGTGCACTTGCCTCCGGTTTGAGCGGTCTGGGCTATATAGAGTCCTGGCCAGGGATATTACATTGTGTTCTTGGACAAGATATCTTGCTCTCACATTACCTCCCTAGCCTCCGCCTACTGTAGGTGCATAAATAGGCACAGGTGAATTTAATGCTGGCCAGGGGTATAACAGGATGACAGAAAACTACAAAATACTTACTGACAGTATTATGATCATGGCTTCTTCACAGGAGGGTGTTGGTGATACCACCGACTCCTTTGCCTATGATGGCCATCGCGTCAGAAAATGGAATGTACAGACAGGAAAATATGGAGAGGTACAATCTACACATCTACCAGAATGTGCCTAATGTATTATTTAATCACATGTTTTGGTGTAGAAAGGAATCTTCTAATATATTCGTGACTTACTGTAAAATCATCAAACAAGTAAACTTTCACTTCCTCATTTGTTGCTTGGAAACAACAGACCAGTATAATGCAATTAAATTTTTATTGCATATTGTTTGGACAGGAGATTTATCGTATTTACAATATAAACTTTTGTGAGTGAAACATATATCGTAGTTTTATATGTGGGAAATAAAATAATTTATAAGTTTATTCAATGTTCAGGAATGGATGGCAGGCGATGTCATTGGATGTTGCATTGACTTAGATGAAGGCAAAATTTCTTACAGCAGGTTGGGTAACTTAACATAAAAATTGCATTGTCAGTAGATACTGTATGTACATGGCAGAATAATATTGTGAGTACATAGCTTAGGTATTAGCTACTTACAGTGTATTAAGCAAAAAAAATAAATAAATAAGTAACAAAATAACAAAATATCAAACCAAGACTTGGTGGCAAGGGCGAGGTTTGAGATTTTCCCATAAAGACCAAACATTCAAGGTTAATGAATTATTATATGGCTTTTTGCTTTGTTTTGGCAGGCATGTAATTTGCCTGTGGGTATTGCTGAAAAATAATGCCCTCAAATTACATGTACTGTAGCCAATCAGTGTGCATTATATCAGCCTCAAACACAAGCCACATGATTACTAGCCCTGCTCCAGAAAATGATTTGACACGCTGTTCATACCTAGTTTCCCTACAATAGTGACTTTGCATATTTTTCATAACATGTAAGTCGTGTTATAAAGAATTAAGGTCAATCCACGTATTATATAAACAACAAAATACAGGGAAATATCTGGGATGGTGTTCATTATCATTATCATTATCTGAGAAAGTAGATGAAATGTAAACTTGTGTGGTTTGGCATTCATGACTTGCCAGTGTTTTCCAGTCGTCATTAAGAAAAAAAATCTAGACTGAAACACTCAAGATTTGCACTTCACGAGTTTTGATTTATTACATGTAGCTCTAAACTGAATGCAGTTGCTGATGAATGTTCAAATCTGAGCTTTGCCAAGATACCAAAGTGTTCATTTGAAAATCCGAAATTGAGACAGCACTTGCTTGTACTGGATGTACAAGGAGACTCTGAAAAAGAAAACAACAGACTGAAAGACTATTAATGCGATTCACCATGGATAAAGAATTCTGACACTCTGAGACTGGGCCAAAAGCTTGGACAGTGATTGTTGTTAACATTCTACCTTCAGCTGTGTCTTGTTTTTCTTTTCGAAGGAATGGACATTCTTTAGGCGTGGCATTCGACAATGTACAGTATGGCCCTGGCCTGGCTTATTTCCCTGCAGCCAGTCTTTCTTATGGCGAATCATGTCAGATGAATTTTGGGGGAGCACCTTTCAAGTATCCTTAAATTGTCCAATATTTTGAATTAGAAAACAGTCCTAAGGAAGCACGCGCGCTGATTGGTTAAAAAGCCTGTTTGTATAACTCGATGGAGACACAGAACTAAGCGCGCGCTGTTGACGTAGTGATGGCGCGAGCAAAGAGAATTTACATTTTGATAATCAAAGTTTACAAGTTGTGTTCCTTTTTCTCGTCGTGGTGTTTTCTAAAAGAAATAGAAAACATGTACTCCGTGTTTGTATCGAGTTATACAAACACTCGTGAAAGTTTGGGAGAACTCGAAAAAGCTGTGGAAACACTCACCTGCGGCTCGTGTTCCCACAGCATTTCTCGTTCTCCCAAACTTCCACTCGTGTTTGTATAACTCGATACAAACACGGTACATGTTTTCTATTTCTTAAGCATTGCACAGTATGTAGTAAACATTGTTTTTTAACAAATAAATTCTTTTGATATGGAGAGGTTTGACTTCACAAATAAGAATGCAATGAATCAAATCCTATACTGTGATTGGCTACTCAAGATGTAAGATGGAGATTTCTAATGCCTACTTTTGATTACCTGCTGTGTCCTGCAAGAAAATGGTGATGCCTGCATTTAAAAATAAATGTGTTATTGACCAAGCTTGGTCAGCTAACATTGGCCATCTACACCTCATGTACTTGGTCCATAACCCATATTAGAAAACAGTTCTAAGAAAGCACGCGCGCTGATTGGTTAAAAATCCTGTTTGTATAACTCGATGTAGACGCAGAACTAGCGTGCGCTCTTGACGTAGTGATGGCGCGAGCAAAGAGAATTTACATTTGGTAATCAAAGTTAACAAGTTGTTTTCCTTTTTCTCGTCGTGGTGTTTTCTAAAAGAAATAGAAAACATGTACTCCGTGTTTGTATCGAGTTATATAAACACTCGTGAAAGTTTGGGAGAACTCGAAAAAGCTGTGGAAACACTCGTCTGCGGCTCGTGTTCCCACAGCATTTCTCGTTCTCCCAAACTTCCACTCGTGTTTGTATAACTCGATACAAACACAGTACATGTTTTCTATTTCTTAATCAATAGTTGTTTCACATACCTATACACAAGAAGGTCGGAAATTGCGCTTTCCTGGTCGCCAATACGATTAAAAGGTTTGCACTGGCGACCAGAATTTCACAGCTGGTCGCCACATTTTCCCATTTGGGGACTGAAAAAAATAAAAGTCAGTCGCCAGTTGGCGCCTGCCTAAAAAAGTTTATTTCTGACCCTGACAAGCAGAAACTACTCTCTCGAACTGGAATTGGACCAAGTCAAAATAGCGGCAAATGCACCGATACTTTCCTAATGGCCTATTAACAGTATGAACAAGCTGTGCTCAGTAGCTGATTACATGGGTAGTCAGCGTTTCAGACTAACAATCCAGTGGTCTTGGGTCTGAATCCAGCTTTTACCACTACCTGGATTTGTTTCACAGAAGCTTGGAGTTTAAATCCTCAACCAGGCTTGCAAATACAGGTAGCCAACTGGTTTGTCTCCAGCCAGCTGCCAGGGTCTTAAACTATGTTACACGTGTGCTCATTTCAGGTGTTTGCTCTGCCTCACTAGTCTTATTTTGTGCTATTAACACAATAGTTAGTTTTATTTTTTGAGCTTTTTTGGCAAAGATCAGTTTTTTCCTACCTGCCTCTTGTCATATTTTTTGTAAAGAAATGCTGAGAGTTCTAGGCACTGAATATTAAGTTTTAAACATTGTCTGAATAGGTTGACCATTTCAAAATCATCTTTAGCCGCTTTCTCAAAGCGAGTGTTGATGCCCGTCCTTTCATTTCAAAATGAGATTTCATTCATAGGCAAATCAATATATGAATGGCTCTGCACCAGGCAGGCCTTGGTTTGATAGAGAGGCTTAGGGAACTTGGAAATGAGCTATTGTTTCATTCAAGAGTCGGCAAGCATTTATCTTAACTGTTGAAAGATTTCCTGTTGAAGATTACAAGCCTCTTCAAGATCCTCCGTTTTCAGATGTAGCCAAAGCTATGGAGCTTATTTCGTGTTTGGAGAGACTTCTACCAGCTGTAAGTTTCACCTTCAAGTTGGAACTTTCTTGAATTGAAGACTTAGACATCAAATGGACATTTTCTTGTACTAAATATAGTTCATAACATCCTTGTTTTTCATGGTTCATCTTACCGAGGTTTTCAAATTCATGCTATGATCATTACATCTTAAACTTCCTTGTATTTTTCTGGAACTACGGAATGCACATCTGGTCCTTCTTGAAAATTTGTTTCCTATGAATAATCGTTTATATAAGATGACTCCTCAGTATGGTGTAATCGCTTATTCTCTCATTGTTTTTATCTGACAGCCAGACAGAGATCCTTGTTTACCGCCTTCTCTTCATGGTCGCTCAGATACTCTAACTCTCCTTACCACTGCGCATGTCTTTGAAAAGCTGGGACCTCTCTTGGTAAAGAATTGTTATGCACTATTCTGATAGTCATTGCTTATACTAATAGTCGTTGCTTGTTAATCATTGTGAGGAAGTAGTAAGATATGTAGGGTATTAAATGCACTGTAAATGATGTAAACCTAATGGATAATGTCACATACTTTGCTTAGTGCTTAACTTCGAGAAGTTTAGTCATTCAAGAGAAAAAGGAGATGTTGGACATAAATTTAGCCAGTGAAAAGGAACTTCAGAATATTACGCTGCTTAAGTCAAGTACCCAATTTCCTAACTGCATGGTGTAACCATCAGTGTAACAACAAAAGATATAAAGTTCTCAGCTTTCAGTCAGGGAGTTCAAAGAACATAATGTAGAATTTAGAATTTCTAGTACAAATACAACAGTACCTTATGAAAGATAAAACTTAGAGTGATTTTTATTTGAATATCGAAAAGTTAATTGTTTTGTACTTCCTACATTACACGATTGGCTAAAAAAACTCGCGCCAAAATTCCATGCAATCAAAAGTTAAACCAAAACCAATCATGACTCTGCCTCGTTCACACGCGTTTTCACGCGGTTCGGGTCAAGTGTAAGCTTTGATTGGTTCGCTGTTTTGTCTCTGTCCTTTGTTATTGGCTAGTCAGAGCGATTACTTGGGTTTTAATTTACCACACTCAATAAAAAAAACTCTCTATACACATGCGTTGCGTTTTTCCTGAGTAACTTAGGCTTTTTAGGCAATCTCAGCGCCTCGGTAGTTCCTATCAGAACTCTACCTGCCGTTTCCTGATCCCGATATTGTAATCCGAAAGCTATGTGCGGTCGAATTTCCTTCTTAAAATCAATTAACTGATTAAAATACCTGGTTGCATACCCTGCAAAATATAGATTTCCTTCTGGGGAAGCGGGAAAAAAGGACTCCCATATGAAAATGTCTATCAGACTGGGTACTGATTACTCGATGTAATATGTACTTTATGGTGCGGCATTGTTTAGACTGGAGGTTATGTGGTGGAAGAGGTACTCCTGCCGTTTTTGCTCAAGTCCTGCTCTGGAAGTAATCCATTGGATCATCAGCCAGGCGTGCACAAAATACTGGATGTTATGTGGGTGTGCATGGAGGTAAGATCATTCTATATACTGTAGTCACTTTGTGAGATTGACGAAATTGTAATTGCAGCAAAGTGTGGCATTTACTGTAATGGAGAGGTACACTTATTGGAGTCCGGATTGAGCGATCAGGACTTGTCTAGGTCGGTGTCTAGGTCAATTTGCGCTGCTTTCTGAAGGAAATCGAAGTTGCACTCCCATGGTACCTGTTCTCTGCAGGCAAAAGCTTACAACCTATTTGAGAAAGGCCAAAAGTGAAAAGCATACGCGTTAGTATCCAGAGGTATTGTGGGCAGAGGTGGTTCAGGCTGAAGAAACATCCTTCGACCACCCGTCTTTAAACTAACACCACCGATGTTATCCTGTGGCATTGTTGCTTACGCTGCAAATGCATGATAGCAGCGAATTCCTGGGCAGGAACAACTTGACAAAAAGGGTGGAGCCGAGGAAACAATGCGATGGGCAAGCGTCATATTCAGGGAGGGAGGGGGGGGGGGAAGTGAAAAGACGGTATATCATGCTATAGGTTTGCCCTAATTGAAATATGTCATCACGAGAATAACTCACCCGCAGGTTGCTTGATAGTGAGCCTCACCGCTCATATCATATCGGTTTCATTGACAATTTTAGCAACTGGGCAACTGGTTTTCACTGGAATTCAAAACTTTTTGATCTTAAGATGATTTCCGCAGAACATTCGAGCTAAAATGGGAAAAATAAACTTACCGAAACAAACCTCATAGCATGGTAATCGTTTGAATGCCGTTAAGAAGAAATTATCGAGATATTAGCTCTCATAAGCGGCGGACGCCGCGAGAGATAATTGAACATAAATTTATCCATATTTCAATGAAAACAGACGTATCGCTTTAGTTAAAACAGAGTAACACAAGCTTTGAGAATTCTTACGAGGTTTGACGTTAACTTTTTCGAGAATGCTTGAGAATTTAATCGCGGGGTCACTTAGGGAAATGAACTAAAGCGAGTTGTTTTGAATAGTATTCTAAAAGTTACCGTGCCATGAGTAGATTTAAGTAAATAATCTTTGCACGTATTGCTCGAGAATCCGTGTTAACTTCTTTGTAATCAGCTCCCAGCTCCCAATGAACTCCTGGTGAAATGCCTGAGTTATGCGGGTCCGTAGTCTCTTTCCCGCCGAATTTGCCATGTGCAAAGTTTCCAAAAAGTTTTATTTGAAATCTTAGTAACTTTTTGTGTGATAATTAATCTCATTTTCTTTTGCGTTGTTTTGTCGTTGGTTTGCCTTTAGGAATTTGAAATTGAGCCATGTCTGAGTCACTTGCTAAACGCGCTTATCAAGTCTTACTGGTTTCAACCGGTTACGATGGATTTCAGGTCACAGGTATGGGTACCAGACCTCTTAGTGTGATTTTTGCGCAAACTACATGTAAGAAAAGATAATGCGAGAGAATTATTCTGTCACACGTGACTGAACTTCTCATGGTCACTCTTGCAAATCTATTTATAGACAGCAGCCGTTTTATAGATACTTGATTGGTTAAACATTGCCACGCGTTACTTTATATTATGACTGCATCCGTTGCTTATCAAAAATATGATGTTGTCGAGCTATGACGTCACGAACATGTCATAAATACATTTTATTTGACAAGTACTATATAATACGAGACTAAAATTAATATAAGGTACTGGGAATATTTCTCCTTGGTTGCACTCTCTTGTCCAAACCGAAGATTATTTCAAGCTCGGTGTGATGAGTTCGCTTCGTTCCGAAAATATCCTAAGATGTATTACCAAATTCTCAGAGGAAACCTGGCGATGAATCTACGAGAAAAAGTCAGGAGAATTGATGTGTATGTTGAATGAAAAAAAAAATGTTGTCATATTCTTTTCTCTTTTTATCTCCAGGTTTGCTGTCTTTCCCTGGCCCTTGCTATTCTTAAACACGAGAAGACACGCAGGCTGTGGATTGCTTGCAAAGCATATCCTTTTTTCAGTGTTTTGGTTGTAAAGAACAAAGCCCACTGCATGACCCTTAGGTCTACACCCTAATTCCTGCCTCTTTCGTTAGATTTGTAACTCTCCTATGATTGCGCTTGCGATATGAAGCAAAGATGGTAGGTAATTCATTTTTCGTGTCATCTGGAAGCCTAAGACACTTTATACAATGACGTAGAAAATACAGCCAATTAGAATACAGGAATGCCTTTGTATACTTGACATTATTATTCATTCAACATATTTCCTCGTTTCGGATTGGTTAAAACCACTTGTATAATTCACCATAACCAGCTGCTGTTGACCAAATATTGAACCAGTGATGTCAAAAGTGCAGCCCACTGTAAATTATTGAACCGATGACGTCAAAATGACTTCAAAAGTGCAGTCCGCTGCAGATTATTGAACGTTGACCGAGAAAACCTGGGGACAATGTTGTGTTACTTTTGGTGAGCGTAAAAAGCGAAACTCCTTTCGGCCTCTGTGGATAACACCCTCCTTGATCTGGGGAATTCATCATATCCTACTCAGCCTCATTCAATAATTGCTAAATATTACACTCAACGAACGTTCTGTTATTGTCACGCCCAACTTTGGCCACTGTATATTTTATAACATGGTATGCAACAGTTGTGTAACACTCTGTCGTGGTATACCATTGAAACTCCGTTGTATTTTCTTGGTGTACACACAAACCTTTTAGGAAATACAATTGACTCGTGATATATTCAATGGTATACCACTTGAAAGTGTTGCATAACTAATAATGTTTAAACAAGGCAGACTATCTTTTTTAAGCTTAGTTGCCATTACACTCACTTGTTGTGTGAATGTTTGATGTAATATATCAAACACGAGAGACAGTGTTTCATGTAATATTTCAAAAACGAGCGCGAGTGTTTCATTGGGGTTTCAAACACGAGAAAACTGATGAAAGCACGAGGCCGCAGGCCGAGTGCTTTTATTGTTTTCGAGTGTTTGAAACCCCGATGAAACACGAAGCACGAGGTTTTGAATTTTCTTCTCCAACAAAAGAAAATTAGTTAAAATTATCATTTGAATAAGTTGTTTCAATTCAGTTATTATATTTGAGAAAATGTGCATGATCCTCAAAAAAAACGTGCATGATGTGCATGATCCTGTCACCTAATTGCTGCGCAGGGACAACTTTTGAATATTCATCAACTGATGTCACGTTGTGACCTAGCTGTTTGTCAGTGCTGAGCGAACTCGTTGCTTCGCAAAGCAACTGGCAGAGTGCAGATTTACACCTCCTAACACTAGCAAAGAAGAGGAAAATTGCGTGGCCAGCGCTATTCCGAGGTAACGTGTGCATTTAGTCTGATAAAATTTCTAACGTCGGTGCCATTTTAGGTCGGAAGTGTACAGCAAGGTTGAAAGTGAACCAAAACACGAGGTCGCCATTATTGAGCGAGAATTTAAATTTAGAGAAAGAATGGCCTTTTCTGTTTCGGGTAGTTTAAAGTGCCCCTGTGATAAAAAAAAAAAATCACTTCCTTTATTTCTTGAGATTCTGAAAGTGTGTCTGCTCAACACTTGACTGGCAAAATTCTGACCTTTCATTTTTATCCAAAGGCCGTTTACTTTGAGTGTAAGTTTTGGATTTCACGATCCGCCATCACTCACGTTCAAACCTGACCGATTTGACCTCAGAGGGTTGGATCCGGGAAAAGTGACGTCAAAGGCTCACCAGCTTAAAATTTCTGCGTGTGAACGCAGCTTATTATGTATGCAAAGTGCGAGTTTAAAAGTGTGAAAGCCAAAAACTCCCGTGCTGCATATTAATTCTGCAGCGTACACACGCATCGCATTCTTAAACTAGTGAGCCTTTGACGTCATTTTCTCCTCGATCCAGCTCTTTCAAGAACTTAAATTTAGTAATGGCGGATCAAAAAATAGGAAAGTTCCAGTTAAAATAAACAGGTGCCTTTTTTTAAATCAAGGATTAAAACTTGGGTCACTTAGTGTTTAGTTAACATAGTTTTGAAATCCAATGGAAAAAAATAATTTATTTTTTGTCACAGGGGCACTTTAATAACTGTACCGTCACATTCAACGTTAGCAGTAAATAATTTTGGTTTGAAGTTTTTTTCATAAATGTGTGATTAATTAAATTTTTTTATCACCACGTGTTTTTGTTGCTTTATCAATATGCAGATTAAGAAAATTTGCATCCGTGTTTGAAACAATTTCAAACACGGCCGTGTTTTCAACTCGTTTTTCATTGGGTTTCTAAACCCATCCACCTGACCAGAATAAGATGCGCTGGTTGGGTAAGAGCTGCATGAATAATTAATGAGTTTAAAAAGGGATATCCAAACACCGAGAAGAGAGTTAAAAATACGACACGCAGCGGAGGATTTTTGACGAAATTCGAGGTGCTTGGATGGCCGAGGAAACACTGTCTCGAGTGTCTGATATATCTTCTCAATCAAAACTAAAGTAACGAGAAAATGGTGAAGTAAAATGATCGAAGTTTATGCTAATTAAGACCCGGTATCCAAACCTCCTTCACGGTTGTGACTTTCTTTGTTCTAACTTGATGAATTATTGATCAGTATGCGAATTAAAATGTATGTTTTCTTAAAAGTTAACATTGCGCTGGAAATGTTTCTTCTCGTACTTGTTGGTTAGTTGCCTTGACTTTGTAAACTTTTCCTCAGAAGTTTAGTTATTTCATGCATATCAAACCACCGGATGACAACATTCTACAGTCGTCGTTTCCTTTGGTTTGGTGGGAAAGCGATGATGTAAGTACAGTGCGCTAATGATCAAGCTGCCGCGCGGCTCATGGAAGCTTCTCGTACTACCTGAAATATCAGTCGTCTTTATCTCCTTTCGCAGAAGATCTGTAAGCTTCATATGCCACTTCGCATGGAGTTGTTTGTTTCTTTTTTTGCCGTGTACAAATCTCAGGGGGTACTTCCAGAAAAACTGTCAGGGTGTGCAGCCCGAAAGAACAAAATGGCCACAATCGATATCCTATTTATGGCCAAAACGTCTTAAAAAACCATACCCTTTTGGGCCACACATACCTAAACTGCCCAAATAAGGCAGTATCCCCCGGTAAAAGTTTTCCTCTAAATAGAAAGAACCTTCATAGTGGAAGCTTAAACTTGTTAAAAACAGAAACGAGGCTATAGTAAGTCGCGAAAAGGAACTCTAATGGCTAAAACTAAGAAAGGACGAAAAAGACAGATTATGAAGAAAGTTTGAAAAGTTTTCGCGAAATTTTATATATACGTTACGGGTAATCGTGGTCCGTAGTGAAACTAGTTCCGTGTGATAAGCTGTGTGTTACAATAGATAAATAAATAAACTTATGACTTATTTTTTAATCTCTTCCAGGAAGCTTCAAAGCCAAGTGAGGCATCTAAAATAGAATACACGACAGCTTGTAATAAGCTTAAAAATAAAGTCCAAGGTATGGAATATTTATTTAAGAGATAGAGCACTTGTGAACTTGTTTAGTTAGTGCATATCTTTTGAGATTGATGTTAAGTGAAAAACCTTAAACTGAGAGTCGGTTAGGGGAGTATTTCTCTCCAGCGAAATAGTATCGTTGGCGCTTTGAGTTTGTGGCAAAATTGAATTTTACTTCCGAAGATGAACAACTCCTGGATTCTACAGGCGCTTTAATCAAGTTGTAGTTTTAGAGAGCTCGCACAGGAACGATAACTCCGTGAAGGTAATGGCGTTGATACCTGGGAAAAAACTCCAGAATTTTGTCCAAGTTTCTATAAGTTTATTATTGTTCTAAAAGCTAAGTATTTGCCTGCAAGCAGAGTTTTCATGTCGCACATTACGTTTTAAGTAATTTGCTTTGAACAAAATAATGTAAGTTTGAGCAAAAGCTTTTATCTTCAGTGAACCTACATCGAACTGGAGAAAATGGAATTTTATTTTTTTTTAGGACAGTTCCAAACGCGAATTCATTTGTTTTTCTAAATATGAATCCACTTGTTAATTGTTTCCTTATTTCAGTGTTGGAGAATATTCAAGTGGAGATTTGCAAAATTTTGTTAAAAGGCGATGATCGACCCACACAGGTAACTGGGCTTAGACTGTTTCGGAGTAGTAGGACTGCATAATGCGAACGATATTTTTTGAAATTTCTTTGTGCTGTAATTTACGCTATTTAAGTCGCTGTTAGCTACAGGAGCAACGTGTCTTGTAATTCTTGTTGACTACGTCCAACCAATTTAAGAACCTATTTCACTTAGCATTGCAATTTGTTATTTTCTATCTGTATGGAGTTATCCTTTTATTAGAAATTAGACCTCAAAACACGAGTCTGCTACATATGATCAGCTAATAAATCATTGGGAACTCGCATCGTCCAATTCAGAGTGTTATTATACATTGTAGTCACCATCTGTCTTCTCATTGGCTAAAAGCCTTAAGTTAAGTGAATAATCTGTAGGTTGCGCGCGCAATGCATGATTTCCAAGAGCAATGCCAAGTTCACGGACAGCAATGTCAAGTTCACGGACAGCAATGTTAAGTTCACGGACAGCAAAGTAAGAATGGCTTCTTGATTCGCTTCATCGACCCAGCAAGAAATTGAGAAATTACTTGAAGATAAAGATTCGAAAAATACTAAAAGATCGACAAAAGTGACGAAGTAACTGTTCTACGAATACCTTAAAGAGAAAAATATCCAGGAGCCACACGACAAAAAGGAATTAGCCAAGTGTTGAAAATAAACCGTGATCTCTGCGATAATACGTTTGTTGTTATTTTCTTCAAAACAATGTATAATGAAACAATTATTAGATTCGGTTTTTGTGATATCCGGAATAATCAAGGTCTCGGTTAGTGTTGTCAGTGATAACACTTACCTCGACCTTGATTATTCCAGATATCACAAGAACCTCATCCAATAATGGTTTATAATCATGCTCGTAACTTCAAGTCAGCGTCATGCTGGGCATTCGTTCAGTCTTGAAATTACTCGCACTAATACTCCCTGAATTGAACTCCACTTGGTCTAATTATTATAGCTAATCAAGTTCCTTGGTATTTGCAGGACTCTAAATCAACAAGAGTGCTGTTCCTTGAAAAGTTTAGAAAATTCCTTCAGGAAAACATGATGACTATAGCGGTAAAAATGACTTACATTTTATCTTATTTACCCTTGATTCTCTTTTTTTAAATGACATTTTCCTTAGCCGTTTTCTTGCTTCATCATTGCACCAACTGGAACCATCAGCTATTTATACTAATTTACCAAGAAAATGAGCTCTCACCTGGAATGTTGTGCTTTTTTTTTTCCTGTGAGCTGTAAAATGTCACTTAAAACTACAAAGATCTGACTGCTGTCTGCCATGGCGTATTCAGTTTTCAACTCAAATCTTGGGCTAATCTCAGTCTCTTGTGGGTGGAGACCACAATAGCTCTGGGAATGAGTTTAATATCAGAAGTCTTACTCCCTGGATTATGGAACTTAAAGGCGTCAGTTTTCTTATAAATTGTAATCAAAACTGGACCATAGTCGAAGACATTGTACTGTATTCTGACTGCACTCTTTTGCACAGCTTCAGCCGTCCAGCGCTTGCGCAGGACCAGTGATCACGTGTTTCTACCACAGACTGGTGCAAGCAGTCCGCTGGCATTGGGAGCAGTGGGCTCATGAAAACAAATCTCCAATCAAAAGTAAAGGTATGTGTGAGCCTGTGTGAGCCAGTGTCCTCTTATTGAGAATGAAAATTAGCCAAAAAGCACGAGAATTTCTGCAGTTATCGTAAAATAGAATAATTAAACCAGGCAGGTGTCATAATCGTCGAAATGGACGAAACTGGTATGGGAGATTTTCGTGGGAAACGTTCATCTTTGAGCTCGTATTTCATGTTGTTTGGCATTTTTTATATCACCCATTTGTTCTTTTGCCTTTTGCTACTTTGCCCGTTTAAGTGTTTTCCTCTTCAGTTCGACAGTGAGATAGAAAACGTACTGTTGCAGTCTGATACAACCCGTCTAATCTTCTTTGTTTGATTTTAGACGCTTACGTCCCCAATCACGTTTTCCTCGACGACAAAGTTCACTTTTGGGACCTTCCAAGGTAAAGCTATACTAATTTTAACGTTTTGGTAGCGATTCTTAAATTTTTGGTGATCTTTTAGCTATCAGTGAAAATTTCAACGTATTTCTCAGGTATCATTTTTTTTTAGAGATCTCAGATCTAACCTGTCGGGCGTCGTTTCTCAGCTGACAGTTAAATATGTGACGAATTCTCGGCTATCACTGAGTTTAAGGGTGCTACGTCTAGGTTTAGCCATCTTGAAAAGTCCAACCTAGATGGTTAAGTTCGTTGTCTGTAATCCGTGTTAATCTTCTCCATCCTTAACCATCCGTGTTCCTTTACGGCGTAATATTATATTTTTGTTGTTTATCTAGCTTAGTGAACTAATTGTTTTCAGGTTTCCTACAATTTAATAGTAATTTTGTACATGGCCAAAATGGGCCCTTTGCATGATCCGGTCACATGGTACAAAATTAATTATACTGGTGAGCAAGTTGCGCAGTGGGACTTCCAAAACAATTCAACTCGTACCAGTTCACCTGGACCTGCCTTTGTTTTGGAAGTCCCACTGCACAACTTGCTCACCAGTATATTTAATTTTGTATCATGTGACCGGATCGTGCAAAGGGCCCATTACTCATGATTAAAATATCGTCAGTGAGCTTCCTTAACCCCATCCATACTCTCCAAGATTGTTCTTTGTTGTTGTCTTTCCATAGACTTGGTGGCGTGCTGTCACATCTCAAGAAAGCTTACCCTGGTAAGGTATTACACAGTCAGTCTTGACATCCCTGCGTATTGTAAAGTGATATTGAGAATATGTAGGTCAATATTGCATCGATATCATCAAGTGTCACAGCTTGTGGGTGACCTGGGAATGAGAACCATACCTCTGTGTATGCACCTGCCAGGCGGTCATAATTATTTGAGAGAAAAGTTGTGGTTGGACGAAAGTTAAAAGCTTTCAATTTTTTTCGCAATTCTGAGGATCTAATGAGTCTGTTGTTTTCCGTCTGCTGATCGTTTCTGCGCTTTTTTCTGTCTTTCAAAGGGTTATGGAATATCTCCTTTATATATTATGTCTCCAAAATGTCTCCTTTACATTTCATAATGGGCCATTCTAAGTTACTGCTCAATCCGAACTTTCACTCATTAACCTTCATGGCATCGCGTCTCACTAAATTTCATACGGAGAGATTTTAAACTCTTGAACAGTATTGTTTCAACTTTTATGATTGTGTTTATTTCTTTTGATTGAGAATTTATTTTCTTGTCAGATGCTATCGAAGCATCAGCTAACCAAGGGAAGTCTGGTAAGGCGGACGAACAATCTTTGACTTGCGAAGATCGCAATCTCGAACCCTCATTGGTTGAAATGTTGGATGGCGTCATCATGTTGTACCACATTGCTGTACACAAGCAACTATCGAAGGTACGTCCTCGGGTCTTTTCTAAATTTCCTCAAATTAGGAGCTGGAGCTCGTGTCAAAACCGCTGAAAAATTAACTAGACTTTCTAGTTTGGCATCTTGCGAGTTTTAGAATGTTATGCGCACTGTGCAATCCTAAGAGAAGATAGAAGACTCTTGAACAGGCCATCCCAAATATCGACGTCAACATTCATATTGAGTCTGTATTCCCCCCTTATTTATATTATAGTTTTAACTTCCTGCTGGTTAATTGAATATTCTTTACCTGAATATGGAAGCAGAAGTAAATATATGAAAAATCACATATTTGAACTGCGGAGAAAGATATGGAGACATAGTTGATCATCTCAGTTATACACACAGCTTAAGCAGCTGTGAAATGAATGCTTGAAAAAAACATCAAGCCAGAAAGGGATTCGAACCCGTGACCTCTGCGATACCGGCGCAGTGCTCTACCAACTGAGCTATCAAGCCAATTGAGAGCTCGTCACATGCGTTCGTAATATACCCATAGATGATGAAGAATACAAGTGAATATGTCAAAAATCTCATATTAATTTGAACTGCAGAATAATATGAAGACATGATTGATCATCGCAGTATATACACAACTTAAGCAGTTGTGAAAGTTAAGCATGAAAAAAAAACTCAGGCTTAAACGCCGAACAAGCATGTCTTCATATCTTTGTCTTTCATATATTCACTTGTATTCTTCCGCATATTACGGGTATATTACGAACTCACAGCGTGGCCAACTCACAGATGGCTTGATAGCTCAGTTAGTAGAGCGCTGCATGGGTATCGCAGAGGTCATGGGTTCGAATCCCGTTAAATCCTTTTTTTTTTTGTTCTGATTCCAGGTGAGAGCTGTCCGTGACAACATGAAACAAAACATTAAAGCTCTGGAAGAAACTATGGGAAAGATCAGACGCTGTGATCCAGAGGTATAAAAAATTTATATCAATATTAATCCACTGATGATCTCGTTCTTTTCTCCTCTCTCTTCCATGGTTGGTTAAGATAGGGCACGTGGTAACTTTGTACCAAACGATTAAGAATGACATTGAGTGTTTACTTTCAGAGAACAGATGTGCTAACGGAACTAGAGAGATCCAAGAGAGTATTCATGCAAGAAAGCACGAACTGCGCAAGGCACATGGCTTGGGTTTCCACTCTTATTTTCACTAAGGTGCGTATCTGTGTGCAAGGACTGCATCACGCCACAAACTTCTTGTGGCTTTTCAGTAAAAAAGCTAAGCCATCTTTTTTGCGACGTAAATCGCCCAGCAGCAGTATCGTCCCAGAGTCCGCACTAATTTTGGTCAGCACCAAGAATATATCTTTTTAGATTGGGTGGTTTGTTTTCCCATCACAGACCACGTGATCTCCAGAGAATTGTTCTTAATCCATCTGCAAACTACTTATTCAAATATATGCGGCTATTTGAAAATTGAAGGAAGAGTTCTTGATATTAGGATCACATGATCTTAATTATTTTGGGAAAGAAACCGTCCGAGCTACCCCACCACGCCCTGAATCGAGGACTTTATTTTTCTCTCGCTCCATTTTGCGCTCAGCCAAAATGCGAAAATGTTCTTTGTACAGGAACGCTTGCTTCGTAGGTTAAGAGTAAGGGGTCTGTCGATACCTGGGAGAAACTGGAAGGTGAGCCAGCGTGTTATGTGTACAATCAAACCGAGACCAGGACTTTTGCAGTATTAGTTTTTTGATTTGTTGAGAGCGCCACGCATTCAGTCACCGCTGACTGAAAGTTTGCCGGCTCTTGGGATGAAAATGGCCTATCAGGAAGAAGTTGGAATATTTAGGGCAAGCGCAAAACGGGCGGGGATCAAAGTTCAGCCCTGACGGCATTGACATGCTTGTAAACGATTTGAGGAAGCGAGAGAGCAGGCTATATAGTGAATAGTACTCCAATACAAACTCTTAGGTGACGAAATTCTCTATTCTCACTACCGTGCCTTCTAGGTATTTTACTAATATTTTAAGAAGAACTTGATGGTTGATCACTAGGAAAAACAGAACGACGTTCACTGGATGCTGAATTGTATTGTGTCATCCCTGGAGCGGGGAACGTCCAAAGAACCTCTCTTTGAGTTCACGCCTGAGTTCTACATGGAGGCCGCTATCAATGCGTTTCACGGGCTCAGGCACTACTTCCATCCTACGACAAACTTCGACGATATTCCAGGTACAAGGTGTTCTTTGTTATTAGAGCGTTTTGTGTTTTGATTTCTTTTGGCGAGTGGTTTAACTGGTCATAATCTTGAGTTTAAAAACAGGGAAATCTTGCCTCATTAGCATACGACTTTGTGGAAAATCCGGATATTTTCGAATCGATGACGTACAACATCGTGTCCAGTCTCTTACCGAACAATAAACCACAAGTATGGTGGCACAGCGTGTGGACTCTAGAGTGAATCCGGCTACCATCGGGAGGAGTATGGATAGGCGAATTCAAGTGTGGACGGGGAAATTTTTAACTATGGAAACTGTGATTTTGCGAATATCGCAAAATTGTTAACTGCCAAAAACGAGCAAGAAAGAGCGGTCAACAATTTGCCTCATGGGAGAGTTGTGAAGGCTGTTTTCCCATTGGGCTTCGGCGAAGGCATGATTTTTACCGTGTTTCACTGTTTGCGCTCACCAGACAAGAATTATCGTCTACTAGAACCAGTATTGTTGTTATTTCGCTGTTAAAGAGCATCATCGATGACTAAATTTCAGAAATATTGCTGAACATCACAGCAATGGAATTGTCATTGGATGATTTATGTCATTTTCTTGTTTGAGGACTTCGATCTGACGAATCATCAGAAACTTCGAACGCGGCCTGCTTCTCTTTCTGCAGGCTCGAGTAGATGGAATTATAAAGTTCAAAATTGTTTCTTATTTTACGTGCACAGGCATGGCACACTCGATCTGATGATGTGTCTAATCTTTCCATCTTTCTATTTCAAAACCAAATTTAGATTTCTGACAAACTGACATTTTGAAAACCTTCACGTTAATCAACCTCCCCTTGCTTCTCTTAAAATAAGGGCAACAACAACTTTATGTGGCTGAAAATGGGGAAGTGGGTGACAGAGTGCTCGGTTAATATTTTAGCCCCATGAACATGAATCCCTGGAGTGTCACGAAAACAAAACCTACAGCCCCAGGAAATGTAGACAGTGGATGGAGAGGAGGGAGTAGGCCTTCACTCAGGGCCACTGTAAACATTCCTGGGTAGAGAGGAGGGAGTGGGCCTCTTCTCTGACTGGAGGGAGTGGGCCTCCACTAACCTAACTCCAGGGGGTAAAAATTGGAGGGAGTTGGCCTCCAAAAATCGAGTCTATGGGGGCAAGAGTGTGACGAGAGGAGCACTTTACCCCATCTTGAACGGACAACAACAACTTCTGTAATTATCGTTTACACTTCTCTCGATTCCTCCCTTGACATTATTTTTCGGCGTATCGCGTTTCGCCGCCATCGAGCAAACACCACAGATAGTTTGTTTTGATAGACTCTACAATGTCAACAGTGACTAAAGTTTCCCTGCCAAGGTGGCTGTATTGAGTTATCAAAATATGTTAGAAGGTTAATCCAGGCAAACGGTTCCTCGAAGCTTCCCCGCTCGCTTTCGCGGCTTCGCCGCTTTGTGCGCTCGCGCTCAAACCTCTTAAAAGACTGCTTAAGCCGCCAAGATACACACTCAGGTTAAAGTTCAAATAGCTTCTGAAGTGTAGCAACAGGTGAAAGTCTTAGCTCTTTATGGGTAACTATTAACAGAGATGTTAGCTATCAAACACTGCAATTTATTGCTGGGTGGCAAAAGCGGCAATGAGCCTATACAATGTTTTTTTTTTTTGCTCCAAGTTATTGATGGTGGGTAGCTTTTTAAAAAGTCATTTGTACAGGCTACCGTCATATATTTTATACAGTTCGGTACGCCGATTCTCCATATGCCATTACACCTTCGGCGTCACCGGTGGACAACACCCTCCTAGACCTAACGTAATTCTTCATATCCTACTCAGCCTCATTCAATAATAATATTCCTAAATACTACATGCAGATACGAATCGACTTCGACACTTCAAAGAGCTTTTGAGTTAAGTTCTATGTGAGTACTGTTAAAAGAGATCCAACTCTGCGAAATTGCTGAGTGGCAAAAACGATAAGGACCCTACGCAATGTTTAAAAAGCTTCGAGTTTTTAAGCAACATATCAAACACGAGAGAAAGTGTTTCATCGGGATATCCAAACACCGAGAAGTTAATTGAAAATACGACGCGCAGCGGAGCATTTTTGATGACATTCGAGGTGTTTGGATAGCCGATGAAACATTGTCTCGCGTGTTTGGTTTATTTTGTCTCAATCGAAACAAAAACTGAGGAGTAAATGGAGAAGTAACTTCGTCATGCTAATTGAGAGTGGGTATCCAAATCTCTTTTACATTTGTGACTTACATTTCATAACCTCTCTATTGATATATAGTTTGTGGGGGTTTCCTTGAAAACAGCGCGTGTGCGAATTTTTTTCTGGAGGACACCTCCGTAGGTTTCGAGTGACCTTAACTTGATGAATTAATGAGTTGATGAATTAATGAGCTTGAACTACCGAACAAGTGCCATTGATTTGCGGAATTTAGACGTTGGTTGGGTATAGCGAACTGTTGGTTGAATTTTTAAAAGAAAGAAGTGAGCAGCCTGCTCGGCCTGTGTAACTCCTAAACACCACACAAACGCACTCTTAGCTGTTACGACCACGACCAAACACTGGTAACGTCACTTTCACAATGATCGTTTAAATTTGTAAAATTTGAGTTTTGCGACTTTGTATCGTACATAAAATTCGTATCTGTAGCCAAAGTATAGCCATGCTATAATCTTACATTCTGTTTTTAATTATCTGAACTTAGCTAGCCTTTTTGACTCTAGCTCAAACTCAGAATTCATGAGAATCGTAGTTTACGTACGTTTTGAAATTGGTTTCTTGCTTGGTTTTATTGAGGAGGGGTTGTACATGACCCAAATAATCATAGTCAAACATTTCAAAGTCACCTCGATACAGTTCTCCTAACCGAGTTATGTACCGAGTGGGAACCTGGGAATAGTACTCCAACACTTCATCTGTGCCGGTTGATTTGTGGATTGGCGGGAAAGATACGCGGTCGTCAATTCCCGCCATTTTTAGTTGCAGAGGTGCGTCGTCTTCCAAAGTCTCTAAGTGACCAATGAAATCGTAGATAATAACACACGGATGACAAAGCTTTTCGTATTGTCGCCAATGTTGATCCCGCGGCACATCATTAGAAAAATACTGAATAAACTCAGCAAAGGTGTTGTTGATGTCATTATAGTTGGGTTCATAATCTTGTGGGCGGTATGCTTTGACGATCTGTTTACGAGCGTTTTTGCTACATGTTCTATTCCTTCTCATAAACTTGTCTTTGTAAGCAGAAAGCAAGCGATGCAGGGGTTCCCGAACGAAGAGAAACTTGAAATAAGTTTTAATTCGTTTTAACCTTTCCTCTTCTGTATATTGATACAACCATCGCCACAAATCCTTGCGATGGATCTTTTCTATGTCCTTGTCGATTCCACGAAGATCCGCTAAAACCCGTTTCCATGTTGTTGAGCTCACTTTCGGAATTGTGCAGTAGATGATCTTGTTTTCATCGTCCACAGTAATAAATTTAAAATCGCTGGGCTTCAGTTTTGTCTTGTATGAATGTGTAAGACAGTATTCTCTCATTAGCTTCTTCCTGCCAATCTGTCTTGTGGCAGCATCTAAAATGTGGACATATTTTGATGATCAGTTGTTTTTAATGCTTTAAGTTAGTAACAGCGCTTTTTATAACATCCTTGCTCAGTCTCTTGAAAGCTTCGAAAGCACATGTTGACCTTCTAAAAAGATACACTTTTTTCAAAAAACGGAGATAGTAGGAACCATGCAATTTTCAAAAACGGAGTTGCCGCCAATCTTGAAACTGTTTAGTATAACGGTCACGGTGTGATTGTGTTACGGAACAGATTTAGTAACGGTAAACTTCTGTTATCGAAAGCGACTTTAACCAAACCCTTTTTGATGGATTTGTCACCGTTACGTCACCTGTCTTCGGTGTCCTCGAATTCAGCTCCTCCACGCCTTGTAAATAGCCAACTGGTCAGCCTCCCACCAGTTGGGATTCTTAACTTATTATGTTTAATTTGTATCATATTTGTTTGTTACGCGCATTTGATCATATTCACATTAAGAAATGGTTCATGCTTAGCGTGCGTAAATCGAGTTATGGATGCACGCGGGAAGTTTGGGGAGCACGAAAGAAGCGTAAGAGTTGCTCGAGGCGATAGCCGAGAGCAACTCTAGCTTCTTGAGTGCTCTCCAAACTTCCCAAGTGCATTCATAACTCGATATATGTACAGCTAAAAGCATGAACCAATTCTTTTATAACATGGCGACAACAACTTGGGCGCTTAAACATGTTATATTTCTAAGTGACTAGAACTGAATTAGTTCTCACGATGCAGGGTGAAAAAAACAAAGGTCTTAATTATCCTAACACGCCACAATCAGTTGAGCAACAGTTGAACGAAAACGCTCAACCTGGTCCCTAACATTGTCAGTAAAAAATTCGGACGAACTAATTATAATGAAAACGTAGGTAAACAAAGTAAAAATAATGAATAAAAATGTAGAGAAACACATTCAAAATATTCACGTTGAAGTAAGCATCTTTGCCAGGTAAAAGTTAAAAGCTTGAAGTAGGGTTTTGATTGTTCAGAATAATCTTCTCATTGCCGAAACTTTAACTTAGGAACTCTCTTGCAGCTGATCGCGATGAAATGAAACTGCACACGTCATTTTATTGAGTACGGCCGTGGGTAGAGAAAGATTTTGTTCATGATGGCTCAATAGGAATTAGATAGGACTAGCGCGCGCGCTATGTTAAGGCCCGTTCAAACGGTCATGATAGTTGATGATAGTTTCAACTATCACGCACGTTTGAACAAGAACTATCATTCACTATCATCAACTATCACCAACTATCATGCAGTTTGGACATGTTCAAATTCGACATGATAGTTCATGATAGTGTTTTCCGTTTGACCGAGCGGATGATATTGCATGATAGTTTTTCGGTTAGCGGGGGTAACCAAGGCGGGCTCAATGCAATATGGCTACCGCATTGCCATCGTCCTGTGAAGAACAACAAAGCAATAATTTTGACGAATATTCGGACGACAGTGACCATGAAAGCGAAAAAGTGAGAGAAGCGAAAAAATCTAAAAAACAGGCAACTGTAGTAAGCCACATTAATTTTAGTCGTCAACCCCAGCGCGCGCGCTTAAACCATTGCGCGATTTTGATAAACTATCATGAGTTATCATGGACCGTTTGATCGCAAACATGATAGTCAATGATAGTGAATGATAGTTGAAACTATCATCGACTATCATCAACTATCATGACCGTTTGAACGGGGCTTTATAATGGAGTTTGCGCGAAAAAATGTTAATTATTATTACTAATATTATTATTATTATTATAAAATAAAAATAAAAACTTAATTAAAACTTCACAATAATTACTTACAAGATTAAAAAGGCTAAAAGAACATTTGAGTAACTTAACAAATTCTTAAACAATCCAAATTTACAATTATTATTATTATTATTGTTATTAAAAAAAACGAAAAACCAACTTTATTCAACTGTTCTATAATAATAATTATGCACTGTAAATTAAACTCAAAGTCAAGTAGTTCATACAAATTAATGAATAAAATGCATTATTTTAATGATTTATAATACGGTTCTTGCCCTCGTTTCATACAAACATGATAGTAATAATAATGTTAATTATTATTATTGTTGTTGTTATTATTATTATTGTTATTGTTGAATCCCTAGCTTACAAGCCAGTTCCACTTATGATAAATGGATTGGTGACTTGGATAAAGTGTAAATGATGAACAAGCGTTCTCAAGTGAAATACTCAGAAAAAGAATTTTCTGAGCACCAGCGGGAGTCGAACCCATGACCCTCCAGAATACCGGTTGGACGCTCTAGCCACTGAGCTATGGGAGACTCGTGCTGAGCAACGTCATACACTAGGTTCGTATATGTGTGACATGTGTCCTGCCATACTGCAAGGCTGAACATGGTAAATGTGAATAAATGATATTCTGGAAGGTCATGGGTTCGACTCCCATTATGGGCTCAGAAAATTATTTTTCTTAGAATTTGACTTAAGAACGCTTCTCCATTAGTTCCATTTATGTTGGATACTCGGTAATTGGTTTTTCTTAGGCGTTACTAACATTCTTGCGGAACCTAACTGATCCTATCTTTTACCAGGTATCATAAACAAACATTCCTATGTGGAACTAGTGTTTCAAGGTAGTTTAAAGATCCGAAAATAAATGAATTCTCAATGCGGTACAGTTTGTGAGTTATTGTCCAATTTTGTAGAAATGAAAATATCCCGAGAGCTCCGGCGATTCTGATACAGGAATACAGCCCGCTAGAACAGTCGTCATTCATTTAATGTAGGTTTCTAACCAAAAGAAACTTAGTTTAGTGTAACCAGCGATTGGCGTATGCTTATTTATTTGCATACGCGAACTTTGCTAACCTTTTTGTTAAGTGTTTCAATGTTTTACTATTATGATTATGATTATCATTATCATTACTATTTTAATCATTGTCATTGTCATTGCTATTATTATTACTACCGTGATGAAAGGAAGTGGAGGGAAAAAACGAGTGGAGGGAAAAAGACTGACTTTCCTTGTAATTTTTATCTCGTCAACTTTGGAGATGGGGAGAAAACTGGCGAGAAAACAACAACAACAAAAAAAAGCGCCTGGTTAGTGCGCGAATTCCTCGACACTGTCTTCATGGAACATGACTGAATGACCCGGAAGGGCCGAGAGATGATCGTTTCGAACTACTGTTGTTCTTTCCAAGGAAGCCATCTAGAATCGAACTAGCCCGTTTTCATAAATCTAGAGTACTGTGTAAAGTTGATTTTAGCGGAGCTCCGGCGGCGGAGCCTCGTAACCATATAGGAAAAAGAAACGCATGTATTGATTTCCTCATGGTTATCATGAGTAGCGGTATTGCTCGTGGGCGCGTACGCACGGCGGCAACGACCACGACGACAGCGACGGCGACGGTGGAGTCGCAAAACATGGCGGCCATACTCCAAATAATAGGTTGATAGAGATATACAGGCTTGGTTTGCCGTGTACTTCTTTGATATTGGACGTCCATTTTATGAGCAATTGACACCTGTCAAAACAAGGTATCTGCTGACCAGTATCACGTGACCATATCGCGCGCTCAAGTCTACAACTCATCAAGGTCGCACGTTTTTTGAAGTTGACCGCTGAACAAATGCTGGTTTTCGATTAGATCGCGGGCTCATGTCAGTTCAAATTGTTGAAGACAGTTCAGGACTGTTCGGAAGCCAGCTAACGTGTAAAATTTATCCGAATTATAACGTTTTCTTCTATACAAATGTTTTTTTCCTGCTTTGTTTTGTGTTTATAAAACTCAAAACAGAAAACCTCACCGCAAAATCAAAATTGTACCTTTTCGTGGGTTAGCTTAATTGGGTTCTTAACAACCTGGCCAAGGAGCTAGGCTTTTAGGCTGGCCTAAATCTATATATTGGTGCTTCATTTTAAAACATATCAAAGCTATATAAAAATGTAAGCAAAGAATTATAATAATAATGACAGTGTTTTGGTTATTAATCGGACGCTGTTGGTAGCTGTTGGCACTCCATAGAAACATTGATAGACAATTCTCAAAGAGAGAGTTATTTTTCCCTTTGAATGAAAAATTTGTGTTAAACACACCAGAAGATATAATTTTTTCGACGGGATGCAAGCGGCTTGCAAGCGACTTGCCGACACAGAGCTTTTCTTTGAAAGAAAGTAGTACTAATTTCATGTAATATTGCGGGGTGAATGAAAACAATGTGTTGAAATGAGGAGTTCAAGCGTCTTTATTTCAACTTTCTTCCTAACTTTTTGGCAGCTAAAGATTACTGAAAGAAGTGTTCATAAACGGTAGTTTGTCGGTGAATTGAGAATCGCAATATTATAGCGGCTAAATTACAGAGTACAGAGCCACTCATTTACATCTCTTTGAATCACAACAGTGCCTATTGTGTTATACTTCGTTCTTCAAAAGATTTTGGTACATAGCCAAAAAAACCCCAGGTGTTTCGAAGGGGCCCTGCTTTCATTTACGTTGTTTTTTTTTTGTCACTATATGCAAATTTCGCGTTAAAGCCTGAAGCTTTTTGGCCTTTGTTTGTCTAAGCAGTATAGTTAGGAACTGTGGTCCAACAGTGCTTCGTATAGATCGTTTTCACGTGACGCCATCAAATTCCAAAATCCAAAACTAAAGAGCCACGAAAGTTTTTATCCTCACCGACAGGCACAAAGGGATCTAAAAATATATCGGTAAACAACTTGTCCGCTCAATAGCGTGCTTGGCTTAAAAACCAGCGTAGTTTCAAGTTCAGAGTTGTGGCGGTGCGTGACATTCCGCCCCGGTCACGTTTGTGAAAAAAAAATATGCACTTATTTAGTTATTTTTGGCCTTAAAAGTTAGGCCAAGTGTTTGTGTAAATGTTTATTAGTTCAGTTCAGATAACAGTCGCCTACTTAACCAAAGTAAGTTCCTGATGTTTACACTATTTTTCGGCCGCCATATCACGGCTACTAGGCTTTGTAAATTTGGGGAAAGATTTCGACTAATGTCTGAAGTTTGGAAAAACGCCTTGTGAAAACTATCTATGATGAGTTTGCAGAACTGTAGAATGAATCGAGAAGGTAACAATGGAACTTAAATACGATGTTTTACAGTGATTGTGGTCAATAGTAAGTTTTTGAGTTCCTTATTCAAAATGTCAAAATCCTTACCTAAATTACTTTCCACTCGGTTGGACGTCATCATCATAGTGTCGTAGTGAGAGAGCAGTGCGAATGTTAACAGTGTGAAGAGATATTTTGCAGCTTCAACTTTCATATTGATGCATGGGCAGGCTTAAAAACTTGCTGTCAGAGTAATCGTTGGTAATCTTGTGATTACATTTACTCGTCACGGCTACTGAGGTTGATTAAAAGCGTGTCACGTGTTGTTGGTGTTTCAACTAAGGCCAATGAGAAGCCAAGAAGAGGCGTTGGAATTATTTCTGCCAATCAAGGACTTTTTGATGCCTCTCTGTCAGGTGTTGGCATTTTAGATTTCTCCAACGCCAGACCAAGAAGCCATTGGATCCCTTCTGCTAATCAAGGTCTTTCTGATGTCACTATAGCAACTGCATTTTCAATAGATTTCTGTGAGGTGTTTTGGGGGTTTTTAAGTGTACCTAAACTCAAAATGATGTTTTCTCTTAAATAAATCTTTGTACCTTTTCGAAACGCATTGCACCTTTTTAAACTAAATCTTGACATTTTTATAGGCTGTAAAAGTTGCGAAATCTAGCCATGATCTGTTGCACGACCGAGTTAGTAAGGAGCATGTGTCTATTCCTGGTGTCTTTGTAAACATGCATGCAAAGACTTTTGTGACGTCAAACCAGATAGACCCGTACCCCTTACTTGCTCGGTCATGCAACAGATGATGGCCAGATTTAATAACTTTTACAGCCTGTAAAAAGTCAAGCTAGAGCTCTTCTGCATATAACTTCGCTTTTAGAATTGTCTCTGGCCTCGAGTAGCGGAACGGCTAGTCTTTCGAAGATTGTTTCAAAAGTTTTTTCACAGGACCAAGATATTCGTAGCCGAACATTTCAAAGTCATTACGATACTGCTCTCCTATGCGACTGATATACTTTAGGGGAACTCTTGAATAGTACTTTAACACTTCAGATGGACCGGATGATTTGTGGATTGGCGGGAAAGTTACGCGGCTGTCAATTCCCGCCATTTTTAGTAACAAAGCCGCGTCCTCCTTTAAGGTCTCTAAGTGACCAATGAAATCATAGTCGATAACACACGGGTGACAGAGTTTTTCATATTGCCGCCAATGCTGATTGCGTGACATATTGTTGGAAAAATACTGAATGAATTCTTTGAAGTTAACGAAATTTTTGCCTTTTTGCTTAAAATCTTGAGGTCGAAGGTATTGGACTATATCTTTACGAAGGTCTCTGGTGTAGCTGGGAATTTGCAGAAACTTGTTCTTGTAGGCTGAGAGCAAGCGTTCTAGTGGTTCACGAACGAAGACGAATTTAAAATACGTTTTAAGTCGTTGGTCCCTTTCTTCCTCAGTGTAATTGCTTAAACGTTTCCACATAATCCAGCGGTTTATTCCTGGCTGAATTTTGCGAGATTTTGCTATCACTCTTTTCCATATTGTAGTTGCTACCTTGGGTACTACACAGTAGATTAGTTTTAGATCATCGTCAACGGCAAGCATGTACACATCTTTCGTTCCAAGACTCTTGTTGTAGGTGTGGTTACGACAGTATTCTTCCAGATGTTGCTTTCTGGCTTTTTGTCTTTCTTCAGGAGCCATGTGCAGGCTGTTGAGTTCATCGTCAACTTGTTGCTTGCTGGGTATTTGTCTTTCTGTGGGCCCTGTGTCCGGGGCATTGGGATTTCCCTTAACTTGTTTATCTCTGGCTCCTTGTCTTTCTGCCAGGCTTATGTCCAAGGCATCGGGTGTTCCCTTATCTTGTTGATCCCTTGGCCCTTGTCTTTCTCTGGAACTCATGTCAGGAGTGTTGAGGCTCTCCTTAACGAGTTGATATCTTGCTGTTTGACCTTTTTTTGGAGTTATTTCCGGAGCATTGGATTTTTTCTACGTTAGGAAAAACAATGTCATGTTAGTTATGAACCATTAACTAGTAAAATTGTTGGTGTAACTTAGTTTGCACTACTGTATCCTGTTCTTATTATTCAGGAGATAAAATGTTTGTCTCAGGACAATGCCCATGCTGCATCTTGGCAAACGTTTAGTCTTGTCTTTCACTATTGGTCCCAATCTCACCTTCTCGTAATTTAAGCCAACCTTGCCACTTAGTTTATTTCTAGTGATTTATTTTCGTTTTTCTTTGTTATGTTCTCGTTTTGTTTGCTTGCTTGTTTCCTATCTTAGTAAGAGATTGTTTTAAGATTGCTTGTCATATGTTTACCGTTTCAATATTTGGTCGGATCGTTTACGTAAATGAGATTCTTTACAGTTCAGTAATGATCGTCTTTAATCTCATCTGTCTGATGTAAAGTGTATATGAAATATTTCATACTTGAACTGCGGTTATAGATGCAAGTGAAGTATGATCATCGCAGTAAATTTTCCAATTTAAGCAATTGGAAAGAAGAAGCCTGAAAAAAGTCAGGGCTTCAACGGGATTCGAACCCGTGACCTCCGCGATACCGGTGCGATGCTCTACCAACTGAGCTATGAAACCACACATTGGGAGCAAGGTCAATTTATTGAGTTCATATCTCCCGTGAGTAGTGAAATGATAAGTGATGTAAACTGCGGTTGTAGATCGCCGCGATGATCATACTTCACTTGCATCTCATCTGTCTGTTGACAAGGGTTTTGTCTTTTTGTTAACTTATTTATTATATTTATATTACTTTTGTGTGGCAATGAGAAAGAAGGTTTGATCAATTTATTTTCATTTGTTTAATTTATGGCGAAGGAAAAGAAGCTGTATTTACCTTTAAACCTTGGAATCCTGTTTTATTCTTTGGGAAAGTACCTAAAAATGTCATAAAAGGGTAAATCTATTAAAAATAACGCATGTTAAAAGATGTAGCCTGAAGTTTTTGAAGCTCGCCATTTCTAATCTGTGTATATTTTTCCAAACGTAATCGGTTATGTTCCAGCCTATTGGCTTTGTTTTGTACGTTACTAGACAGTTATTTTTAAACCTGTATTTTATTTTTATCACTTTTACGCATTCATTTGTCTAAACTAAGGTCATATTTTTTTCCATTGTTTTTCTATTGTTTTTAAGAACCTAACTGAATATCACTCTTTGTGAAGTGAGCCCCATGTATAAAAATTATTATTATTATTATTATTATTATTATTATTATTATTATTTTCATGTTTCTTTGATGCGATGGTATTTTCTGTATCGACTCGAAAAAAACTGAGCGTGAGGTCAAGGTGGCCAGATATTGGCTAAGTGCTATTTTTCCCGTTCATTTGGAAGAAGAAAAAACAACATGGTAATTATATGCAGTCATCTTGATCGAACAGGTTTTATCATTAAGTATCGGTAATCGTATGACTGAAGGTTCAAGTATATGAAAGTCCATTTATTCACTGGTATACTTCATCTTCTACGGGGTATATTGCGAACTCACAAAGCGGTCAGCTCCCTGATGTCTTCATAGTGCTACGCGGCGCAACATTCATATGTACCCTTACCAGCACCCAGATGGCTTGATAGCTCAGTTTGTAGTACACTGCACCAGTAATGGTCATGGAGTTCATGGGTTCAAAATCCCGTTCAAGCCTGAATTTTTTTTAGCCTTTAATTTAACAACTGCTTAAGTTGTGTGCATAAGTGCGCGGGTGATCAATCATATCCTTCTAACATTATGTTATGAAACCGAGTAATCACTAGAATCCCAATTGTATGCAAGCCATGGTTTCCACAGAAAAGTGTTGAATGCTTGAGTTTCATTAGCTATGGTTTCTAACATAGGTCGCCTTGAAATATTGTTTAAATTACAGTTGCTTTGATCTTGTGATTTCTTGGTCATAATGTTACCAATTTAATTACGGGTTAGAGACTGTTGTGAGTGTTTTGTTTTCAAATACACGCACGCGCTTACTGTACAATGAACGAGAAATTTTCAATACTGCACGAAGCGAAGCTGAGTGCAGTATTGAAAATTTCGAGTTCATTGTACAGTAAGCGCGTGCGTGTATTTGAAAACAAAACACGAACTAACAGTCTCTAACCCTTTTAATATTCAATCTGAGTTCACTGCTGGCGATAGAATTGCAATGGCTTCCCGCCCGACCTGAACACTGCACAGTTTTTATGCGTTATTGTAATAACGCACTGTCACTTTGATGTCGTTAGGTAACGGGAACTCACGTGATCAATTTTAACCAATGACGCGTGCGGATTTTAGACAGTGAACGAAGATTGAATATTAAACTGATGTAAAGCACCATTAAGGTGCAAGAGGTTTTTTATGTTATTTTATTGGATTTTGAAAGTCCTTAACATTTGATTAATATTCATATACAGTTTCTCTTTTGATGTAATTTTGTTTAGTATTTAATTAAAAATGCAGAAAAAAAGGGCAAAGGGTACTTTGTTTATTATTTTAGACTAAATATAACTGTGGATACAGTATTACCGCGTACTAAACTACAATATTCAGTGACATTCGTTAATGCGCGTAGCACTTAAGTTCGGACTTAATTCCAAGCGATCTAGAAGCAATAAGCTACTATAGTCAAAAGCAAAGCAAACAAAGAAGACGAAATCAAATGAACGGAAAATAAAACGAGCGGCAACTGAGCGTGAAAATATATATTGGAAATATTTCAGAAGGCTCTTACTAAAACAGGTGTTAGCAAAGCCAGATATCAATTTAGAGTCTCGCTAAAATGGTACTCGTATCAGAGATCGAAAAAAAAATAAAAATAAAAAACTATGAAGCAACACTCGAAGCTCAGTAAAACTTGCGAGTGTTGGAATTGTCTAGGCGGAAATCATACATATTCAATTTCTTCTTTCGAAGCAAAAGTTTTTCTTAACTAGTGAAACATCTGTTAGATACGAATTCGTCGCTGCTTTTTTTGGTCGATCTGTATTATTCCTGTTCGCTGCTAAAAATACTTGTGTCAGGCGTTGACAAAAGGCTGATTGGTGTAGGTTTGAGTTAGGTTTTCGGTGTTTTGGTGGCTCGTACTGGCTAAACGGTTGAAATCGGCCAATTTATCCAATGCTATCGTTTTCTTAGGATTTCGTTTATTTAAGCCAACAATAACTGTTTGTCTTGAAGAGTGGCTTTTCTGAGCAAGCAGTTTTTAATATTACAACTCTTCGTGTTAAGCCCATAAAATGTTTTGTGTTATTTATCCGTTCAAGATTTATTACATAAAGTAATGAAAAACCTTTTTTTAAACATGCCAGCATTAGTTTCTCGTTAATACGTCAAGTGTACATACCTGAGATATTACTCTTTGTTTGTAATACTGAATTTGAGCTCCAGTACAAAATCAGAATAAAAACAGATAGAACGACTGTGGAAACAAAAATATTCTTGGACCTCATGGTTACTAAATGGTTGAAGCCGAGTGAACGATCAATATTCACCTACTGTAGATTAAAGGACGTTTCATATTTGCATTACAAATTTTGTCGGCAGGGAATTTTGATCTTGTGGAGATCATTTCACGCGGCCATATTGTAGAAACAGTAAAGAATGGTTCGAAAATTTCCGAAAAATCCGAAAACGCGGAGACCGTGGAGACCTTTTGAATGTGTTAGGGCTAAAAAGAATACAGCCAATACAAATAAACGTTAAGGTATATGTTTCGCCATTTATCTTGCATTTGCGTGCCATCTGGAGCCCCAGGGGTAATAGTGGTGAGGCTCCTCCTCCTCCTTTACAGTCCTTGAAACGTTTGAGGTGCGACATGCAAACACTTCCGAAACGAACATTTGGACGATTGCAGAAGCAGAATCGAATTTAACGGAAAACAAAGTAAGGAAGAAAGTTTTGGCAATATGGGTACACCGTGACTGGCTCGTTGACTGGTGGGTTGGTTTGCTTTTTTGTGCAAAAAAGAAATCGAAAACATTTTTCAACAAGACGCCGTAAGGCGATTCCGTGTTGAGCTTGGGCTAGGGAGCGTAGCATTGAAATGAATTGTGAAGTTAAGTTAATTGCCACGATTAATCAGTTGGATCAGCCATAAAGAACACTGAAGAAAGTGTTCAAGAAACTGTCACTGTGCTTGTAGTGGAAAACAGCGTAGGCGGAAAATTACTGGGCGAGCAAAGTCTCCTTCCCCGGCTACTCTTTTATCTCTCCGGGTGATCTACAATATGGCACGAGAGCGTGCATGGTGGTCAGAAATGGCATCAAAACTGGCGGAAGTAATATTGCAGCGTGAAAAATGGAATTTGTTGGAGGCCATATCTCTTGCGTTGAGAACTGCCCAAAAATCTTGAGACATAAATTGTAACGCAACGGTTTAATTATTTGAAGACTGAAATATTGTGAAGGGCTGTATTGCCGTCAATGAACGTAACGAATCTGCCAAATCATTTGCAGGCTAAAACACTGATTGTCTGTTATATAATTAGAAGCTCTTTTGTGTGAGAGAAGAACTACAGTAGAGTAACTTTAACAAAAGCATTGTCCTTAGAGGCTCACTTGTGTGAGAGAAAAACGTAACGCACCGTATCGCAGCTGTTACATTCCCATTGATAATGTGTGCTTGTTTAGTCGAGATGGGGAAAGTATTAAAGTTTCGATCCATCAAAATCATGAGGAATTCTTCTTTACAAATATTACCCTTTGTATTTATAAATGTTAACAGTGGAAAATGAAAAATAAAATAAACGTCGAATGGAATAAACCTTCTCACACACACTATTTATTTGTGCGTTCTGGTAAACAGGAAAGCTTAATATCAGCAAGAATAAACAAAACTTTAAACATACACGTAGCATGATTGTCGACTCATGGATTGAACTGCGAAAATTTCGATAGAGTAAAACCATCGAGGCATAAATGTTTTCAATTGCAAACCAACATAAATTTGAGCCAATCTGTGAAACGGCTGTTTCCGATGTTGTCCGTGATGGACTCCTTGATTTGTGAGTACACTGATGCAATGAATGCCCTGTGTCAAAGTTGCTTCAAACTTCTAGTTTAGACTAAACGTTAGGCACGTAAGCCGGTTGAACACGCAGGTTCGGTTGCTGAACTTGTTGATTCGTTTGGAAGGCTGAGTGGCCAGTGAACTCGTTGGTTCGATGCGTACAATAAAACGGAACGGATCATGTTATGTTCAATTCAATACATTAAGTCGAATTGACTTGCTATAATTCTTACCTTCTGTTTATTTCCTCTCCTTGCCAGAATCGCAAAATGTTCCTTGGCAGAATAGCAAAATGCTTGGAAATGACAGTCCTTGCCAGAATCGCAGAATGTTTAGAACTAAAAATAGTCTCAGCTGTCCCGTGGATTTCATTGTCAATCAAATTTGTCGTTTCCCGTCGTTTACCGTGGCACGCCACAGGCATCCCACGGAATTAGTGACCGTCATTCCGAAAGGCCTGTTCAATTTTCTACTGAGAATTTCGAAAATTCATAGCGGAATTTTTGGTCGAATGGAAACACAAAGTCAGTTTTTTTCGCTGCTTTTATGAAACACAGGAACCTCAATTACAATTTCCCTCTAACTGTGTATTTACTGCAGGAAATCCATGCTTTGCTGATCTAAAGCAATGCAAACTAACTGCCACCTCTCTACAACGACTACGACGCCATTTTTTGGGTCTCGATGGATTCTTCGTACATTCAGTTCTATTTTAACCTCTCTAAGGCCAATTTCGTAGTTGACAACGGCAACGGCCACTAAAATTCGCCCCAACCGCCAAAATGACCACAGAGCATCAGCCAATTAATCAATAACTTAGGAACAGTGTATACAAACCCCAATGTTTATTGTAAAAGGTCACAAACTTGATCTGTACCGCGTGTCGTTAGTCTCTTGTTTGTTTTTTTTGTTTGTTTTTTTTTGCTACATTTTGATTGATGGAGTCGTAAATAAGCATTTTTTGGTAAAGAAATATATTGCACCCCCGAAAAATACTTGTGTCATATTACACCTCCCTACAACGGCCATTTTACCCTGTCCCCAAGGTGCTCCTTATTGAAGGGTTCGACTGCAATGAGAAAAAGAAAAAGCAAAGAAAAATTTGCGTGCTGTGACAACGTCGCATGTGTTTTTTGTAACCCCCTATCAAAGTTTGACCACATTCGTTAATTTTCTTCCATATTTTCTATATCTTTTCAGTTCTTTCCTCGCGATCCATAAACTAAGGACCCAAAATCAGTGCCTTTCTCATTTTCAAAAGTAGCGCTTTTTTCGATAGCAAGTTAGGAAATGTTGACATCCTACCATGTGTTCTTCTACTCAACCGTTTAAGAATCCCCTGGTTACGGTATTTCTTGAAGTACAGAATTTCCCGCAAGTAAACATAAATAAACGACTTTAAGATTATTTTATTTCTGAGATCATGAGCAGCTGAGGCCGATCACTATAATGCTGGGAACAGCAGGAGTGGATAACGCTATCCACCGGATAAATCGCTATCCAGCGGATAAGTGTTAACAGAACAAACCATGCTTTTCACTAGATCATTTAACAGGGCTCGAAATTAACTTTTTCGTTCAGGAGCGAGGTGGCGACTAATGAAAAAAAATTGTCGCCAGATCGAAAATTTTGGTCGCCAACTTGTTTTAAGTCCTGTGTAGAACTCACATAAGAACACTAACATGATTTTGTATGTTACTTTGCATGCAAGAAAAGTCCTAAATGAAGAGCCAAAACTATTGAAAACAGCATGAGTGAGACTTGAACTTTTCTAAAGCTACCGTTGTTCTCAGGTGATGTCTCTGGTCCGAAGCTGATGGTTTCCTTCTTCTGTTATTTTAAATGGAGTGAAGCACAAAATCTTTTAAGTCCGTGGTTTTCATGGTTAGACAAACACGGGTCCTTTCGTATACTCCCTTTGCTATTTCTTCAAAACGCAGTTCTTTATTTCCATCGCCTTTCGCCACTGATAAACAACACTGTGCTTGGCGTGGGCTCCTACACTACTGATTGCATCGCCGCCATGGTTCTTAGGCACGGTGTTGTTTAGCGCCCGCAATCCCAGTTTTGGAAGAGGCTGCTGAAACAATATGGCGCTTGCAAAACGCAGTGGTTTCTTGTCTAAGTACATTTAATTTTGACGATTTATTTGTACTTTCAGATATTGTTTTAGTGGGGACGCCAAGGTGAATTTCCTACTAGCTACCAGATCCGAATAATTTCCCTATCTAAAGATTAAAAAACCAAAAGTGGTGTTGTGGTGAACTGTCGCCAGCTGGAAACCAGTTCTGAAAATTTAGTCCCCACTGCTCAATTTTTGGTCGCATTGGCGACGAGTGAGGCACAGTTTCGAGCCCTGACCGATAGCGATTTATCCGGTTTATAGCGCTATAGGCGAATCGTGATTGACATCAATGTTTCCATTTTTCTGCATTAACATACGACTTTGCTGCAGAGGTAATCGCTGAGACATGTGTAGCTTCTACGATTTATGAATTCAGCTCTCACCAACGGTCGTGTTTTCCTCTTATTTTTTCTCCTTAGATGCCAACGGTACTCTTCAAAAAATGGCGGTCTTTTTGTGCACGCACTTTATCAACCAAAAAATAATCAATCCAGGTACGTTGCAAGAAACACCCTTTTTCTCATGAAGCGGTCGCTCTCCACTCCTATCTCTCTCTTTCACAAACTTTCACTGAGGCTTACACTAAAAGTGTGATCATTTTCTCTTTCACTCTTAGATTTACGGGATATTATTATTCAAGCCTTAGCTGCATTTGTCTGTTACCCAGACAGTCTGGCAGCAATGGAGAACATGCCAGAAGCTCTGTAAGTTATTCCTGTTTTTCGTTTAGTTCCAACTTATCAGTAACATTATTTGTTGTTGACGGTGACGTTTTTTCTGCTTTGTTGTTGGTGCTGCTCTTGTTATTGACGGTAATTGAAAACGGTTCCACTGGTGTCACATTAGTAATGTTTACATATAAACATTGACAAGGTCAAAGTGTATATGTAAACTCCCCAAAAATTTGCCAGAGCACGGAAAGGCCTAGGTTAGAGTTTAGCCCTACAGTATTACGTAGGACTTGTAAGTAGCGGTTTCCTTGTAAGGCCTTGTAAAAGGTGACAACAGGAGACAAAGGTTAACTATTCCTTTTTTCGTTTCTTAATTTATTCCGTACCATATGACTGGATCCTGCAAAGGGCCTATTGTTCATGTGCATGCACGTATGTAGCCGTAGTTTTAATGATAAGCTTTCATGTACGTCGATTGTGAATCAATTTACTTATCGAGTTCGGCAGTAAAGCAATCGAGCGAAACACTACGAAAAAATAAATTCATCCGGTACATTTGTTTTATCGTTGTTGTCTTCATTCACAGTTGTCATCATCGCCTAAGAGCGACAGGCTTTAGTTTGAAGAAAAGTAAATTCCGGTTACACTATCTGACTTGTCGGCGATCAACGCAACCACTGCGTTTACGACTCTTAACTGCCCTGAACACGAGTTCTTGAAAAGACTTTTGGTCCAAAGGGGACAGCAGTCATTTTGAAAATTCTCCATTGTTTCAAATATCCTGGACTTGGAGTGATGTCGTTGGAATAAATGAAAACTTCATTGAACAACCGTCCGCCATGTTTACTTGTCATGATGGTAAAGATGGGGAGCTTAGTAACCAAGCTCTAGTAGGGTGAATATAGCGTCATATGACGAGCTTTTCGACCAATGAGATTGTCCAATTCTCACATTCGTCTCTGGAAATCATACTAATATTTAACTTTATTACATGTAAAACTGGAAAGACAAACATGAGGTTCATTGTTTTTCGTACACTGCCAGTCGTTGAATTTAAAAAGGAATACCAGTGACATAGATTTCAGTAGTACAGTGAAATCTAGATTGTATAGTGTTGAATGAACTGCCAGTGCAATTTAATAATTTCGATAAATGTTCAGGTTGGAAAAATGTGTTCGGTCTCTTATGGCGGCTTATGACAAACGATCTTGGGTTCAAACAACATGGATTCTGGTGCGAATATGGAAGGTGAGTTAAATGAGTAAAATGAACATTAAAAATAAACTTTCAAGTGAGTTGACAGCCTTTATATTTATCGCCCCAAACAAATTCTCCTGTCTATTACTGAGACATACGCGGACACCATGAAGGATAATTCAGTTGTCCATCCCTCGTCTGTATTAAAACACAATGGAGGGACAAAGGGATGGACAAAGTGGTGTAAACCTGTCACATCTTAGGAGTAGCCTTTAGCCCTGGTTCCTAGCCCTTCGTTGGTGGTCGGTTCTGCCTAATGGTGCCTTATTTCTTGCAAGATATTATCCGTTGTTGAATTTTTCTGGTTCTCGGGGCGCCTTTTATTCAACCAGAAAACTCAGAAAATTTTGAAATGGGGACAAATTGTACGGAAATTTACTGAGAAAGTTTCCAGAAAACTGGAAATTGTTGAATTTACCAAAAGTGAACCATTCAAGTGAAAGCTCAAATGGGGTGGAGTTTCCGAGTAAGACAGCGAAAAAAATTATGTATGCCTCGCGAGGTTGCCTCTTTTTTGGAGAATTCAAGAATAAATTGTTCCATTCGACACTGGCAATTTCCGGAAATTCAAACCAAACTTTTCATCGGAAGGAAGGTGTCCTTCATTTTTCCCGGCTCCTGCCACCTTGGCAATCTGACTTCCCCCATCATCCAATCTTCCATTTGCCATAGAGTTCCCACCCTCCCCCCTCAACCTGATTTTTATGTTCCCCTTCCTTGTTGTTGTTGTTTTGTTGATGTTGATGTTAATTCCCACCCCCCCCTCCCTTACTTCGTTATGTTCCCCCTTCCTCCACTCCCAAATAGAACTGAGATATTGCTGTTTGTTTGAGTAACAGGGCTGTGGATTTGCGTTTCGTTACACGAGTTCGCCAGATGTCATTACGCTGGGATTGCCAGAGCAAGGTAATTTCACAAAAGTGTTTTATTTACGCGGTGTTATCTTGCATGCGATTGTTTTACTTAAAAGCTGACAGATAGACTCTGAAAAAGACTGCAGCTACTAATCCAGAGTGCCATCATGTGAGAGGGAATCTATTTGTTTGGGTATTTTTATCCGTCCACGTCCAAGTCATAAAAAGTCACTAGTGATCCTTTCTGAGGACGTTTTATCCGTGTGCTTGGGTGCAATGCTTTCACTTCGTATTGCTCTTATACCAGTAGGCCCATTTCGATATTTAACAATTATTCCATGAACGCGCGTTGGATATGAGATGATAGATAGCCAACGAGGCGCGTAGCGCCAAGTTGGCTATGATCATCTCATATCCAACAAGCGCTAGTGGAATAATTGTTTTATTAAAAATGCCCCCAAAATATAGAAAACTAGACTACAATAAAAACATAAAGGCCCAAAAAACCACACATACGCTCGCCATTTTTTGTAGATGATGATGTAATGGCTCATATACCATGACGGCTTAGCCAATGAAAACTCTCAAATGGCATTATCCAATGATCAGGTTTTTAATAAATTTAAATATACTCACATGGCTCCGAGTCTTAAGTGAAATGATTCATCCATTCTCACAGCACGATACGATTTCTCTTGTTATATTTTCCGAAGCCTCAGAGCCAAGTGGAAAATTTTGATCAATCAAAAATGGCCCACGAAATCGTTCTGACATGCACTTTTTTTGCATATTTGCAGGTCATTTGCGAGCCAGCCTTCAACGTAAGTATTTAATGGTCTTCAAATTGACCATGCAACAACAACAACAACAATAAAAACAGCTGGCTAATATGCTACAAATTCTGCCATATATATGAAGTCACTAATGAAAAACCTCTTTATTAGCGACAACTGTTCTTTTGTTTCCAAATTTGTGAAGGCTTGGTTATTGCATGATGAGGATTCTTGAAATTGACAACTCTAAAATATATCTGGACGTTTGAGTCCTCTTTAGCTAGCACTTCCCCGCTGAAGCTCCAAAAAGGAACTTCTAATTCCCGCCTTTTTACCCAATCATGCTCAGTGTTATTTGCCTTATTTCAGCTCCTCATCCTTCTAAGAAATGCCAGGGACTGTTTGGTCAGCTGTGCGTAAAAGACAACCAACTGGCAAACGAGTTTCTCAACGGCCTGCTAAACCAGTTAAACTGGTCTTTCTCGGAGTTTATAGGAATGTTACAAGAGGTATGGTACTCGGTCAGTTTTGTGGTGATAATCTCAATGATCAAAAACGTTTACTGTGCATAGTTTTAACAGTTATTTACGTAATATGTTTTTATGAATCATTTTTATTTCTTGGAAATCGCCTTGAGGTTGCTATTTTTATCAAATATTACTTTTTTACCAGCAAAAATGCTTTTTATAAAAATTAGAACGAAAACTGATTTGCAGATATCTAAAAATAAAATTGTATGCGTTTGACAGTCTCAGCCAAGAGACTCCCCAGAGACCTTCAGCGCCATGCGTAACGAGTTTTCAGTTAGATTTTAATAGGCATCAGTTAACAGATAGCAACATTCCTAACATTCTGTTCATGTTGTAGATTCAACAGGCCACTCATCGCATGGAGACAGTACTGGATTCTCGCCAGTTACGAACATGCGCGGTGTGTTTTGATTTGACTGTCGGGTTAATGCGGGTGAGTTGTGGATTCTTACTATCGATCACTTCAGGCAGCAGTCATACTACGCGGGAAACATTTGAAAACGTAGCTTTATTTCTACTGTTAGGCCTACCGTCCACACGAATCCGTCACGAAAAGGGAGCTTCTCAATTTCGCTCTTCAAACTAGAGGAGTTTTAAAATGCTTGCTTTTCGTTTTCGTGCAGACAGGAAACATTTTAAAAACGGGGCTTTATGTCTTTCCTCTCCACCAAAACCAAACCCATAAATGCTGCTCTTGCCTGAGCTCTGTTTACTGGGCAATAAAAAATAAGCACACCTGAATTGGAGCAATATGGCTATGGGCAACAGGTCCATAGCCGCTGTTATTGAAACAAACAAATCAAAACAAATCATGAATGAATTCTGTTATCATATGTTTGCCCAGTAAAGGTGCGGGCCAAGAAAAACGCCAAAAGCAATGACACTGAAGGTGCATTGCTGCCCCACCCCAGGCAAGAGCAGAAGCAAGGAAAAGTAAGTTAGACAACAAGCTAATACTACTAATCAACTCCACTAAGAAAGAAACCCCTTAATACTTAGATGGTGTACCAGCCGCCCTTGCAAGCATGGCACACCCAAAATTAACCACGTTTGCAGACCACAAGACTGGCATAGCTTGAATCTGTAGACCGGGCATAACAATATTAAAACAAACTCCTGAAAAAGCCGCCCATGCAAACTAAATCAGGAATTACACCCTACAGGGCAAGAATTTAACTTAGCTCCAGAAAAAGTTGCCCATGCAAACGGAGTGAAGAATTCAAGTGCAGCAGCCCCCCATGCAAGCATGCCACATCTTTATTCCTCATGGTTAGTTAGTAAGGTAGTAAAATTGCTATTTGCAAAATGAATCCTTGGTAACAAGAAAAACTGAGATTAATATCGTAAGACACAACAAGGTGGGGCAACCGCCCATGCAAATTGACCCACCTTACCAGTAATTATGCTGACACTAATTATGCTAAAAATTAAAAGCTGGTAAAATTTGCTAGATGAATCCTTGGTAACAAGGAAAATTGAGATTAATAGAGGCAAACACAACAAGGTGGGGCAGCCGCCCATGCAAACTGACCCACCTTGCTCACAATTATGATGACCCCAACTATTTGTTCAGGAACGTAGACTGGGAACCCTGATATAGCGCAGAAAAGCATTGGACTTCCAGCGTCCTAACAATCTTATCTGAGTATCAGAAAACCCCCGATCTGCTGCATAGGATGCCGCACCTATTCTGAAACTATGACCTTTATAACGGGAAGGATCCAAGCCACTCAAGTGACAAGCCCTTAGAAGCTGGTTTGAGAAAAATGACCTTGAAACAGGCAACCCATCCTCTGAAAGGAAAATGGCCCCGGGTCTGAAACCTCGCAAGGTCAAATACTGGGACAACAATGCAACGGGACAGGTGGAATTGGGCTGCCGGGAAAGAATCACCGAAAAAGGGCGTGCATTGTAGCTATGCTTAAAATCCCCAAAGGTAAATTTAAAGGCCATCAATTCCCCAGATGACGAAATTAATTTTGTGAGCTGATATAACTGAAGGGGAGGGTTAGCAGTGCTATCACACGGAGCAGTCATTTCTCCTATACGCAAAAGGGCATAAAAACCCAAGGAACACATAGCCCGAAACTGACTCATTTGGTAGGTAGACCCCTGTAAAGAGGGAGCTATTGATACTAACCGATCCAAAATAGGAAGTGTAATAGGAAGGCGGCTATCCAAACGGAAGCCGACCTTCTTATAGCCCTTAAGGATCTGGGAAACGTAAAAAATTTTGGATGGATCGGGGAAACCCAACAGCTTGTGCGAATATCCCAAGGCCGAAATGTATGTTGTCACAGTAGATGGGGCATAGCAGAAATCAAACAAATACGCTATAAATAGAGCCATCAGTGATGGGGAAATGGGAAGGCAAGCAAAGGGTAAGTGAAAAACTGAATTGTAAAATTTATAAAAAAGCTTCCAAGCCCGCCGATAAGTGGGAATGGAAGACGGTTGCAGGCTTGAACGCAGCAGATAGGAGGTCACTGACACCAACGGAGAGGCTGGAGATGAAGAGGGATCTCTGTAGGATGAGGATTCATGTAGGCCGGTGCCAGTTGTTTGAAAGTCTGCAATTTTAACCGAGAAAGGGCATCAGCAAGAATATTGTGCACACCCGCAATATGTTTTGCTTTAAAACAAATATTATTTTCCAAACAAATAAGCACCAGCCTACGTACTAAAAGCATCAAGTTCTTATCCCGGGAGGACTGCTTGTTAATACAATGAACCAGTGCCTCATTATCAGTAAAGAAGAGGATGCGTTGATTCTGCATGTCATGGCCCCATAAATGCAGACTCAAAACAATTGGGTAAAGCTCTAAGAAGGCAATGTTTAGGTGACACCAGCTATCCGGCCACTGACCGTAACACCAATGTCTACCAAAAACAGCACCATAACCCAAGGCACCAGAGGCATCAGTATACAGTTCTAGCTGATAAGAATTTGTCCATTGATCAGTCAGAAAAAATGAGCGCCCATTGAAATCTGCAAGAAACGATTGCCAAACCAACAAATCCTGTTTCACTTCGCGAGAAAGGCGAATCAAAAAATGAGGTTTTCGCACTCCAATAGTCAAATCAATTAACCTGCGCAAAAAAGCCCGACCTGGGACAACAACTGTGCAGGCAAAATTTAACAAGCCTGTCAACGACTGAATTTCCTTAAGAGTCACCTTACGCCTACGAAGGAAAGCTGCGAGAAGTTCACGACATTTTTCCAGCTTTTCCTGAGGTAAACGAGCCTCCATTAGAACGGTGTCTAGCTCAATACCCGCAAAAGTGAGTGTTGTCGACGGGCCGACAGTTTTCTCTGGTGCCATGGGTATGCCCAGATAACTACATACCATTAAAAAAGTATCCAACTGATGTTGGCATGAGTCTACAGTAGGAGAAACAATCAAGAAGTCATCTAGCAAATGCAAAATATAAGGAATATGCAACTTGTTCTGGGCAATCCATTCAAGAGCAGTTGAAAACACCTCAAAAGTTCTGCAGGAGCTTGAACAGCCCATAGGCATGCACCTATCGTAATAGTAAAGGTCCTCCCAGTATATGCCCAAGAGATCATAGTCGGCAGGGTGAATAGGAATTAATCGAAATGCATTCTTAATATCAGTTTTGGCTAAAAAACAATTTTTACCCACAAGACTTAATCAAGCCAATGGCATCCTCCACAGTGGCATACGAAACACTAGTGTAATCTAAAGAAATCCCATCATTCAAAGAGGAGCCTCTGGGGTAAGAAAGGTGGCGAATTAAACGAAACTCTCCTTCAACTTTTTTGGGAACTAAACCAAGGGGTGATACGCGAAAGACTGGGAAAGGAGGGGATGAAAAAGGACCAGCAAGCCTATAGGCGTCAAGCTCCTTAGAAAGCTTAGCATTCACAGCTGCCGGATTTTGCATAGCCGAAAGAAGGTTAGGGGCCTCTTGAGAACAACGAGGTCCATCAAAATGCAATTGAAAACCAAATTTAAAACCAGATGCCAGGAACTGCATGAGTGAATGGTCATACCCAGAAAGGAAAGGAAGCATACGCCTAATGTTTACGGGGGTTGGTAACTGATGAACTGGACTGGGTTGAATGGGAGAGAGGTTTGGTTGCACCTCTGTTCTGTGGTTGAATCCCGCCGGTTGTGGCACGAAAATTACAGGTTAAAGCACGGTGGGAGCCCTCGCATTTAAAACAATCATGCTTAAAGGAACAGCCCATACAGACACCACCCTTATGGTAAGAAAAACAAAAACCCCTTGGAATACGCAAATTTGGGACAAGCTTTCCAGGGTGGACAGGGGTTTGTGGCTTCTTTGCACTCACCGGGCTTTGTGAGCGGAGCCAAAGCTCCCAATGAATGGTACCCCACGGAAGGGAAGTAGCAGGGGTCTGTCGCAAAAAGCGAAAATTTTCATCATAGAAACGCCAGTTGAGACCCTTGGCAGCAAGGTCTTGGATGGTGGATCCGTACTTCATAAGGCCGGGACCATCACTTGGAAAGCGGCTAGTATAAACCCCCGCAAACACATGGAAAGCCTGTACCCAACTATCGAAAGACACAATTTTCTTTGGTTTAGTAACAGGCTCCAGAGCCAAAGAGGGTACAGATCCATCACCAGAATTAAAAGTAAGCTGGTATTTGCCCTCAGAAAATTGGTTTACCAAGAGCAAACCAAAGTCAATAAACTCATTCTGCCAGATTCTGGTCTTCAATTTCAGTGGCACACGTGCATCGACTGGCAAATTAATTGATGTGAAGACCTCCTTAGGTTGCACGGCCCCTGTTGAGGGCTCCTCACCTGCTAATGTAGAGTGAACGGACTGTACCACTTGGGCAACATGGTCCACAGCTGCGGCAGTGCCAACAGAAACTGACGGTACCACTGGGTCCACAGCTGAGGAATTGACGACAGGAATCTCGGTAGTCAGCTGTTGACTAGCTGTCGTCCCAGCGAAATTAGGTAAGGCAGCAGAGGCAGGGGAGGCCACTCGAGGCTCCTGAACAGCAGGCGAAGACGACGGTGGTAGCAGCTGTTTCGTCACTTCAGTTGCTACTCTTTGAACCAACTGCTCAAACAGGGCAGGAGGAAATGCGGGGACAGCTGCAGGCGTAACAGGCTCAGCCATGGGCGCAGGAGGGGCTCGTTCTACAGGCTCGGCAGCAGGCACAGGAGGGGCTGGTTCCCTGGCATGCACTGCAGGACGCCTCCTCCGAGGCGGTGACGCCACAAGAGACTCCAAGGCCTGGCTAGATGGTCGCTTGGACCGACTGGATCGTCGAGGAGGCATCTGAAAAACAAAACCAAAAAGGAGGAGGCAGAAACCAGCGCTCAAAGAAAGAGACTGCTTGAATCACAAACACCAAAACAAAATGGCTGCGTGACGAACTGCAACGGCAGCCGTGAGCCTCCTATTGCTCAAATAAATTGAAAACAAACAGCTAACATGCAATAAACGGCCAAGGAGAAAACAGCCATTGGTTATAGCCACACCTCCCACAACTGCCCACGTAATAGAACAGGAGCAACTGGCTCAATAACTATAGTTACGGGCAAGGGCAAGCATAGCAAAACCCAAACTGCCCTAAATAAAACAAAGCTACACCAGAATAAACTTAGGCTATGACGGGCAAGGACAAGCATGGCTAACGTAAGTTGCCGCAACAGCAAGCCTCAAACTGCCCTAAAATGTATTGAGTACAGTCTGGTGAATAACGGGCAAGGACAAGCATGGCTAACAGGACAAGCAATGCGTGCCACAACTACCCTTAGTAGCGAAATCGGCTAAAAAGGGATAAGTAACAAAATAACAATAAAGCAATATCAACAATGCTAATGCAGAGAACATGACGCGGGGGGGAGGGGGGGGGGGGTTAAGAAGAGAGCATGCGAAGAGCCTTCAAAATGGCGCCGCGGTAGCTGCGATACAAACAATATTGACCAAAAGAGTTGACATGAACCCCATCCGGCAAATACGGGTGCACCGAAGGACTGTTAAAACCCCTATGACGCCAGCAAAAGACATTAGGGATGGGTTCCAAGACGCCACCGAGATATTGGTTAAGTATCGATGCAGCGCTGTTAAAAAACGGCGCTCCAACGCGAGGTATGACCTCGCATACACCGATGACCCGAACTGAAAAGGTGTCAAGGAGTAAGCGAACCAACTCCTCAATGTCGGAGCCAGCAACCTCAGGGGAAAGGTTTGCAAGGTCATTCGTACCAATTTCCAAAATAACAACGTGGGGGGACAACGAGGAAACAATGCCAAGATCGCGGCGTAGTTTGGCTACAGTAAGACCGCCAACGCCATGTAAGTGAACAATGGCGTCACCTGACAAACCAAAGGTGTCATCAGCCCGCGAATCGAACTGCCAACGAAGGTCATCCCGAAGCCGCCGAATAAAAGAGTGCCCTAATAGCAGAACCGAAGGAAGAGAGGAAGCCATAGAATGAAATAAAGACTAAAACAATCGAATAAAAGAAACCGCGGTAGCCGAGAAGCGAAATCAACACAGGAATGAATTGCAACCAGCGAGCGGCACAGTTACCGAATTAATAAACAAAGGGCTAGACGCCCGGGCTACACGCGAGAAGCAAAATACTGCGACAACAAAAGGAGGAATACAAATAACGATAAGAGAGCGGCAGAACAAAATCATATAAAACTTACCTCGCGGAAAATCAAAAGCAGCTTCTCATGCCGAGTTATAGAAACGAATGGTAAGCACATGGCTTGCCATTTCACGTGACCTGCAAAAAAGGTAAGAGGGGGATGGACATAATGGCCATTGCTACCTCCCCCAGACCCAGTCCCCTTGACTATCCAGTAACTTTTGTCAAAGAGAAAAGACATAAAAATTCTATTTGCGAGCAAATATTTTATTTTAGAAAACCATGAACTCACGATAATCACGTGATTTCCTAGCCCGAGATTTTTTATTCAACACACGTTGAAAACAACCGCTTATTTTGGCGTTTTTTAATTCCACCGGCGCAGTGAGAACGAAAACATTTGATGCGTTTTCAAAGTGAAACCTCTGTAATTTCAAATTCCTCTAGCGTAGTGTGGACAATAGTTTATTCTTGACGTGCGTTGAGATTCAATTGTCGATCACACATTTTTTTCGCCATTGAGAAATGCGGAAATTTGTTGTTGCACTTGGGGTATTTTTTTTAAAAAAGCTTATGTTATCCTGAGACACTTACCCTCCGTAAGCCATATGAAAGGTCTTAAATTTAATCGTAGTTGTTAAAGTGCCCCTGTGATAAAAAAATCACTTGCTTTTTTCCTTGAGATTCTGAAAGTGTGTCTGCTTAACACTTGACTGGCAAAATTCTGACCTTTCATTTTTATCCAAAGGCCGTTTACTTTGAGTGTAAGTTTTGGATCCGCCATCACTCACGTTCAAATCTGACCGATTTGACCTCAGAGGGTTGGATCCGGCAAAAGTGACGTCAAAGGCCCACCAGCTTAAAATTTCTGCGTGTGAACGCAGCTTATTATGTATGCAAAGTGCGAATTTAAAAGTGTGAAAGCCAAAAAACTCCCGTGCTGCATATTAATTCTGCAGCGTACACACGCATCGCATTCTTAAACTAGTGAGCCTTTGACGTCATTTTCTCCTCGATTCAGCTCTCTCAAGAACTTAAATTTAGTAATGGCGGATCATTAAATAGGAAAGTTCCAGTTAAAATAAACAGGTGCCTTTTTTAAATCAAGGATTAAAACTTGGGTCACTTAGTGTTTAGTTAACATAGTTTTGAAATCCAAAGGAAAAAAAATAATCTATTTTTTGTCACAGGGGCACTTTAATGTGTGTGTTGTATACTCTCAGGTGCTAGAGATGGTCGCCTCAACTGCTCCTGAGGTGTTCACAGACTGGAAACGAGAGTCCGCTGAACTTCACATCGCTCGCCTTTTCCAGGTAAATATGCAGAAGCTGTGCCACCATTTCTACCGACCAAGAACGTTCTCAATTTGCGCCAACTACGAGAAGTCTCATGTAACATAGCAGTAGAGGGGAAGTGGCGCACTTTGCGCTGAATCACAGAACGTTTAGCAAGTTATACAGATCTGTGAAAAACAGCTATATGAAAGCTACATATGCTTAATCCGACTTTCCACAGCTAATCTTTCCGTTTCATGGCACTTTTGGTGGAATCATGAAGTGATCTGAAAATGAGTGATTCTGTATAACTGTTGTTGTTGTTGTTGTTTTTTCCAAGTTGTTAACTCAGGTTCTTAATCGTGTGACAGCCAGTTCAAACCTCTTTGAGAACGTAACGAGGCTTCATCTACCAGGTGATGTTTGTGGAAGTTTTCTACCAAATGGATTACTCTTCTGCTTTTTTAGGCTTGCCAAGGGGCTGGAAATGGTCAGGGATTAAGAAAAAATCTTCAAAATTACGAAAAATTTCAGGAAATTTTGCTTTGAGTTAGGGGAAATTACCATTTAAGAAACGTCAGGTGAAATTTCACGGATGATTTAATACCACTGAAGGCTGGAAGAAACATGATGGAACATTTGTTAAAACTTATCATACGTGGAAAGAATCGCTGACGTTTGTTTTATAAGGGAAAAGTCAGAGAAGTTTGAAAAGTGATGTCTTTTGCAACCTTGTTTCCTGTTATATGCTGTATTTCTTCCAACGAGCAAAAGATCAATTTGGTTTCGCAAAAGTGGCAAAACATTACTAGTTGTTAGTTTATCTGGGCGCAGATTGCTCGAGTTCCGTAACGTCGTGATCGACTGAGAACTAAAATCGCAACGTACAGCTTAGAAGGGATATAAATCAGTAGGAAATGTGTATTCGCAGTTGCTTGTGATACTGGGGCCTTGGTCATAGCTTTGTAGAGGTATTTTATGTAATATATCAAAAACAGAAAGTCCTATGTAATATATCATCGGGATATCCAAACACCGAGAAGAGAGTTGAAAACACGATGCGCTGCGGAGTATTTTTGACGCAATTCGGTGTTTGGATAATGGATAAAACACTGTCTCGAGTGTTTGATATATCTTCTCAATCAAAACAAAAACTAAGGAGTAGACGGAGAAATAAAATCGTCAAAATCTATGCTAATTAAGACCAAGTATGCAAACCTCCTTCGTGGCTGCGATTTTCTTTGTTTTAACTTGATGAATTGTTATTGAATTTCAGAAGTTCAATTCTACTAGTTGCTGTTTGCTACGAAGATCATGCTCAGAAACAGTCTTTTCATCTTTAATTTGGTAATATATTTTTTTGTTATTTTTTTTTTTTTTTTTTTTTTTTTCAGGACTGGAAACAGTGGATAGATTTCCAATTCTTGGTGCTGTTACTGGCATCCTGCTGACGCTGCTGATGGAAGGCACAATTCAAAGGTTTGTTTCAAACGATGTTCCTCCCCAAAATTTTAGAACGGCCTTGAACAAACAGCGGCACTACATGAAAGTACTGCTCAATAGCTTTCATTTGAATGGTGACACTTTAGGGTTTCATCCACAGACTTAAAAGTTAGAACCACCTTGTACAGCATAATAAACAGTACCACATGAAAGTACTGCTCAATAGCTTTCATTTGAATGGTGACACCTTCGGGTTTCATCCACAGACTTAAAATTTAGAACCACCTTGTACAGGATAATAAACAGTACCACATGAAAGTACTGCTCAATAGCTTTCATTTGAATGGTCACACACTAAAATTTCATTCACAGACTTATAAGGTAGAACCACCTTGAGGATAATAAATAGTACCACATGAAAGTGCTGCTCAATAGCTTTCATTTGAATGGTCACACTTTAGGGTTTCATCTACAGACTTAAAAGTTAGAACCACCTTGTACAGCATAATAAACAGTACCACATGAAAGTACTGCTCAACAGCGTTTGAATGGTCACACACTAGGGTTTCATCCACAGACCTTAAAGTTAGAACCACCTTTTACAGCATAATAAACAGTACCACATGAACGAACTGCTCAATGGCTTTTATTTGAATGGTCACACGACAGGGTTTCATCCACAGACGTAAAAGTAAGAACCACCTTCGGATTGTACAGCATAATAAACAGTACCACATGAAAGTACTGCTCGATAGCTTTCATTTGAATGGTCACACACTAAGGTGTCAAGAGCCCCCCCCACTCGTCTAACAACTAATATTTTCTAATAATTGTTGTTTTATTATTATCATTACTATAGCAAGGAGAGAGCCACTTCATCCCTGTTAGCGGAACCTGGGTACAGCTTGGATACCGTGTGTTTTCTCATTGGCGGGAAGACAGCCGCTGGTGGCAAATCACCGCCAAAATTCTCCTTCAAATCATGTACTTGAAAAACTTGTTTTGTTATTTCTTGTTTGTTTGTTTTTCCTCTAAACAATGTTAGTTCTCGTGTTTGCAGCCATGCGAGCCGTTACGTTGCTTCTCGAGAAAGTTAGGACGGTTTTAATTAACATATGACCTTTTTAGTTTGTGTCATTTTATGCGGGGGTAGGGAGGGGGGGGGAGGGAGGAGTTGGCAAGGCGATACACCATCGTTCCCACCCGCTACGAGGATTCTAACCTCAATCTTCTTCCTCCATCACCCAATTTGACATTTGATTGGCCAACTGAAACTGAGATCTTTAGAAAATTCGCATGCAGGAGGATGCTTATTAGAAGAGTCAATGATTAGCCTTCTCGAGTATCAACGCGAGGTGTGCATCCATTGATCACTTTCTCTGTCTTGCTTTTGCCTAGTTTGCTGTTTCTCTAAATACCGTAAATCCTTGAATTAGCGACGTCGGGCGCATATTTCAAATTTAGGAGAAGACTAAGGCCGCTTTCTACGAGGGGAGGCTAACCTCGTTCTCAATGCCTTACTCCCCCGCCCCCCCCCCCCTCCCAAGCCAGGGTGACGTCACTGGAAACGAGGTTGACGGGAGGTCCTAATTCGATAATTTATGGCAACTCCCATAATAAGCCAATGCAACGGCACTTTTACAGACCAGTCTATTTTAAGATATTTTTCCCGCGAAATAGGCCAGTTCCAGTCTACATGAGCACGCTTCGGTGAGGATAAAACAATGCGGCCTCACGGGAACATGTCGATATCATGTCAACATGTCATCATTAGTCCGTGCTTGTGATTGCAGTTGGTCACTGAGGTCCCTGTGGGGATCTGAATTCGAGAGAAATTCAAACTAAAAATAGATCGGTCTGTGAAAACGCCGCGACAGGTATGGGGGAGTTGCAGGCTCCTAGTGATGGGCTCCTGTTTTAAGGATGTAGGTGGCCACCTCCAAGTGGCAGATCTGGAGGGGGGAGGGGGTAATATTTACCCACTTTTTAGACTAACAAATAAGACGATGATCCATTAAGTTTTGTCTTTCTTTTGTGTCATTGTGATTTTTCCCAAAACATCACGCAATGTAAATTCGACCCAAAATTTGCTTGTATCTGACAATATACCTCACATTTCATAAAATTGTGTTTTTCCTTTTCTCCAAAGAAGGAATAAGACTCTGAAAGATGAATCGAACCCATGACCTCCCGAACACATGTAGGGGACTCACCACCTTTCTCATTTCACATTTCATTACCGAGCTCAAAATTCACCATCTATATTCACTTTTCAAGAAAAAAAATTGTGTAACGAGATAGTACCAGTGAATAAAATTAACAGACTGATAAGTATACTGAGCGCCATTAGAACTGATTTGACGTTAGACAGTTTGGTTAAGAGCTTCCACGGAGAAGTGGAAGTATGCAGAATGGCTTTGGATAAGTTGATGCTTTACTATTTTACAGTGATAAACAAAGACGTAACGACAGAGGAGGTTCAGCGTGTCGAGAATCTAGTGACGTATCTTGAGGAGCAGAACTCGGAGACAGGGCTCCAGAAACAGGTGTTGTTGTTGTATCGCTTTAAGACTCGTCGCGTCAGAATCTTGTTGATAATGGTTGTGCTGGAACATGCTGTGATTAGCTATTAAATCACTCTGACGTAACCCCCTAGGTGGACACGAATTCAACCTTTATTTCTGTGCGATATTTTTCTGCAACTTGTAACAGGTTTAGTTTAAATTGTGGGTTTTCACAAGACGCCTCTAAAATTCAAACTACAAATCTATTGATCCTCCTGAGATTTTATTTTTATAATTTATAAGAGCAGGTGAAAACTATTGCTCATGATTGCTCATGCAAATGTTTTCCGAATGTGTTCTTGGTTTTGTGATAGACTACACTTGAATTTGTAAGCTTTTGCGTGACACGGCATTTGAATGACTGCCGAGAGAGCTGTCATGTTGGTTTAAAAAGTGACTTATTTCGGGGAATTTGGTTATCAGTTCCCAGTGATGATATATTTACTCAACGCTGCTTCTTTCCAAAAGGAATCCGTGGATGTCGATGAATTATGTCCAATCTGTTGTGCAGTCAAAATCTCAGTCAGGTTCATTCCGTGCCGTCATGCATCATGCAGGTTGGTTTCACATGACAATAGATACTAGGGATGTCCTTAGTACTGGGCGTTAGAAGAAGATTGCTTTCAGTCGTTTATTTATTTTTTTAAACCTTTTTTTATTTTTTTTTTAGCGATTAAGTTTTTTTCAGGGCATTATTTGTTGTCTTGTAAAAGATTTGGTTTGCATCATTGGACATTTCAATAATTAAAAATAGAGAATAAACTATGCTAATAGTAGATTAAAGAGTGCGTCCGAGTTTTCGTAGGTTTGGTATGTTAAAAAAGCAAACATTCTAGGGACACCATCTTTTGCCTTTTGCCTGAGCTGTTAGGTAGACGTGAAATTGGTCTCCCTTCAGCAAGGGCGAAGATAAATGAAATGATCGCAAAGCACGTGCATGCGAAAGGGTTTGTTCTCGCTTATGCGTGTATTATGTATTAATATATACTAAAACAGAGGATAGCGTTGAAGGCGCGCTGTGATTGGCTAGTCAAACTCCGAGCATCTTGTGCTATTTTACCTCCGAGCAACTCGGGAAAAATGTGGCGTCCCGGTTTGCATCCGTAACAAGTGAAGAAATCATCCAAATTATTTTTTTGTGGTGTATATTATCTCCCTGTTTTAGTATATTCTAAAACAATTCGCGGCTCGGTAAATAACCACCGCTAGCCACCGACGTTGAGGTGAATAGTTGTTGATATATTGCTTGCGACCGGTCAATAAAAAAACATGGACTGTAGTCTGCGTTTATGCCCAGTCCGTAATGCTTAGTCCGCATTTTATACGCAGTCTGTAGTCTGCAGTGAGCAGTGGGCAGTCCGCCGAGCGTGTTTTATACTGAACGTGTAAATCGATACCAACCATGCTTGTTCTGTCGGTATGCGAGACGACGTGCTTTTACTTACCAAAACTAGGACAATTTACTTACTTACTTACTTACTTACTTACTTACTTACCTTTTTTACTTTGAATCGCCTTGGCTTTGGGGGAACAGCTACAGAGTATTTTCACTTCCGAAGCAACACTTATCCTATGTAAACACTTTCGTTGGGATTATGTTACACATTTTGTGCACTGAAATCTAGGCGGGCGAAGTGAAACTACACATTTTCTCCTTTGATTTATTCAGCAGAAAGCAGCGTTGCTTTTTGTCTAAGACAAGAGGGTACACAGCACGCAGGCAAAGTACAGCTTTCTGTTCGTACGAAAAGTCGTTCATTTCGTGAAGACATGTCTTCAAGGTTTTTAAATGCCATTAACTCTAACTTCGAACTTAAAATTGACCAACTTCAGTATCCGCTACAGCCTGCAACAAGCTGCCTCGACACTCGAACTTCCGCATTATTGCGCGTCACTCGAAAAAAAAAACAAACAAATGGATCAACATGGATGTGACGTCAGCCGCTCCTGAATAATTTCTTGGGGGATCAAATTGATGTCCCCAGATATCTAGATAAACATATCTCGAAGTTTTATGCATTACGCGATAAGAACTGCGTTCTGTTGAACAGAAAAAGATCAGTCTTAGTTGGTAATCATGCGGACCCTTTATCTTGGTGAAATTGGAATTGGAGTGTTTTTTTTTTTGTGAAGGGAAAACTGGAGAACCCGGAGAAAAACCCTCCGACCAACGCTAAAACTAACAACGAACTCAACTCGCATATGGAACCGGACAGGAATCGAACCCGGGCCACATTTTTTGGAAGGCGAGCGCTTTCATTACTGAGCCATCGCGACTCCCCAATTCCAAAAGCACTGAAAGGAACAAAAAAATTGAGAGCTATCTTAAAGGCGTAATTTTTTGTCAAATAGAACTTAAGTTCAGACAGCCTTCTTTTTTTCTCTTTAGATCCTGTATATCTCGCCACCTAATGAACAACAAAGAATGCTTCTTCTGCAAGAAGATCGTGAGCGAACTAGAGGAGATTACATCGGAAGCTGGTGCCGGCAATGAATCTTGAACTGTTGAAATTGCTAATTCAATGTGATTATTGCCGATAAATTAAACAAGACTTGTAATTAAGCTGCGCAGTCTGTCACGAGCGAGCAATGTCGCGTTCTCGCCCTCAGTTTCCGCGGTCTACGCATGGAACGCCTGGGACCATGACTCCCCTTTTGGCGACAAAGAACGGTTTGCATTTTCTGACGCAGGTTTTGCTATATATACAGAAGCCCGAGTAACAAAAAGCTAACAATAAACTGAACAGACTCAGCGTCAACACTTTCAAAGCAGAAAGTTTTTCTTTTGAATCCAGCCCGCATTCTTAGATTTACGAGCATTTCATCCCTTTGACAGCGAAATAAAACTATAGTTTCTCGAAGTGGATTTAAACAGATTATCATAACTGTCTTAGCCTCTCGATGAAACAACAAGCCAGTAGTTTGGCGTTTTTCGATCATTTCTCGAGTTCCCAGTAGACTGTCCGCAGGCTTCCACCGTTTCAGAAAGCATTTGATAGAAACAAGCCCTGCAAACGATAGTTAGTAGAAATAATAGCCCAGTCCTTTGAAGTTTTCCTGTTTTACTGACCAGTCCCCTCTTCTAACTATGTGCAAGCGAATTTTCCGCGTACAAACGTGTCCGTTATTTTTCTTTGCGTATTAAACACTACAGCTTTTAGCTCCGAGAAAGCATTTAAATTGACGGATTTAGGGTCCATTTTGCCAAAGACTCCGGAAATTTCCGTCTCAATTCAAATGGAAAGGTTTGTTTCGGATTCTTTTGACCGGAATATTCGGGAGCACCTCTGGGGTGATCCTCTTATTTCGGTCGGAATATTCCGAACGAAATTTGCCATTCGTTTGGAAGTGCTTTAACTTTTCGTCAACAAAATAATTTAGATTAAAGAATTGAAACGAGTTTATTATAGCCTGCGAAGTCGGATTCAAGGGTTGATTGGACAAATCATAATATGTTTTCTAAAACCATGGTTACTAACTATGCTAAAACCAACTCGCGTTTTAAAAAGGGTCTAACTGAATTTTTCAATATTGAAATACAGAAAGGCTCATACTTTATGCTTTGCTGAACGTAAAAGACAAAGCGATGTGTGCGATTCATGAATCGTTTATTTAATCTTTATTTAGTCTCATACCGTTTCAAGTTAATATGGAAGGCACTGTTCGTTCTTGGACATGAAACAAATAAAATAACACACATGGTAACTTCATGGTGTACGCACTGCCTACCATATTTGGTAACTACCTAGATCATTACGCGAATGCCAATTTTGCTTGCAGTTAGTTTCACTGCAGTTTGCTTGGCGTTAGCTTTCATTCTTATGTTAGTATAACTCTATATAAATTTATAGTATTGCACTGTAGTTTAAATTTGAGTACAACTACCCGGACCATTACTTGAGTGCCTATAGCTACACCAAGTAGTTTCCCACTCACATTTCATGAAAGGGTCTTCCGATTTCTGTAAGGGTCTACATTCTCGAGGGAAATCGGACGAGAACAAGGAGGAATCGAGAACAAGAACAAACAATAGAATGAATATATAAATACTTAATGATCGACATAAAGTTCTAATATTTGACATTTAATTGTATTCTGGCAATGTTGAAGTCCTGTTGTTTTCCTGTTATTAATAATAGTTGCTTCTTACAATCAAGAAAGAAGAATAATATTGAAATGTTACGAATAAATGCACTGGTCATTGGGGTGGAATTCAACCTTGAATAGTGTATTGAGGTAGTATTTCACCATCTGTGCATGCGTGGGAGGTGGGGTTGGGGTTGGGTGGCTAGTGAAAAAGAGGTAGAATATTTATAGGACCCTCACTATCGTCGTTATTATAAAAGTTTCTAAAAGAAGCATGATTTTTTCCAGATTTCTCTTTCATTTCCATGGTCCTGTCTTTTTTTTTACGATTTGTGATTTCTTTTCATCCAAAACGAGTTCATGACCGTTAGAGCTAGATTGTTCCAAAATGTCTTTTACAGGGCCAAGATACTCGTAGCCAAACATTTCAAAGTCGCTGCGATACTGTTCACCCAACTGCTTGATATACCGAGGAGGAACCTGGGAATAGTACTCCAACACTTCATCTGTGCCGGTTGATTTGTGGATTGGCGGGAAAGTTGCGCGGTCGTCAATTCCCGCCAGTTTTAGCAGTTGAGGCCCATCCTCTTCGAAATTCTCTAAGTGACCAATGAAATCGTATTTCATAACGCACGGCTGGCAGAGCTCTTCGTATTGTAGCCAGTGCTCATTACGAAATACATTATTGCTGGAAAAATACTGAATGAATTCAGTGAAGCTAACTTTATTGTCTCCGTCGGGCTCAAAATCCTGGGGTCGATAAGATTTTATGATCTTTTCACGAGCGTCTATGCTACAGTTCCTTGCTCCTATGAACTTGTCTTTGTAGGCAGAAAGTAATCGGTGTGATGGCTCTCGAACAAAGAGAAACTTGAAATACGTTTGAATTCTCTTCCATCTTTCGTTCTCTGTGTAACTATTCAAGCGACGCCAGAAGTTGTCAACACGAACGGTGTTGGTGTCTTCTTTGAAGCCTTGAAGTTCCGCTAGAACCTTTTTCAATGTTCTAGAGCCCACTTTTGGAATAAAACAATACATGATCTTGTTTTCATCGTCCACAAGGGTATGCCACAAGGCACTGAAATCTAGTTTCTTCTTGTATGAATGCTTGAGGCAATAGTTTCTCATGAGATTCTGCCTGGTAGCCTGGCCTTGTGCAGCATCTGAAATAACAAATGGACGCTGTTGTTTGCCTGAAATATCAATATTCTACGAGGTGAGCGCGACTGTAATTCATTACAATTTTGAATGGATTTCTTTTCCCAATTCTGTTTTTAGAACGTCATTGTCATGATAAATTCTGCTTATAATGTCCTTAAATGGAAACGAGCTATTTTAACTTGCCCTCACACAACCATATTCACATTGCTAAGAATCTTTTCTTAATTAGAGATGAGTAGTATAAAAATCTGAGAGATATTACGTTAAAAGCACGCGAATTGTTCTCTTCCAGTTGCCGTCCACGTCTGAAAAATACGCATGCTTAAGCTTTCTATTGGCAGACAAGAGACCATGATCTCTTGCTGTTATGTAACCCAAAATGTGGCCATGTTCGGGAAGAGTTCCATTTTTTAAAAAGTACAAGATTTAAGACCCTTGAACACTTGTTAAAAGCATTTTGGAACTACCTTATTCAGCTCTATGTAAGTGTGAAATTTATGGAGAGTACACAGTGGTATAAGTTTTCTTTTACGTAGCAACAGCCATAGCAACAGCTGTTTACAGTAGGAAAGACCATTTTAGCATATATTAACGATACTTTGTAATATAGCTGTGACGAGATGCACAACTCGATTAATATAATTACTTGGGAAAAACGTTGCCTGATTTACCATCATAGACTCATTTCTTTCCCTTCTAAAAAGCTAGGAACATTTTCTACATTTGCGGAAACGTTTTACAAAACAGAACAACCGTTACAACCCCTCCCCGGAGATCTAATCTGCATCCCTCCCTAGCAATGATTGGCTTGCTAAATGCTTAATCTATCATGTAACATTTTAACGACTGCCACGTGACAATAGATAACGTTTTCACTGGGTTTCATGCAAAACAAGGTTATTTCCAAATAAAGCCTCTAAAAAGCGCTGAAAACAAGAACTAACTGTCAAAACTTTAGTTTATTGCCTAGAACGACACAGAAACCTTCAAGATATGCTTGTTTGAAAATCACATCTTGTTTTGTAAAAGAAAAGGAATTACTGGAGTCAATGCTATCAAATAAAACCTCCAAAGGCTGTAGCTGGTTGCCATAGCAACCATTTTCAGGAAAACCTTCGAAATTTATTTTCTCTTCATGAGTACAATCGATCTTTCTTAACCATCTTTGAACAAACCTTTCGGTATATTTTGCGGTATATACCACGTTGTCAGGAGCCCATAATGGACTCCTTTCGTTGTTTTAGAATTGGTACCTCTTTTCATGCAGGGATCTCTCTAGCCTTGAGAGTTATTCTGTAGACAGCATTGGTTTCTAGCACCTTTAAATAATTCAAAATTCTTAAAAGTGATTTCAACTGTTACGTGCAATAACCAATTAGCCTATTCAAGTAATTTTGAATTCTCTTTTGGGATCAACACCGTGATACCGAAAATTGTTTCAAGAGAATCTTTCTCTTATGTTCCTCTGGGTCATTAAGTCTCTTTTCTCTAAGCTAAGGCCCATTTTAAACATCGCATTTTACAAGCGCCGAATCAAATACTAATTTTAGTGGGCACGAATGAATACATTCGGCTGATTTAATTTAAACGTCGCATTTTTTGCCGAATAAAATTGCTGAGCGCGAGCGAGCGACGTGATTTAAATTCCCATTCGAGCAGACATTAATTATTTAACATAATTTGAATTCGCGGATTCAGCACATGTAAAATACGGCGTTTAAATCAACTGTCGAACTTCAGTCGTATATTCGACTTACCTGCATTGAATTGAAATATGTCGCATTTAATTGATTTAGACGTCGAATTTTACGTGCACTTAATTCAGCAATTCGATTAATTCGGCGTATGTAAAATGTGACGTTTAAACCGGACCGAAGAAAGGTCTGAACAACGCTACATCTTTAGAGGTTTGCAGTTGTTCTGTTTTCGTTCTCAGTATCATTATCACAAATCATGAAGCAGCTATTTCGTCGTTAAAACTGCAAAGCAATTCTTCCACGAGGTCCCGATTGGTCTAACCAATTTATTACAGTCTGTTTGGTTGAGCAATTGAACCTAAGTGACTGAATATCACTTAACTGCAGTGAAATTATATTATATCACTTCATGGGTATCAGTCAGTTTAGTCATGCCTTTATCGCACTAATATCCACATACAATATGTAGTAAAACGTTTTACCAGAAAAGATAAGAATAGCATTTTCCATCACTTTTACTGCTCTCTACGTGTCAGAAATTTGCATGTATTGAAAGGCCTGTCGATGCATGCATGTGTAGATACTGTACAAGTGTCTTCATGCTTTGATATGCTTTACAATACGCCAGGTTTAACTTAAAACGTTTTCTTACCTACAACGTTATTATCCAGTGTCTGTAATACTGAGTTGGAGCTCCAGGATACAAGAAAAAAGAAAATGAAAAGAGAACATCCAACGATGATTGATTTTTTGTTTAGTGATAGCACTTTCCAGGTCATTTCAATAACATAACCACCAGTTCCGGAATTAGAAATGTCGTGGCCAGGCATGGTTTAAATAAGAAAACACGTATATATATAAAATGTTAACAATGGCTTTAGAAGTAAGGTTCAAACCTTCCAGATGTTGCTGCAACCTCCTTCAGCTAAAAATGTAAATGAAAAGCCTCCCTTAGGGCAATATGAAAAAAAAAATGTATATTTAACAATGTAACAATAAATATTGTGAAATTTTAAACATGATGGTGGCTATAACAACAACAGGCTCTATTCTTAAGGTTTTTGTTTGTGTTTTTTAAAGGATATAAGGCGTTCCAAACTAAATCGTCCTTTTCCAATTTAGTAAATTCCGCTAATAAAGGGCGAATACGCCTGTTAGACCCAAAAAAATCCGACAGAATATTGGCGATAGAGGGTTTTTACAACAACTTTAAAACTCACAGTGGAGAACTTGACCACTTTATTAAATTTCTAGCGGAAAGTACAGTTTTTTTGACATCTAAAAGTTTATAATTTTTCGCAGACGTCGTTGAAATGTCATCCTATACATAGAAAGGAGCTAAGAAACCCTCGGAGTCTTGCACAACATTCAAAGAACATCATACAAAAGCGTCATAAAACGCGGAACGCGTTATTATTGCATTGACAGAGTCCTGTTGGTCGTTCTAGCGATCTTCTTAGCCAAACAAATCTTCGGCTTCCTAATAACTAGGAATAATATTTAATGTTAGGTAAATTGCTCTTAAACAATAAGAAAACGAAGAGCTGTTATATTTATTTTTGAGTCCGATTTTCGAACCCATAATTTTACCTTTAATACGCTGTTCTCAACCAAACAGAAATGTTGGCAACTTTTGAGTCTGATTTTCGGAGTCAATAATGTGCATTTCGCCGACTATCTCAGCCCAACACACCTTTTTTAAACTATCTAGTCCGATTTACGGATCCCAATTTTTTCTTTCAGTCGGCTATTTGTTGGGGGTGTGGCCGACGATAGATAATTTTTAGGTCCGCGTTTCGGACCCCAAATTGTTTTTTCAGTCCACCATTTATCGGTTGTGGCCGACGATGGTTTCTTTTGGGGTCCGATTTTCGGACCCAAACTTGTTTTTTCAGTCCACCATTTACGGATTGAAAATTGTTACACATTGTTAATAATATTTACACATTGTCTGAATTTGATTGGAAATCTAATTAATTTTTTTTTATAATCACGTCGCCACTGGGTTTATAGCTAAAAACTATCTAGATTGTTCAGCAGAGACTTTTTCAACTTCAATCCTGCTGTAGACTTCTCTGAGATAACTTGCAGTCTCTGGCCGGAGGAACTTATCTCGTTTTAACGTGAAGTTGGAAAGCAAAATAACTTTCTTAGGCAGATCTTGTGTCTACGCCATCTTTCTTCGATTCCTCCTAAAGTGGTCGGGCTTCCAGCTGGACTCGTAAGTGCCTTTCCAGTAGTGTATTGTGACATGGCCATCATTTATAGCGATGACCTTCGTAATGACTGGTGTTTGATCCCAGTCTAGAAGATTGACGGCTACAAAGGGACCGACTTCCAAGTCAGTTGTATAGTACTCCACCTCCTGGACAGCTCTATTTTGTCCCCTACGGAGTGGCCCAGTTGTGATCTTATAAACAAAAACAAAAAGAGACCGTTTAATACTGATGCAACACTGGGTATCCAGCCCGAAAAAAGAATTTGATCATTAAATTTGATCAATTAAATTTAGTTATTAGAGATTTCAAACATTGTTCACTGCCCTTTTATTCTGCGGCGTTATAATAGGTTTACATTGCTTAATTTTTACATAACTATTTGGACATGTGGTCAATCAACGGCATCAAAAGTGTCTCATGGAAGTGACACTAGACTATGCCAAATGAAATCGCACTCAGCACTCGCAGAGGGTCAAGTGTATTTTACAAAGCCTGGTTGCTATACGATGTTTTGGTCTTGAAACGATGGAAAGCTGCTTACCTAGAAGATCGCTGGACACCACAGAGAAAGTTTTCCATTTTTTTCGTCATCTTCAGACAAGCTAGTTGTATGACTTGTTTTGGCGCGAAAATGTTGGTGCGTACGTGTAGCCGATATCGTGATCCAGATCCTTCTACAGATCAGCATATACCCAATTGCAATAACGTTGTCATAGAAAAAAGCAAAACGCAGGAAATAAAGAGCAAAAATCCAAATTGGAATTAATTAGCTCCACCAAAAGGGCCAAGAAGAAAATTAAGATCTCACAATCAAATCCATTGTTTTATGTTTCAAGCAAATCCTTTTTTCTTGCCTCTCATACAAGCTGTTACAGTTTTTCAGATCTGACAGTCATGCACAATGTAATTTTGAGGTCAAAATCGATTTGAACTAATATTTTTGTACAACAGTATAGTCGTCATTGTAAATTAACAATGTAGAAAAACCTTTGTTTGCGTTAATAGTTTTTAATGGTAAAAGTTGTTGTTCCAGTATGTTACGAGTGTTTTTATACATTCAACTGTCTAACTGTTTTCTGATTGGCCGAAAGCTTACAGTGAATTTTCGAAATCAGCGCCCGTGACGTAATGACTACAGATTATGCAATCATCATGTCAAGGACACTCAAGGTCACGGGTAACCATGTCATGTATGACCGCAGTGCATGTTTTCTAAGGGTAATCATGTCAAGTTCGCGAACTTGGGGTTGCTTCTCGTCAGTGAAGAAGCAAAAACATGACTTCCATTTTTTGTGTGTGTGTTCAATGTATAATAAAACAATTCTTAGATTCGGTTTTGTAATATCCAGAATAATCAAGGTCTTGGTAAGAGTTATCAGCCTCAGCCTTTGGCTTCGGCTGATAACCCTTACCATAACCTTGATCAATTAATCTGAATATCACAAAAACCTCATTCAATAATTGTTTAGAATTTTATTGAATTTACTGCTTGGCTTCAATGGCAGATGCTATTAAAATAGTCTGTGCTCTGTCCTGTTAACAAGAAGCATTCGCTACTAACAGAACATCCAAAAAAAGTGCCAGTTCCTTTGTTTTAACAAATATATGTAATTACATTATTACTGCATGAGGTTGAGCAAACTATTGTGATTTGTCAGTGGAGAGCAGATCAAGTATTTGCTGAAAATGAAGGTCAAGGCAAATCACTATCACTATTTGCGATGGTTGTCGCAAATTAAATATGCAGAAATCCAGTGTGCAAAAATAAAGTTCACTTTTAAAACCTAAGATTCCCAAATACAGGTAACCAGATCAAAGAAATGTGAAAGGGAGTACAGTGACAATAAATTTTCATTCACGCTGTGGTAAAGAAAGCTCTTTAAAACCAAAAAAAGTGTTGAGAATTTCGCAGACGTGCTTCGTCTGCTTCGCTGCACGCGACCGCATGTTCAAATTAATTCTTCAAGCTAAAAGAGAAAGCTTGAATTTCTACCGACCATTTGTGCCCGTCCGGATCTCCGCAGTGTGTGTGATTCGTCTACCACTATCAATTCAACTTGTTGGGGGAACCTTTGAAGATTTGTCTTTCAGGATCCTAAAGTCATAATTTATCGAGTGCCATCTCTGCTGATGCAAACAGAAGTTGTGGCAAAGGATTGTCGCTAAAAAGGTCATTTATGTATCTTGTTCCTGACACTTAAATACAACATGCACATAATTCATATGGGTGTTATTTTAGCTGAGCTCTGTTTGCTGGGCAAGAACACTCGACACCCCAAGTGGGATATATTAGCCACAGATGTGGCCGTTTATTTTGATAGCAAGCTTAGAAAGCTTAAATTACAAACATACCAAAGTATTAGGCCAGCAAAGGTGAGGGAGAAACCGCCAGAGAATGCGGAAAAGAGGGAATATGGGGTGTGGAGGGAAGGAAAATTCCCTTCAGTTGCCAAGAATGCTGCACAAACGACAAGGTGGACCACATTTGGGCAATATCTATGTCCCGGATGACAGAAACTCCAAGTACTGGGTCTAGTTACGTCACAAGCTACATGAAATCATTTATTTTGGCTAAATAAATTTCCTTTACATCTTGTAGCGAAGCACAGGTCAAACTGAAGGGTTGTCCTTCCTTAATCTGGTCTTCAATCAGGCCTACCAACGGGCAAATAACTGGAATCACACTGTTCGGATACTCTCCTTCTCAAATCTTCTTCTGTTCGATCGCTGTGGAGAACGGCTGTAAAAAAAAAACTCTTACCGAAACCGGTCGGCATCACTGCGGGAACATCCCTCCCAGTAAATAATTAACAGCTATTTTCTGTTCTAGTTTTAGTTCAAAATTAAGTCAGAATTAATCAAAAGCTCTAGGAACGCTCTTTGAACAAAGTCTACAAACGGTTCGCGTGATGTGAAATGCATTAAGGTTGCACTGGTTTTTATAACCTGTCAATTTTAACCAATCGGATAGCTGCGTTCGTCAGCAAACGCAGGGAATTCAAAAATCAATAGCTCTCGTTCAGGCTCACTTTACCTCGCCCCATTCTTCTCGCCAGCTCTCGGTTGCGGCTCCCCATCTAAACAAGAGCGCCTGCTCGCAGGCTAGAGGCGAGGTATATGGCAGTGCTAAGCCAAAGATAAATCAGTTCTGTCTCGCGCCGTTATAATAGTCTTGGAGCATTCTTTGACACACTTTTTATGTTATATATAATAAGCCAAGTTTTTCTCGCATTTTTATTGGTTCTCGATTATGATCTATTAGAGGACAGATGCATGATTGACGTCATCATTGTAAAGTTTACCCTCTGCTGTTTTAAAATGGAGGAAGGTTTTGAGAATTAGGATAATATTTTACGTGACTGGGCAAACGATAAGGTACAAAAAAGTCTTGCCGAGGCATTGAACAGATTTGAGAAGCCAGAAGAAGAACATAAGGCCGGTTTCTTTTAGAAAATGATCCAGAAAAGATTTTCGAGCAGTCTCAGTCTCCAGTAGAGCGAGACAAAAACACGCTCAAAATTGGTCTTGGTAAGCTGAGAACCATTGCTTTATCTCGAATTTAAAAATGTTTCCGAGATAAACTTGTTTTAAAAAATTTATTATTTTCGTGTCAAAACAACTGTTGAGACACTGATTTGTGCCAGGAATGAAACATCAAAACATCACTTCTTAAAATCAGATAAAATAGACACATAACCTTACTTTCCGATGCTAATGTTCCTGTCCGTTTCAGGGCACAGCAGCGAGTTAAGTATAGCTAACCACAGCTCACGGCCAACAGTATCGCAGCTAAAATGTGTCTCTGCCACTATATCAAACTAATTTGAGAATCAGCTATCACAGAAGACAAAAATCTCCACCGTCATTTACGCTCCTTTTTCGATTCAAAACTCGAATCAAATGGCCTCTAGGTTGACCGAAACCACAAGTTTTCCGAGGGTATTTTTTCAACTCCTGCAAGTTTCAAAGCAACGTCCAAGCTTTTCGGCTCACGGGGCTGCTCTGATGACAAAAACTGACCTGATTTTTCCAGCACTTTCTTCAAGATTGTTAAGTTTCGCATTTATGATTCAATTCTGCTTTCGCTGTAAGTGTTCATTCTACGAGGAGCGACACTCGAGTCAGGTTTAACAGTGGCTTGATTTTCCTTGAGCAATCACATTTCTTTGCTTCGCACAGTAACCAATTAAATTGCTTCATTTTGTATTGATAATAGATTACGTCAAATGGCTTTTTTTCGTCTTCGCCAAAGTCTGCAAAGGCAGGGCAAAGGCCCAGCTTTCGCGTTATGTTGAAATATTTTGAAAGAAAAAAAAGGCTTTTCGTTTTTATATAAAACAAATAGATTCCATGATGCCGTGCGTCTGTTTAGTAATAGATCACAGAATACGTCAAAATGTGGTAAGAACACCAGTGACACACTTCTCTTTGATCTATTACTAAACAGACGCACAGCAACATGGAATCTATTTGTTAACGAGTATGAGTGTTTTATCAGAGGTTCCAAACACCGAGAAACAGATGAAAGCGCAAGGTCGCAATTTATTGTTTCAAGGTGTTTGAAACCCCTGATAAAACACGAAGCATGAGTTTTTGAGATGACTTCTTAAACGAAACATTAAAAACAATGCAGTTATACATTTCTTTTTTCATATTGTCCTCAAATGAATGAACATTAATTTATGCAGCGATGCAAATTTTGCCATTTTCCGCAACGTTAAGTTAACATGCATTATTGTACATTGTAGTCACCATCTGTCTTCTCATTGGCTAAAAGCCAACAGTTAATTCTGGGAAACAGAGCAACCCACAGATTATTCACTAATCTGCACCTATAGATTAGAGAATGATATTTAGGTTGCGAGCGCAATGCATGGTTTCAGATGGTAATCATGTCAAGTTCGCGCTCTTTGTGTTGTTTCCCGTCAGTGAAGAAGCAAAAACATGATTTCAATTTCTTTTTTCGTTCAATGTATAATAAAACAATTATTAGATTCCGTTTTTGTGATATCTAGAATAATCAAGGTCTCGGGAAGGGATATCAGCCTCAGCCTTCGGCTTCGGCTGATAACCCTTACCTCGACCCTGATTATAAACAATAATTGAATGAGGTTTTTGTAATATCGGGAATAATCAAGGTCGAGGCAATAATTGTTTTTTATTATACATTGTACACACTATAAGCATTCTGATTGGCCAAGAGCCCCCTGCTTATTTTGAGAATTCACGTGATTTTGTGGACAAGCATGGTTAGGGTATAATCTGCTATCCAATTTTATTATTCAACAAATTGTAACACTATCCAAATATGGTCATGATACTCTCGATATCTGTCATGCGTAGGTAACAGATATCCGGCAGTATACGTAGCTTCGTACGTGAGAAGAAAAAGTCAAGTGAGAAAATGTCGAAAGAGAGATTTAAAAATGTTACGCTGTTTTGTTATCAATTTGTTGAATGATAAAACAATTATCCTGCTCAATCTGGCGGAATATCGGGGTCTCTGGGTCTCTGGCTCTCTGAGTTTCTGGCTCTCGGGCTCTCTGGCTCTCTGGCTCTCGGGCTCTCTAGCTCTCTGGCTCTCTGGCTCTCTGGCTCTCTGGCTCTCTGACTCTCTGGCTCTCTGGCTCTCTGGCTCTCTGGCTCTCTGGCTCTCTGGCTCTCTGGCTCTCTGGCTCTCTGGCTCACTGGCTCTCTGGCTCACTGGCTCACTGGCTCACTGGCTCACTGGCTCTTGGGCTCTTGGGCTCTCGGGCTCTCGGGCCCTCGGGCTCTCTGGCCTTCGGGCTCTCTGGCTCTCTGGCTCTCTGGCTCTCTGGCTCTCTGGCTCTCCGGTTTTCATTGATTTACTGCGTCTGTGCCTACTGCTGGGACTCTGGGTCTCTTTTCGTGTTATTTTTCCAATTTCTCCCGCGTTTACTACTTGCGTGAAACACTGCTCTTTGAAAAAGAACCCGCAATGCATAACGGTAACGTTTATTTTTTCAACCTATGTTATCTCGATTTCACAATGACCATGGTCATATATTTTAATAAAATAAAATAAAAGCATACTCTTACCAATCATAAAAGTACAACTTTTCGCGTCTTTAGGTGAACTCCTTGCGCGAGATTCTGCTCTTTGAAAAGAACAGGTAATCGATACGATAACAGTTACTAATATCAGTTTGAAAACATGTAAACATGTCTTTCTATTTTTCAAACGTTGCAATCTTGATTCCACAATGGTCATAGTCGTGTCTATTAGTTAAAAAATGAAGTAAAGGTTTACAAGAAAAAAGCAAACAAACAAACAAGGGAACGGCAGTACACTGTTTGACCTTCGCTGCATGAGAGCGCTATCCCAAAAACAACTATTGGACAAATTACTTAGCAAAACATTAACGATGGCACCTGCCTGAATCTTTCATTACAAGTGAACAATAACGTGTATTCTTCATTCACAACAGTGGTAGCACGACCAGAGAAAGACGGATGTCATTAGAGCATGTTGTTGTCCATGTTCAACTTGATCTTAATGAAGTAATCATCAACTATATCTAGAAAATCACGGAAAAATTCAATGGAAATTGAAAACTGAAAACCGCGTTCTGCACAATGCTAACGCCTGTCCGACTGGATGACCCCGCTTTGAGGGGTAAGGTATTCGTCATAAGCATCGCCATGAGGATGGTTTTCAATCGCTGCCTCTCTCTGTGAGTCTGTTAACCCATCATCTGTTTTCCTGAAATGAGCGGCGTACTCCTCAAGGGATATTCAGTATTTGCAGCTGCAGGAGTAACTTTGTAGAAGAAATCCGATCTTTGTACTTGCTGAAAGGTACCAAGGCCGATTTCTTGTAGGTGAATCATTTGGCTCTTAACAGTGTCTCCATCTAGCCTGGTTCGAGAGCTAAACTTCCTGTATATCCGTTTCGGTGTGACAAATGCGCCAGGGTGCTTTAAAATGGCTTCCTGAATTCTTCAGCACTTACGACATTTCTGGCTTTCACCTCACCAATTGCAGCGCTCTATATGACAGTGTGAAAAGAAGGTAACAGAGCCATGATTTTCATTATTTGTAAATAGAATCAGATGGATCACAGCTGAAATTGAGTACAGTAGAGACAGGATCAGAGGTGTTATAAATTATGCGCTTCTAGTATAGTTTTCAATGCATTTCCCGTGTTTTCCTCCTGGTTTTGCCAGAGCAGACTTTTGGAGAAGGGTAAAGTACAAACAGTAGTGGCACTCTATTCTATTTTGAAATATATTTTTGTCTTCTCTTTTAGAAAAGGTCTGAATCATTACTTTAAAGGTCTAGTACTTCTTCAATAACGTTGTTTCCTTTGATAATTTTTTTTTGACCTTTCTTCCCCTTCGCCTTTTGCCTTTTACTTCTTTCCTATTTTCTTTCATTTTTTCGGCATTTCTTTTTTCTTTCGACAAACCACTTTTTACGTTATGCATGGCAATACCAAAATAAACATGAATTACTACTGTATGTGCCTACCTGTTGCAGGATGGCCCGTTCTTTCTCGAAGTAACCAGAAAGGGCGATGGCTTCATTCAAAGTGCTCTCTGAAATTTTGTCGGGGATGTCGTCAGTCCTCTGGTTTAGTGCCTGGCCTATCACATCATACAAAACATGCAGAACTGCTGCCAGCCTTATAATGGTCAGCCTTATAATGGTTTGGTTGTCACCCATATGCCTCACGTAGACATCAAGTGCCCTCTTGAAAGACAGTACTTTACCCTATCTCCGGTGTTGTGGTTGGCATATATTCTCTCGTACTTTTCAAGACTTGGATAATGATGAACTCTTAAAAACCATAGGCTCGTGGTTTATAACTCGGAGGATCGACTTTCTGAAAAAGTAGACTTATACAGGGATATAATCATTTCACCAGACAAAAATGACCCGTTTAAGTGCGCTCATGATAATAACATTGAATCTCCCTATTGCTCCGTTAAAAAGTCCGGTAAAAATATTCTATGATGCTTCTAAACACAAAGGATTTTCGATATTCCACTGTAATATTCGTATTTTAGAGAAAAACAAACCCTTGCTACTTGATATTTTAAGCACAGTCAAGACAATGCCAGATATTAAACAGCAAACAATTACGTGCGGAATTCCACAAGGGAGTTCCGGAGGCCCAGTATTGTTTTTAATCTACATAAACGATTTACCGAACAGTTCTAATGCCTTAACATTTAGAATATTTGCAGATGATACAAACGCCTACGCACGCGATCTGAAAGTCCTCGAGAAAATAGTTAACTCTGAACTTCAAAAATTGAAAATATGGTGTGATGTGAATAGATTGTCAATTAACTTTTCTAAAACAAACTTCATGTTTATTAAATCGCCAAAGAAAAAGGATGACCAAGTAAATGTCAATATTGAAAGTGCAGACGGCACAATAAATGTGCTGCAAAGGAAGCAAAAAATAAAGTATTTAGGTGTTATGCTTGATGAAGCAATGTCTTTTAATCATCGTAGTTCATACATCTGTACAAGAATTGCACGCAACAATGGTATTATATCTAAGCTAAGACATTATCATACTTTTCTGCAAATGAAACAAATTTACTACAGTTTAATATACCCATATATTTCCTATGCAATATTAGCATGGGGAAGTGCATATAAAACACATATTGATAGGATACAAACTAAACAAAATCATTCTGCTAGGCTTATTTTCTTTGCCACCACTTACGGCGACTGCACACAGAAAGTGCACTTCCCCTGCTAAATTTATTAGATGTTCTTACAGTACATAATGTTTATAGATTTGAGATACTA
>CM042756.1:19825628-19836823 GCA_022496165.2 Catalaphyllia jardinei
CTGTGGCCTGAAATTTCCTCACAACCTCCAAAATACAGGCATCCAACAGCTTGTCTGCCATGTTGATTTCCAACTGCTTGCGCGGTTTGGATGACTGTATTTTGGAGGTTGTGAGGAAATTTCAGGCCACAGCATACGTTCGGTTCCAACTGAAAGAACGGCAAGTTACAGCAGTGAAAAGTTTGCTTTTAAATCATGACGTTCTTGCCGTACTTCCCACAGGATACGGAAAGAGTTTAATCTTCCAATCTTTTGTGGTGGCGAAAGAGCTGCTAAACAGTGCGAAAGCTAGTGTTTTGGTAATTTGTCCGTTGTAATTTGTCCCATTGACTCCTGCATCATACTTTTAGCGGCCCACCCCAGATTTCCTAGCGTTTTTCTGAAATATTTCAGAGCGAGCGAAAGCATAAAAATAAACAATATGCGCAGTAACCACAGACGCAAGATAAGGTTTCACGACTTCGTTTATTTAAAGTTCAATAAACGGACGGCCAAAATATTTAAAAAAAATTTCAACAAAAAGAACTCAACTTGATCCGAAAAGCTTGTAAGAAACAAGAATTTTTTTTTCTTTGCTACGTGATGAGAAAATCGAAAACCCAAAAACGAGTTAATTTTTTTTTTACTTCAGAGGACAAAACGAAACCGAATACCACAGAATTCTCATTCTTTTACTATATTGCAAAACATTTAAGAAAACACCAGAAAATATAGGGGAAAAACACACGTAAAACCAACTCAAAAAGAAGAAATCGGATAATCTTTTCGTCGCCTGACGAAAAAATTCAGCACAGCGAGAGAAAGATGAAAGTTGTACAACAAAAAGACAGCAAAAACATGGCAATTATTTTAAGATAAATCGTTTTTCAACTGAGTAAATTTAGTACCAACTTAGTTCTACCCTTAGGAGTTCTGTAGAAGCTGAACAAGACTCAAAAAATATAGGGCGTGTTTAAAACACGAAATGGCGAGATGACGAAATAGCGAAATGGCGGAATGACGAAATGGTAGTTGGCTAATGAATACTTGTCACTCACGTGTAATCGGCTATGAGTCATCACTCGAACCATCATTGGTAAAAGCATTATATGGTTCCACACACGCAACATTAATTAATTAATTAATTAATTAATTCATATAACCCTAACGTCGACGAATAGATATAACGATAATTAATTTTTCGAGGAAATTTGCATTTCCCGAACGTCAAATTGGACGCATTAATGAAAGGTCTCAGCAAAACAGGATCCTTTTTCATTTTGTACTTGCGAAGCTGCATATCTGTACTGCACTATAAAGGTTACCTTGTATCGATTTGATATAAACATCCCACGTGACTCCGTTTCCGTGGAAAGTACGTATTTGCAAAATATCTTGTGTAAACTCCATCGCGAAGTGGGTTCCGTTTTCATAACCAATTTCATGTGATTGCTGGAGCTCAAAGCATAACGTCATAGCCGCTGGTCGACGGTAAATACGAAATAAACAAATCGATTTCTTCCCATATCGCCGCCAGTTTGATGAGGAATATCCTAGGCGTCACTCTTCGCCATGTTAAAAGAGAGAGACTAGAATCGAAATCTACAGAATAAATTCGGCAACAGATGGAGATTTCAGTGGAACGGTAATACTGTCGTTAAAAAATATATATTTGAGGGAAGCGAATACACTAAACAAACAAACCACGGGGTCGCCGTAAATTTAAATATGCAGAAATCCAGCGTGCCAAAATACTGAATACTTTTAAAACCTAAAATTCCAAAATAAAGGCAAGTAAATGAAAGAAACGTAACAGGAAGTTCAATAACAATAAATTTTCATTCAAGATGAGGCAATAAACTTATCTAAAAGCGCAAAAATGTTCAGAATTTCACAGACGTGATTTGCTGCATGACTGCATGTTTGAATTAATTATTCATGCAAAAGCGAAAGCGTGAGTTTTTCCTACAAGTTTTGCAGTTATTTTATTGGCCGTGGCTTTGCCTATAGTGTTAAAAGCTGAATTCATCTTCAAACTAATACTGTACATTACCATTTTTGTTTTCTTAAGTCCAGGCAGCTGCTTTAAATCCGCGATCTGTATTCAATTCACTTAAAAGCGCACCGATCATTTTGTTTTCGCTGCAGTTGAACGAAGGAAATATTATTCACCTCTTTCGCTTCTGTCCGAACTCTTCGTCCTCTCCTGCTTGTCCTTCTCGTGTTTGACCCGCAGAGATTTCATTGGTTTTTTTCTGCACCTTTAACCCACAGTCAATCCTCGTACAGACTCGAGCCCGCTGAGTTGTCTGCGGTTTTTGTAGTTGATACTAATAAGACTGTTCGCACTCATATGATATTGACATAGCACAGTGGTATTGATCATGTATACTATACGACTGTTATAATCGATTTTACAACGTTAAAATACAGTAAAGCAGAACGACAAAATAGCTGACTGTTCCAAACTTTAATCTTGGACGATTCGGACGATTACAGTCATCTATACACGACACGATTTCTAGTTACGAATCCGACTACTGTTACAAGTGTGCAAAAGTGTACCGTCTCGAATGACAACTAATATATAACTAAGCGAGTAACGCAACATGTAACAAAATATCTCTTCAACATTTTCCCCTCCCGAATAGCGCCTTGCACTATTACTGAAAATAGATTACATCACCAGAGACCCCCCACATGACTCAGACAAGAATTAAAGTCCGATAGAAGGTTTTGTATGAGCGTGTTGTCATCTAGACCAGAAAATCAGGCAAAAAAGAGAAATGTTTGGTGGTCTAGGCTTTTGATTGGATCAGATTATGTTAGAAAGCAAACACTGCTGCCTTGGGTAATGGAAAATGGATCCAAGGTGTCCAGAAAAGAGCCTCAATGTGACAAATTGCACGATGATCTTACAAAGCCGCGGTGACAGTCGGTCAGATAACAAAACCTTCAGGAATTGGAGGTCGAGAACTTTTAGCTCGGTGATTTCAACGGTAGCCGATCAGAATAGTGAACAAGGAAACGTTTGACTAAGAAACTTATTTGCTGTAGTATCCTGAAAGAGCAGACTTATCAGCTGACTTACTGCCAGAAATATCTCAAACTTGACAACCCGAGCCGTCCACTCAAAAGAATACGATAGAACAACAGGACATATTATTATTTATTATCCCTGAGACAATTCTAGATTCATAGCAGAATTATTGTCCTGGACAATTTAGAGGACCTAGATTTTAATGTTGCCATATTTATCCAACCACATAAATAACTCTGTGACTGTGAGCAGACCTCAAATGTTTCTGATCGTAGTTATGTCGGCGCGATACTTTGTGTAACATAACTGAGCGCAAGGAAAAACTGTTTTTATAGGCGAAGACAGAGCGGACTACTCACGGCACAATCGGATCTACGTTATTTCTTTATGGTATTTATTTGCTAGCTCGCTGAATTTCTTGTGAGTGATACACCTGAATGTCGGGTACAACAGTAATATTTTTCTGCTATGGAGGTAACGAATGTAATCATAAAAAGCCCACCTACATGAGAAGCCCATCATATTTCGCCGCCCTTCTTCAAACTCTGTATTTTTAATATTTCAAGACACATATCTTTTGACCTAGAGAGGCCATTGAATTGCAAAACCTGATCGCTGATTATCGCGCTAAAGACCTCACGAGCGCCGTTGTTTCATACGGCGCTTTCAAAGAAGTAGCGCGTGGAATGATTTGTTTGTCTGAGTTACACCTGGGTCAAATTGTCGTGACGTCATTAGTGCAAGACGCTATTGATAAGTGGAACTTGAAATTCGTTACAAAATCAACATATCAAATTAAAAGTCAATGTTCAAAGTTTATGTCTTAGTCCGTTTCTGCGAATTCCAACGGGGAAATTCTTGTAACGGATCGCTTGAGGATCTTGTCTCCGACTCGAACATGGACAACTCTTACGAGCTGATCACTGCCTGGATAAGTGCATTCAATGCGTCCAACTTTCCACTCTCTTCTGGCTGCACTCGGATCAATGACCATTACTACATCTCCAATCTTAAGATTGTGCAACATATCCTTAATTTCGGTCTTTGGAATTTGATCATCTTCGCTCAGCGTGGCCGCCAACTTGTTTTGCAGACGCGTCATCTGCCTTTTCGCATTTCATTTGTCTTGCTTACACTCTTGAATGTCTTGAATTCGGAATTCTTGATCCCCTGTCTCGGTCGATCCCAAGTCTTCCTCCTTTTCGGCCATCATTCGAATCAAACGATGCTAAAATGCCATTTCCATACGACACGCGTGTAGATTTCAGTACGGGAACGCGTGTATCCCCTCGCATTTAAATTAGCTTTTCATGAAGAACAACTTTACAAATTGTTATTTGGAAATATTAGATACGACGCTACAATTTCTAAAATTGAACTGAGCAGTGTTTTCTTTTGGGGCACATTCGCGAATTTTCCTAGTCGGTGGTTCATCACTTTCCACTGAGGCCCCCGAAAATTCAGTTGCTGATCCTTGCAAAACATCGGACACAATTTCCTTCTGCGTGTCGCTCATCCTTTGATAGTTGTGAAGTGATTTCACAGTACCATATCCCAAATCTGTAAAAAGGTCGGTCAAAAGATCCTCGGTGCGTAAATTGAAATTGTCAACTGCTTCCTCGTTGCCTGCACCCGCAAATAAAGATTAATAATAATAATAATAATAATAATAATAATAATAATAATAATAATAATAATAATAACTTTATTTAAGTGTCTAATGTATTTAGCACTGTTGTGCTAATTCGGGACACTGTAAATAAATAAAAAAAATATTGTAAATATAACATAAACTATTAAGAATCCCAACTGGTGGGAGGCTGACCAGCGTCCTAAACCACTCGACCACGCTGCCTCCCTTTCCGAAAGCTCAATTGAGGTGCTGCCACTAAAACTGCTTTGAGTAATAAACATTTCTGACTCTGAATCGCTCAACATTGCTAGCGTGTTCTTAGCAAGACGAACAACTAATTCGAAATGCGACTTTAAAAAACTAACATTATTGAAAAGCCGAGAAACTTGTGAATTTTTGCATTCCTTGAGGAATCCTAGCCAATGCAAAAATAAGCCGTTTATTGGCCTTCAGCTCGTGGTTATGTGTTGTTATATGCCTAAAAGTTTACTGAAATCAAGGTGAAATTGCAAAGGTGACGAAATAAAATTAAAAGGAAGGTCAGTCCCTTTTGCTCTCGGATGTGACGTAACATCCATGAGCTTAGAGGGAAGTCGGATGGCGATCACTCACTCACTCACTCACTCACTTACTCGATTCTGATTAATTTATTCATTAAAGTTGAATTAAACACTTTTTCACCTACCTCCCCCGCTAAGTATTATTTCTGTCCCAAACACTTCTTAGCATATGTTAGGCTTCTTTATCAGGGTACTATAGAGGGGTAAATTTTTGTGCAACAAAATGGCGGAACTCATCACGGAGGTCGAAGAGTCGGTCAAGGATGGTTTTTCGTTCGATCTGTATACAGGAATTCCTTCGTGGGTTGGCAATCGCAAAGTTGTTACGCTAAGGAACAGTAGCTGCTACAAATCGACGTCGCAATCCTAAAACCCCGGGTAAGAGCGACTTGAATGGAAATCTTAAAAGCTACGATGTCTATCGACAGCAGTCCGGAGGAGGGATGAAATGAATGCCGTGTCATCTGGAAGCCAAGGTATCCTTGTTTTTTATTCTCTTTAAAAATATGCTATAAGAGCACTTTTTGAGTACTTTTAATATAGATTCTTTCGCTCGGAAACTGCTCGATTCCGAAAATATTCACATGACAAAGCACATGGTTTCCTAATCGTTCTCCATTTCGTGTCATTGCTGGGTGTTGTTTTTACGGATTTGACTTCTTTCTGTTCCGTTGGCAATTTATATTATCGGTGTTATGGATGTCGTTTGTTTTGAAAATGCTGATAACAAGTTTTTCGTATAGTTGGGAACAAAAGCATTATGGCAACCATCGACTGGCCGGGGTAATTCTAATGTGAAGCAAATGAATGTACAAACTGAATAGTTAGTTTTAACTCGACCAATTCCAAACGTGTCATTGGTATCTATCGCTCAAAATCTAAAGTTACAATTTGAAAGTTAATTGATGCCGTAACTCATCAGAAGTCACAACTCCGGATTAACAGAACGTACAATTCTACTTTAGTATAATATGAAAGTGGCAGTGTGCAGCACCATTACTGATACTATATGTGTTTATATTAGCTGCCAGAAATAATATCACAATACTTGAAGAAACTGGCTTTAACACAAGTCTTAAGACTTCATGGAAGTAATCTGAGAATTGCAGATAGATGTGAAATACTCCTGCTTACAAAGAGAATAAGGTGCTTTCAACCCTTGTATTAGCTACCACTTGAGCTGTTTAAACAGATTCTTTGCAAAAGATATTGATTACAAGAATATAAGGTACCTCTCCAAACTGCACTTATAATTTATTGGAAACACTTTGGAACTTCATCCGTGTAGGTTGCTTAAAGTCAAGAATGTCAACAAGTGAAATCCACCTGAACTCACTATATTGCATCAAAACTTAACTCGGAAATGAACGTACATGTATAGCTTTACAGTGAAACACAAAAATACAACTTAACTTAAACTTAGCAGCTCCATATAATTAATGTCCATATATTCATGAAGATATACATGCATAGTAATACCAGTCCTTTATATTAGGACTATAATTAAATAAAACGACTGAACCTTATCATAAGGAACACAAAAATATAATTTTGTTAATCTGTCTTCGTTAGTAAAATACAAATCTTGCAATGTTTATTTCAAGTATAAGGTATCCCAACTGTTCCAGCTTATACCTGTTCAAATTTGCATTTGACTCTTAAAATGGTTCTTATCTTGCTTTACTTCTACTACATGTGTGTCGTGCTGCTGTAAACTTAAGATTATGTTTCTTATACCTCTGCAAAATGTAGAATCTACATGTATAGGAAACTTTAAGCTAAAATGTCTCCTTTTAGCTTGTATGTGCTACTGTACATTATCGTAGTCAGAATTTCAGTGGACATCATCCAATAGGCCATTTCGAGTTGCATTTTGTCTCTGTGTCAAAACGAGCCTAAATGGGAAAACATTCATACGATTTGTACCTACAGATTCATTTCACGATAGTCAAACTCATTTTTATATGAAAGGTTTCACACGAAGACTTGTTTTGAAACAGAGCCACAGGGATGCATTCATCCATGAGCTGCTCACAGGAGCCTTTCATTTAACTCGTGAAGCGCATGCGCAACACGAGTTATTGTGAGTTGTGGGAAAATGTTTCGCTCGCTCGATGGCCTGTAAACATTATGCAAATAAGGTAGGCTCGCGGTTTCCTTTTGAATTGCTGCCCATCTTTAATTAGAATAAAACGGGTAAACTAACAGGTCAATACCCACAATTTGACCCTTGCTCACCACAGAGTCTCCAGTAGCTTAGTAGAGCTCAGTAGAGCTGAGCCGACTGAGCTCAGTAGAGCTCGGTCGGTAGAGCATCAGACTAGATCACGGAGGGTCGCGGGTTCAAATCCCATCTGGGACTCGGAGTTTTTCCGAGTCTACGTTTCTCGTAGAATTTACATAATATCATGTTGTTATTCTCTGTTAGTATACTCACTTAGGAGGTTGGTTGGACGCATCTCGATATGCTTTAATGTGACGGCGTGATACTGTTAGTCAGTTCATATGTGATGATGTGACAGCGCGATGCTGTTAGTGAGTTCATATGAGCCAGTACATGGCTGTGTAGCCGCGCGATGCGGTTCCAGTCAATACCCACAATTTGAGCTTTGCTCACCACAGTCTCCAGTAGCTCAGTGGTAGAGCATCCGACTAGATCACGGAGGGTCGTGGGTTCAAATCCCATCTGGGATTCGGATTTTTTCCGAGTCTACGTTTCTCCTAGAATTTACATAATAAAACGGGTAAAAGAAGGAAAAAAGGACTGACATTCATTTTAATTTTATATCGTCACCTTTGGAGCGAGCGAGAGAAAAAAAAAAGCCCGCTTGAGGCGCGATATCAATTCTTCAGCACCGTTTTCATAAATTTAAACATATATACATATACTTTATTTAACCTTGAATTTAGAGTAGCTAAAGATGAGCTATTATCTTCGAGTTACAAGTATGATTCTAGATACTACTAAAATGTGAAATTATAACAATCTGAAATTTAACTATGAAAAAGAGTCATACTGTAGAATCTTGAGTCTAACATTCTAAAAGAATCCGGAAGAGAGTTCCATAGTTTTGAAGCCATGTATGAAAAGGAGTGAAGACCACAAGTAGTGCTTTTTTGTAGACGGTAGAGACAAAAAAATAATTACCGCGTAGACTATACAGACCGGGAACCCTGGGCGTAGCCAGGAGTTTTCAAAGGGGGGGTCACACTGAGTCATACAGAGGGTACTCACCAGATTGTCACCTGAAAATTGTAGGTTGTTTGCTTACAAAAAGGCTCACAGAGGGGGGGTCACGGGCATCCCAGGACCCCCCTCTGGCTACGCCCTTGCCGGGAACTAAACATATTCCTTAGATAGCTTGATAGCAGATGAAAAAAACAAGGTCTTGTGCAATGTAATTAAGAAAGTCTGAAGGCGTCTTTATACAGAGAATTGGAGTTAACATTGCTAAGTAGAGAGTCATATGAAGAATTATAATCCTGCAAGATGAATCTAAGAATATGCTTGTTTTTAGTATCCATCTTCTCAGTACTACACGCACCACAAAAGTGCCATACAGACAAACAATAGTTAAAATCTGGCACGATAAAAGCCTTATATAATCTAAGTAGAGTATCTTTATAGGTAAAGTTACGAAATCTAAGCAAATGACAATGATAATGATAACAACGATGACAATAACAATAATAATGACAATGATAATGGTTAAAATAATGACAACAACAATAACAATAACAATGCCAATGCCAATTATAATGATTATGACAACGATAATGACAATTTATGACAGTTTATGGCAATTGCAATGATAATGACAATGACAATGACAATGTCTATGACAAATACATTGACAATGACAATGACATTGACAATAACAATGACAATGCATGACAATGTCACTGACAATGACAGTGATAATGACAGTGATAATGACAATGACAATAATAATAACAATGACAATGACACTGATAATGACAGTGATAATGACAAAGGCAATGATAATGATCGTTTCATAAACGTCATCGTTCCCTTTGGAAAAATAGCAAAAAGTCTTACATTTCTGACGTAACTTCTAAATCCAATGCTATATATTGTAGAACGGACTTGACTACAACTATTGGAACATTAAGCAGTAATTTATCAGACGATCGAAGAGAGCGGATAGGTCGACAAACATCTATAAGTGCAGATAAGTAATCCGTTGCCAGGCCATTCAAGGACTTATATACCATTAACAAAATCTTAAATTTAATTCTACACTCGATGGGTAACCAGTGTAGATTACGTAGTGCATCAGATATATGTTCATCAGATATACATACTGCTATTTCGTTCAAATTTTTATGGTTATTCCGAGGAACAAAAAAGAGTGTCAGAATTTAAATCAGCTATTTTCTGAAATGCTATAAAAGCGAAAGGCCTAAACTTGCTCTCACCAGTTGCAAGTTGAAATCGTGATGGCAAGTGCTCCTGTTCGGCAGCTCAACAATAAGGTATGTATCCTGTGCTTTAGCTTAACTTTTTTTTAGTCAAAGGGTGAAGAGTTAAGTCTTGCATAGCATTCAAGTAAGAGTGCTAACGTTGGTTTTTTTCTCTGATTGACTGTCCTGCAGAATATTCGGAGTGTTACCCATCGTTCAAGAAAAATGTTCAGTGATCTCAGCTAAAGTGACCTACAACAGATCGCATGAGACAGGAGACCCAGAAAAGCTCTGGTTAGAAATATGTGCGAAACGAGACGCGTGTGACAAAGCCATGAAGAAAATCAAGGAGATGGCATTTTTCTCTTCTTCAGTTGCAGTTGTGGAAAAGAAAGTTCAGGAAAACGAATGCAAAGAAGGCGAAGATGGCGACGAAGAAACAGTGAATAATAATTCTGAAAGGAAGAAAAAGATCTCTTGGCCTGCAATATCGTATTGGACAGCTCTTCAATCCAAAGATGGCCTTAGAATGTCAACTGTTCCAGTTCACGCAGCGCTTCTGGACACAGGCATGGAAGTGACAGCTAAATCTGTTCAAGAATGTTCGAGAGAAAAGGAAGAAAATGCAGTCGCTCCCTTGTTCACAACAGTGAAGGACCACAATAACAGCTTCTTGCAAAGAAAAGTCGATGTGTCGTTTCAGCATTGTTTAGAGGCGCTAGAATCGCAGATATTGGAAGAACCTGTTCCCTCAATTCACGGCAGCGAACGTGTCGTCCGCCTGCAAGTTGGAAGTCCCATTTTCTTATCGGAGTGCAAAACAGAGCAATCCCGTTACTTACTAGAGCTGGTCTGGTATTTGACGTCTTTGGAATAGAAAATGTGAAAGAGTCGGAAAGTCAGCAGTCTATTGGAGCGGCCTTATCCAAGTCCCCAGTCGTTGTTGCTCTCAACAAAATCGAGAGAGCCATGGCAAAACTGGGCTACGCGTTACACAAAGGCGACGTTTTCAAGAAAAACGAAGCTTCAATGTATACCTTCGAACACGCTTGCTCCATCAAAAAGTTCCTGTCAGTCCTGGCAAACAACGATCAATTGAAGGAGATTATAATCACAAATTTCAACAAGCTAGAATCTATACTGGCCGACCCCGGGTGCGAATTTACTAAACAGTTAAGAATCAACTACGACTTGATTGAAGTTTTGAATGGTTGGTGTTTCTCACTAAGTCAAAGTAGATTTGTCCAAAACCCTATTAAGGAAATTGGAAAAAATGTCCGCGAGTATTTGTACAGTACTCCCACACTAAAGAGCCAGAGGCCAAGTACTTTCAAGAAATTCTAGAAAACAGCTTAAGTCCGACTGATGTGGCATACTTCTGCGAATACTACTTGTGTCTTTTAAATCACGGAATGAAACAACACAAAGAGAAAGTCATGTGCTTGATTGGGGAGCCAAACAGCGGGAAAAGAAGCCTTTTTACGCCGATCACTCGTATAATTCCTGCGAGGTATTTGCTGTTGGCAGGTACTTCGCTATGATAACCAAACAGAAAGCC
>CM042756.1:19871190-19898476 GCA_022496165.2 Catalaphyllia jardinei
GGAATTATGCACTTTGTAAAATTATTTAAAGAAGCACTGAGATTGGAGTCCATAAGCGCAGAATTAACGAATCAAAATGGTTATCTCATTATGCATAAGTAATTGAACATAGCAATTTTTAGATAGCTGTTGTGTTTACCGTATAGTTATGTTTCACCTTTGATTCTTCAGAAGATGATCTTTGCTCTAAGATGGAATGACAGAAAAATAAAATAAATAAAAAAGTAAATAAATATATTTCTGGATTTATGAAAACGGTGCTGAAGAAATGACATCTCGTCCTAAGGTCCAAAGGTAAAAATAAAAGGAAAGTCAGTCTTTTTTTTTTTCTACTTTTATTCTTTTATCTTCCTTTCATTACCGTCCTTTCTCTATTTTTCCCGTTTACTTGGCTTAGAAGCGGCCTAAAAAAATTAGTGAAATCAAGGTAAAATTGATATCGTGTCCTAAGCCAGAAACTAGGGAGTTTACGAAACCACGACGGGGACGCCGAGGAAAACGTCGATTAAAAAATCAATTTATGTTTTATCTACGAATCTCGCGATACTCTTGAGTCATTTGCTCTGTTTATCACTATAAAAACTATCGCAAAACTAAATCCGGAACGCAGCGATAAATTTGAAATAAAAATTTAAGAATTAGCCGTCGTAGTTCACGTTCCCCAGACCACGCAAGATTTGGTCATTTCAAGTTGTTGACTTGCAGAGGGCGGCAAAGAAACGTACTAAGAATTATACCGCACGTGCACAGCAATTGTTCTACTCATTAAATCTTTTGTTCGGCTACGTTCCCGTTGCCGTCGTGGTTTCGTAAACTCCCTACTATCTCCAAAGGTGACGGTATGAAGAATAAAAGGAAAGTCAGTCCTTTTTTTTCTTCTTTTACCCTTTTATCTTCCTTTCATTGCCATCCTTTCTCTATTTTTTGGCCCGTTTATATGGCTTGGAAGCAGGACAGTTGTGAAACCTTTTTCAGTGATAAATTTAAAAGTAGCTTCATGTTCGTCTTAACTTGCGTCCGCAATTTTCTGAGGTGTCACTTAAATCACGTGAATAGAGCGCGTGTTTTGATTGGTTGACAGTTAACAAAGCATGTTTACCAATCGTTCACACTTCAGATACGAGCTTAAAAACACGAAAAAGTTGGTGAAAAAGTTGGCGAGGATAGAGGCAAGTTCTATTTGCCTCCGGCTGTTGTTGTGCCTTTTACACACACCAACCTAGGCTTGCCAACACAAGTTTGCCACCTTTTGTTTGCCGTGTGAAGACCGCTTTAAGGTTGCGAGGCAATGATGCAACTCACTAAGAACGTTTGGCGTGTGACGTGTCAGAGTGAAACAAGACATGGTTACATTTTCATGAAATTCGATAGAATAAAACAATTGCATTTAGCAAAACGTTAAAGGTAAACGTAGTCAAAGTAGATACTCCATTAAAATGAATACTAAAATGTTCATTACGTTCTGACAAGTTGTGTAAACGAAGCGTCTAAAATTATTGTCTCTGTTTATAAACCCTCTGCTTGTTCCATTTTGTTTTTCAAATACGTGCAAGCTCTTCGGGAGGGCAGTTGTTACAAAGGTTACCAAATAGAGACTCCGGCTACCTGAACGAACAACTTCGTGAGAAAACAAATATAAGTTATCTTCCATCAGTTACAAGTTAAACAATGACAAAGGCAAACTTGACTTAGGTCATAGAAATTTAAGGCGTACAACGGCTTATCGGTCAATACAGATGGACCGTTTACATACCTGCCGCGTTTTCATCCACTGCCAGTAATTTCTGTTTCGAAGTCCGGTATGACAGAAAAATAAAACCGAAAAAGAAAACTGCAACACTGACAGAAATAATGATCTTTCTTGTTTCTACACGGTTCATGGTGGTTTCAATGCAGCATACAAACTACAACTATTGTGCTTCCAATTTGCAAAAGTTCGTATTTGTTCCATATACGGCAAAAACTCTAACATGGCCTCAAGGCGTTTTGGCCAAATTTGCAAATTTCGTAAATTTCCTTTAATTGTCTGGCTATTCCAATACCGGAAAGCACCTCCAATCATTTAAATAGCCCTCTTCACACCGCTGTTCTGATTGGTTAACTCAGAGGTGATTGAAAAAGTACTATTCACCTCCACTACGGTAAATAATTGTTAAATATAGAAGTTTGCCCCGTTCCAGTCCACATAGATGGTTAATAGTGAATTACAGTATATGGCTACTGACCCGCATCTTTATTGAAGGCAAGCCTAAATGCTATTGATGTTTTAAACACTTGCTGGTTAGTTCTTTTGTTCCGGTCTGTGTTGTTACTGTAGCAACCGCTTACACCCATATTTTTTTTAAGGTGACCTCAAATTTTTGTTATATATGAGCGTGTCAAAATACAACGGTTCTGCTGGAAAAAAAGAGAAGTTTAAATAAAATGGAAATGTATAACGACCGGATGAAAATTGAAGGTAGCTCTAAACCTCTTCCTAAAGAGAATGTATCAGGTACAGTGTTCACTGAGCTGTTCGTTTGATATCGTATCATCAAGCAAGGGATTGGAATCATTTTTTCTTGCATTAAGTGAATAATTAAGATCCATCACGGTTTAAGTTTACGAAACCTTTAACAGCCATCTTAGAGTTAATACCTCTTTTGGATATTGAATCAGATGCCTAAATTCAAATTTGACGACTTAGATTTTCAGTTGGTCCTAAAATACTTTCGTTTAATCAACCGTTTCTTCACTACAGTGATTCGAGGAGCGAGGGAACACAAAGCACTTATTTGACAGGCTGCACCCGGCGACACAACCTCATTGTTTCTCGTGGGGCCAGTTTTTAAGTATTTTGTTACACCTATTCAAAAATCATGAGTACAAACTTCGAGAAGATTATTTGCTTGACGCCGACTGGCACACAGATTCTAATTTATCTATTTTTAATTTTTTTTTTTAAGATTCGCCGTGAGGCAGGTAGACATAAAAAAAAAACCACTGAATTCGTCACGGTTTCAAGATGCTCGACCTGATCACGTGTTAGTCGAATTCATATTTGTTGTTTCCCGAGGGAATTAATGAGTTTTGACGCACGACACGTGGCATTTTCTCCTCCAATCGGAAAAAAAGTGTCTGATTTGGAAGGTATAAAAAGATCATTTTTTTCCAGAAAACAGGACAGATTTGTTGATTTAATTTGAGGGAATAAAGGATATCTCCAAACAACAAAACAAAATGCATTACCATATACTGCCCCCTAAGCTCAATAGGTCAAATTCGTATTCTCGGTAATGGACCGGAAGTGGCTTGCAACTGAGGCTGATGCAAGGAGTCTTTTCAATCCAAATGTGAACAATATTAAGGTGGCTGAACACAGTTTCGGCGCGCTTTCTTGCTAAAGCTCGAGCACGGTTTATGTACGTACGGTGTAAACTGCAGTCAATACATGTGCATTGTATCATTCTTTTGTCTCAAGTTCTATTGTCCCATCAGGTGGGATTTTTCTTTGTTTAATTTGTTTTGGCGTACCTGGTGACCGTTTTACACCGCACATGAGCCTCGCGCACAAGGCCTACAAAACAAACATGCCGTCGATATTAGAGCGGTTTTCACTTGAGTGTCGTAAAACCAAAACCAAAGTAATTACTCTAGCCAATCATAAAGGACACAGACAATACAATGAACCAATCAAAACTCGAATTAATTAGAGTTAGCTGGCGCAAAGCGCGGGAAAATGCATGCGAACGCGTCACAATTGGTTTTGGTTTTACTTCTGATTGGATGCAAAAGTGGCGCGGATTTTTTAAGCCAAACGTGTGGCGAAGAAAGTGCAAAACCAATTACTTATCGGCACTCAAATGAAAACCGCTCTGTAATAGCCACCAATAATTTCAGAAACCACGTAGATGATCTTTCACAAAAGATTTGAATTTTGACAGAACGTGTAGTAAAAACGATTTACTGCGAAATACGAAAGCCATCTCTCTCAAAATTTTATTAGAACAGTGTTGACAGAAGGGATTCTATGTGAATTCGTAATGAACAGATGATGAAAAAATATCTAACGACTGGATGTTGTTTAAATAAACAAAATTCATTATTTAAGCTTTGTTTTTAACCAGCCCCGTTGCTATGGCAGCAGCTCACACCTTAGCCAAAATGCGAGAATGCGAATATGACCTATTTGTTATCTGAAAACTACCCTGGTCACAGAGGTTTTTCTTGATTTTTCACTGCATGAGAGAGCTGCGAGAGAGTCGCGAAGCGGCGAACACGAGTCGCGAAGCGGCGAGAACGAAAAACCTCTGGTTACCTTAGACTTGAATCTCACTTTCATGCAGACGCCAGCTGTCAAACGCGTCAATTTAATAATTCAAAAAGCGACCAATAGAAGCTTAGCAATCACGTGCTTATCAGCCGCTAATGTTTCCACTCGGGTGGTGAAGAGTGCTATCTTTTGACCTACTTGGCCGTGCGTGTTTGCGAGAATGTTTTCATCCGCAACGATCGCGAAGGTTCTGCTGTTAAACATATTACGAAGCAAGTATCTCCACTTTTCATTTTTTAAGAAGGCCTCGGGACTTCCGAATAGAAAGGCATAAGCTTCTTTGAGCAGATGGTGCTCGTCGACGTCTTCGTTGAAATGGAAATGGAATGGTTTTGCAGTTCGCGAATATGAGAGTCGACCACCAGAAACTTCAGAGTACACAACCAATATGACAAGGTGAGGGTATGAATAGCCTGTCAGGCTCGGGTATTTGCCGACATCAGTGATCAACCGAATTGTAACAAATTGACTTCTATGTCCGGTTGGCAGAATGGCGAACACATCTTTCCGATTTATGACTGCGAGCAAGGCTGTGATATTCGTTGACACTTTCAGTCTCTGGAAAACGCTCCTCGAGCACAGAGTCAAATTCCTTCGAAGGCTCTGTCGGAAACAAAATCAATGAGAACTGCAGTACTTTGCAAACAAATTATTTCCCTGGTAGAGGTCGATATAGGCAAAAGTTTACACACAAGAAGTGCACTAACAAATATCCCCACCGTCCCCTCGGTATTGCCAATGAAACAGACCAATCGTATTTATTTGCGTGTTTGTAAAAATATTAACCAATCCGAACTCGAGGGTCAGATCCTGACCCTGGCGTCTGCATGAAAGTGAGATTCAAGTCCAAGGTAACCAGAGGTTTTTCGTTCTCGCCGCTTCGCGACTCGTGTTCACCGCTTCGCGGCTCTCTCGCAGCTCACTCATGCGGTGAAAAATCAAGAAAAACCTCTGGGACCAGGGTATCTGAAAACTTATTAAGCCATGATTGTTAATTTGACCAAAGACCACCTGTTGGAGTCGCGAACCGGTCTTTCCTTTATAGCTGATCTCTTTCAGAAGCACAGTATTAATTACGACAGGTTACTCGAATATCACTTTTTTTAATTGATCTCTATAAACAGTCATTCATTAAAATTCGTGTGAGCGAATGGTATTCCTTCTAAATTCGACACGCCAAGGGTAGACATCGAACTTTCACATAAGACGATCAAAACTAAGCTAAACTTGGCGTTTGACTCAACCAAATTTAGATGGACTAAAATTGCAATTTAGTTCGTCCCATGTGAAGTTCGGCATTTCGCCTAGGCATTACTAATCCTTTGTACATACAGATACTTTTACACTGGTTTATTTTTGTTCATTATTATTATTTTTTTTTTTGCAGATAAGGACATTGAAGATAAAAATCAATTTCGTTCAGTAAACTATTTTGCTTCTGTGACTCACTAGCTCATGACCTTCAAATAAATTCAGACATATTCGTAATGTATGAAAATGTTTATTGAAAGTGTAATGTAGCCGTTATATTAACTCTTCATTTTTTCTATCTACATTTTTCGAGCTTCTGTTTAAGGGTTTAGACTAGTAGCAATAGTAGACGAACGAGAATGGGCCAAGTTCGTATCCTCGGTATGAGACTAGAACTAGCTTGCAGCGGAGACCCATGGGGGGGAATATCATTAAAAAGGGATTGTCATTTGAATTTGAAAAGACTGAGTTGCAAGCTATTTCCAGTCCCATATCAAAAAAAAAAAAATAAATAAATAAGGCCTGTTGGATTCTTGTCTGGCGGTTTGGCGTCGTTGGAAATAACCCATTTCCGAGTTTTCTTATGCCTCTGTTTCGAAACGAGTCCACGTATAAAACATTAGATTGGAAATAGAGTTCATTTGCATGAAAATGTGCTTGTAGGGGGAACTCATTCAGATGAATGATTTCGCAGAAAGACTCGTTTTGACACCGAGGCACGAGGTATCTCGGAAGTTTAGAGAGCTTAAGCAATGACGACGACGACGACGCTTTGTTACAAAACAATAAAAAAAACCCAGAATTTAATGCCATCATTCAATTCCAAAAGGAAATGCAAAAAATTAGCCGTAGTGGATTGTAGTTTTCCAAAATAAATAGAACCCGTTCACTTTGTTGTTCGCGTTGTTGTTTTGCAGAACCATTGTTCAACTCATCAAACCCAGAGGGGGAAAGGGGGGGAACTGATTGAGATGCTAGTCCATTTTAGACTGAATTCCTGAGAACCACCGCGTCGTCGTCGTGATAAAAAATAAAAATCCCATTAAAAATATCCATTTTTTTATAGCGAAATCTTCACCAAAAGGTTACTTGTTGAGAAACCTAATAGAATCATATTAGAAATTTGTCGTCGGCGATTCCCTATTTACATGATAATTTGCGGCTCTGGTGAGGAGTCGGAGATGGATTTGTGAGGAAGTATTCTTCCTCCGTTGATGTATAATTCATCTTTAACTATGACGTCTTCGCCGAGCACAGATACGCCCTCCATTCGAACCTGCAAAAAACAAAAACGCGCAGTTTCAATCACACAGTTGAAAGCGTGAGTCTTGTTTTTCTATTCTCAAGTAAACAAAAACATTAATGCGCGGTTTTTACTCGAGACTTCTAAGAGCATAACAATGCCCTTCGTTAGACCACGAGTAGTCCCTCTCCACGAGTAGTCTGTCGCGCGAATGGGGCATAACTCGTAAGTGCAGTACTTTGCTAAATCTACTGCAACAACTCCTACCACTTAACTAACTTTAAACTTATATTCCAGAACAAAACCTGCGGAAATTCCTTTGCATAACATCGAGTTCTAAGATGTTATTTTTAAGAGTTCATGAGACTCAAATGCAAAAACAGCTGTACCACGTACATGTATTGCAAAGACCTAAACATTTTAGGAGGTTTGCTTATCTAAACGAAATTTAACCTACCCACTGTCCTACAACTGATTTCCAACCTATGATAGCAGAGTGGATCCAAGAGTGTGACCTAATGACTGCTTCTCGTAGAATTGTGCAACGTGAAAGACATGCTCCTGATAAACAACAAAAACAACAACAACAACATCAACAATGTCAGTTATTACAAAACAAACTCTGATTTCTCTACACTCCTTATTCGCATTGTCAAACAACGCTTTGCTGCTGTTGCGCTACAAGTGCCACTCTGTGTCACGAAACACTCATCCACATTGGAGCCGTTAAGCATCGTGTGACTAGACCGTAACGCTTGCGAAGAGGTCAAATTAGTTAAGAAAAGTGAAATGAAGAGGGTCCTAGTTGACTGCCTACAATGACTGTTTGTTCCTTAGTGTACATTATGCAGACTTCGCCAAGCTCTTATTGGTCACGCGTTCATTTTGAAAGGTAACAAAGGGAACTACGCCTTTAAACTGCCCTGTTTATAACAACACCTCTTTGATAAGGCCATTTTCGTTGTCCCAAAGAAAACGCCAAGTCGAACCTGTACTACATTTACACGTGCCAACACAATTTCGTGCGATTGGTTCTTCTTGAATGTTCTTGGGTGCAATTTGTCCGGTATGATAGGATGGACGGCATTCATTTTCTTGATAACACTGGCGCAGTAACCAGTGTAGCAGGCGATGCTCAAAGGGAAAGGTGAGGGGAAACTATAACTGCAAAGCGAATGAAGACTTTATAATCTTGACGGACAACTCATGTTCCTCACCCCTACCCCCCATCTCCTCCCCGGTTAGTGAAGATAGTGCGTTTTGTAAGCGTCTTTCTCGGAGGTCCCGGTGAATGAGTCGGCACAAAATGTCCGACCTCGACCTCAATACAGTGCAGTGAGAGAACCCTTGCACTTACCATCTTGAATGACAGCACTTGGTCCGATGACTACATTAGGTCCTATTCTACAGCCTACTCCTATAGTAGCTGTAGGATCCTATACCAACAGAACAAGAGGCGTCAAAAGAAAAGAACAGTTACTTGGAAATGGAATGAAGTACTGGAATTGATGCACTAATTGAAACAAAATTTTGGGGAGGGCCTGTCCATGATGGGGGAGAGGGTCCCCAAGATGGGGAGGGGTATGCCCATAGGGGGAATGCCCATGAATGAGCACTCACCACCAATACATTGCCTATAATTCCTGGTCCCTCGTACAGAAGTTCTGGATGTTTTTCTCTTAGGTGATGAAGGAACATTCCCATTCCAGTAAGGAAGTCCTTTGGTTGGCCAACATCCATCCAAAAACCTGAGAAAGTGAATAAACAGAGTTGTGAAACTAGAAACGTCTTCAATGCAGTAGAATCCTGTTATTATAACCAGCTACAGTATACATTGTATTATTACTAAAAAATGCATATTGGTTGTGAAAATCAGGATTTCAGAGATTTGAGCCTCCTTTCAATTTGTCAAGAGAGGTAAAGATTATTGATTTGAATAATTGGGAGGTTTCAAAGATTAGGGGTTTGGAAAAATAATCTGGAAATGTACTCTGAATATACATTTGAATTTACATTTAATTTGAACCGGACCATGGAAAAACTAAACTTTCAGAAAAGTCCTTTGTCTTGTTTATTCAGTATCCACTCCGCCACTTTGAAATCTTCACAACACCACTGTGGGGCATAAAACCTCACAGCTCACTTCACTTGCTTAGCTATGCTACCCTGAAACTCATGGCGTCAACTTGTGGCAAGTCTATGGAAGAACCATTACGGGGCCTTGAATTGAAATACAATCTACATTGCATAGCCTATACAATGTACTGCAAGGCCCCACTGTATCCCTATATTTAGGTGAAACATTAAGACATAAGGCAGTCCTGGTATTTTAGGGAAAAATTATTGGGATATGGGATATTTAGATCAGATAAATTGGGATCTATCAAGTAGGATTATTTTTTTTTTATTTTTATAATAATAATAATTATTTTTAATAATAATTATAATTATTAGAGTTAATAGAATACCAGATATTTATTTATTATTCCATGAGCGTGTGTTGGATATGAGATGACAGATAGCCAACGAACGAAGCGCGTAGCGCTGAGTTGGCTATAATCATCTCATATCCAACAAGTGCAAGTAGAATAATTATTGTTTTATTAAAAACTCCCCCAAAATATACAAAACTAGACTATAACAAAAATAAAAAGGCCCCAAAAATCACGCATATGCTTTCCATGTTTGTAGATCATGGTATAATGGCTCGTATACCATGATGGCTAAGCCAATGAAAACTATTGAATTGCATTATCCAATGATCCAGTTTTTAATAGTTTTTTTTTATATAATTTATATACCTGAAAGGTTGTATGCAAATAGATCATCATCCTGAGCCATTCGTGGAAATATTTCCTTTTCAATTGATGTTGGTCTGAGCTGTGATGTAATATATTCAGTTATTAATAAATACTTCATCACATCATGCAAGCAAGTTATGTGCATAGTAACAAAAGTACTCTTGACTATATATACATGTACACTGCACAGTGTTACGTGTGCTATACAAACATTTTCACAGTCTTTTCCACTTCAAAAATATGTTTATTAATTTATAGCCAAGATTGCTTTCATCATAATTCTACAGAAATGTGACATGATCATAGTAAATGTATAAAAAAATAAAAAAATTTCAGTATTATTTTAAGAGGAAGCCACATCAGGCTAGCTAGTTTTTATGCAGGTCACTTATCCAGGCATCCTCGGAGACACAGGGGCTACTAGCTGGGGTGATGTAATATTTTCAGGCGAGCAATATTTTCAGGTGAAAGTTTACTTCAAGAGCTAAAGAGATCTTGAAGTAAACTTTTGCCCAAATATTGCTTTGTCTGGCTAGTAAACCTTGGGTCTCTCCGCATGTTATCCAGGTCGATCAGGAATATAGAAACGATTGTTTTTGAGGGGGGAAGAAAACTGGAGTACCCAGAGAAATATATGAATAACCCCAGAGCAAGGAAAGAAGTAACCTACAGCAGGCTCACCTTTGAATTGAGATAGGCATAACATGGTTTAGTGGAAGGCAATCACTCCCACCATTTCACCATCTCTGCCTCTCCTAAGTGGGCATCTCTTCGAATCCCAAGGGAGTCTACAGTGGCGGATCCAGACCTTGAGCTGGGGGGGGGGGGTGGGGGCTGTTTGGTTTGCCCTGCCAGCTTTTATTTCTCCTCCAGTTTCTTCTTTTTTTTACCCAAAATAAGGGGGGTAGGGCGAACCCTCTGGGCTCCTCCCCTAGATCTGCCACTGATCTACTTATGGGTGGCTCACGTTACCTTTTATACATGTAGGATTAAGATGCGATTAATTATTACATGTACCGTAATATAAAAGGTACAACTTCAGCTAACCTCAATTCTTGCTAACATCTTTGGATTAAATATGTACAGGCCAGCATTAATTTTGTTTGACACATAGACTTGGGGCTTTTCCACAAATTTTTCAATTCGGCCCGTGTTTGGATCAAAGACTACCACACCATACTTAGATGGTTCTTCGACTTTTGTCACCTGTTTAAAGATGTACGCAAAGGAGAATGAGTAATTGGAAGGGCATGATAATTATTTTACTGCACTGTTTAAAAAGCCATGAATTCTGCTCAATAAAAATGTGTATTTTGCCACCATCAATCATCTCACAAAACAGAGGTTAACTTAATGGCTTCAAAAGATCACCACTTTGGGTTTTGGTTGGTTTGATTTTAATTGATCCATTTTTTTGTTTGTTTTTCAAAAGTTCGTAAGTACGATAATAATAATTATTATGAAAGCAAGATTTAAATGTACATACATGTAGTTTGTTTAATAAGGATTTCAACTTCAGATTATCATTGAAAGGTAGAGGAAACCATTTATAATAACTTTCTAACAAATTTGCGACTTGAAATTTCAACCTGCGTTTTGGTATTTCTGATTTTGACATACATGTACTACTAACAGTAGATGTCAGTGTTGATAGAGGATGATCAACTTTTTGACTGCCACACAGAAACTGCACAATAACATTGTAAGCCAGTCAAAGATCATGAAAAAGAATCATTTTTAATTTTTAACTTTTAATTAAAAAAGTTCACTACACTGAACTTATTCAAATATAATATGCACGGATAATATGTCAAAGTGCCCAAACCTAGCTTTGTTAATTAATCAAGGGTGTCTTCTTGTACTTACAACAATAGTGCCTTCCTTGCCATGATCCTTATGGAATTTTAGCATATCTTTGAATGGGAAGTCGCACACAACATCGCTATTTAAGACAAAAAATGGTTCCTCATCTACAGTAAGATGATCTCGTGCCAAAGCCAGTGGCCCAGCTGAAAAGAAAAACAAAAAACAAATAAATAAATAAATAAATAAATACAAACAATATTTAGACAAGATACAGAAAAGTACTTGTTTGTTCTCAGCCTGATAAAAGACATATTGATAATGATGTTAAGTGCTAAGAAAGCCATACAAAATTAATTATTTGTGCAGCAGGCACAGTAATTTTCTGTATTAATAAATTTTGACTGATTTGAATAGATTGATCGAATCATTTATTAATTACTAAAAACTCTATCATCACTACTGAAAAATATTTCACTTACCAGTTCCAAGAGGTTCTTTTTCTAGAGAAATTGTAATTGTAATCCCTAACTGCATAAAAAAACAGTAAGAACAGAAAAAAAATACATGTAAATTATAATTATCAATAATGATAATGACAATGATAATGAAACTTATATACTGATACTGATATTGCTAATGATGCTCATACTGATACTGATAATGATAACAATAATGATATTATTAATGATAATAATAATGATGACAATAAAAATTAATAATACATAAATTAAGAATTGTATAAAAAAGGAAAATAAACAAATTATAAACAAATTAGGAAAAAAGATATTAAATAAATTGTATTTTAACTTACATGTAGGTATGCACAATGCTTCTTTGATTGCAATAAGATTGGGATAAATATTTATATTATGATTAGTGTATAAAAAAACAAGAAAGGGGCATTATTTGACATTATTCATGACTAATTAATCCATTTTCACTATTTTGTCTAATAATAAACTCTCATAAATATTGGGTTTTATCCTGATGCATTTTAATGTGTTTTCATTGTACATGTAGCACATCCAAAACTATTTGGAGCATTTCTCATATCTTTTCCACAATTATTTTTTTCCGAAGTTATGTAGTTTTCAGTCTACAAAGTAAAATTACATCATTCTGTAAGTAAAGAATGAATTGGGCTGCACATTCAAAAGAAATTATTTGTAGTTTTAATTTTGTCCACTTAGTCATTAAAAAAAGTAATTAAACTGTCTAGTTCTAAACAAAAAAAAACCATATTTTTAACTTACCCTAGTCTCTTGCTGTTTCATCTCCTTTTCCAACATCTCTGCTCGATAGCTTACAGCAAGAATTATATGTTTCACACCAGCCTTTTAGGAAAGAAAAAAAATAACAGTAAAATAATATATATAAAACTTAACAACAAAAGTTGTTAAAAGTTTTTGGTAGCAATCGTAGATCCTGTAGTTTCATTTATCGGTGTAATTAGCATGTGTAGCACTATTGTTCTTAATGCTTTGTTAAGTTTTGTTAATTACTTTTATTGTTGTATTTTTGTTATAAATTATTTTGCATTAGATCATTATTGTAAACTTTTATTAAATTTCACTAGTAAACCCTATTTACTTAACTTGTACATAACTAAATGAAGGTTGTGAGACTGGTAAATTTTTTAACTTAATTTTCAACATTTTCACATGTATATTAAAAATGTTCACTTTTAGTGTTTTTCAACTACTAGATACATGTATAGAGGATATTACACAGAGGTGTAAAGATATGACATTTATTTTTATGTGGTAAAAACTATCTCAAAAGCAACCACAGTGAATAAAACATCATTGTTAAACAAAAGAAAATAAAAGTCATATCCTTAAACAATGGTGTAATTTACTTTTCATTAAATAGACAAACTAACTGTTTGCACAAACAGCCATTGAAGAAGCAGGAAATGATGCAGGAAATGCAGGAAATGAAGGAAATGATGTCATCAATGTCATCACATGCAGTAGCGGGAATATGGAAAATACATGTACTTGAATGTGCAGTAGCAAAAATATAGTGAATACATGTAGTTGTAAGTACATGTATAATTATTATACATGTATTCAAGGCTGGTTTCACAAGTGACAGAGTCGTAGTCGGTATTGTACTAAGAAGCGTAGCATGATATGATCTAGAGAAAATGAAACTGATGGAGTCAGAAGCAGTACACTAATTTTGCTTAAGACTCGGTTGCTTACGATCAAGTGAAAACTGCATTGTCAGAGTAGCAAGCAGAAGCAGAAGAATAAACCAATGACAATGTTTGTTTCCAGGCTTTGCGACTCCGACAACATACAATTACATGCAGTTTTCACTGGATCATAAGTGACGGAGTCATTAATGGAATTGGAAGAAATGGAAATGATCTGATTCTTCTGACTCCAATTCTGTTGAGCTTATGACTCCGCTTTCAGCTCTGATTTTATATTCACTTGGTCGTAAGCTCTCTTATGACTCTGACTACGACTGTGACTCCATCGCTAGTGAAAACCAGCCTTTAGTATGTAGAGCTGCCTCCTTGACTCTGCTCACAGACAAAAGGGTCTTGATTAGAAGTTTCCAGGGTTACATAAAATGCCACAAATAATGCAGCCATTATTGAAAAGTCGAGAACTTCAGTCATTTCTGGTACATGATCAGTGGTACCTCCGATATTGCGAACCCATTTATAACCAACGCATGTCCTAGCAAGCAGTGATCCCAAGCAGTTAAAGAACTAAAAGTACTGTAATATGTATAGCCTCTTCCAGGCGTTCAGTTAGTCAAGGTGCAGCGCAGAAAACAGCGCGCGAAAAAATAAAAAAAGCGCAGCAAGAGGAAGCAAGGTAACGCCTATGGGCAAACTTTACAAAAGGTCATTCCGCCCACTTACAGACCGCCTACAGAGACCCGTAACATGACCGCAGGCTTGTGGTTTTCAGTTGTCAACCTTTCTTTGACACATGCACACGGAATATTTCAAACTTTGTCCCTCGAAATGAAAGCCAACACTTAGAGACTTTAAAACATATTTTGCAATAGAAATGAGTCTAATCAAAGCATAAACACTGCATGGCAAATCATAGAGCTGTGTCAAATTCTGCAAAGCATAAGGTCAATATACCGAAAACAGAACGGCAAATGTACGGATGTATAATTTAACAGATCTTTACACACAGTCTCGCACTTTCCAGTTCTTCTCGGCTTCTTATCGGCTTCTTAGTCCATTGCTGCGACTCCGATTGTGTTCAACTTGGTCTTTCATTATGGCCTCGAGAGCTAGAGTAGCCACCATGATTGTGAAGACGGTGCCGGGTTCTCCATTCATCAGAGACATTACTTGTGGAAAGAGTTGAAAGATTAAACTCTTTTTAAAACCGGTGGAAACGATTGCAAAGGAATCTTTCATTGACCATATTTTTATGCAATCCTTTTGTTCTTCGCAGAGGCACTTCACTTAAAGAAATCTGTTAGCTTGTTGTTTATAACAGATTTAAACACCGCGTTACTCATTGAAAGGTCGCTGACTGCCGCCATATCGTATATCTCATCTGCGTCAGTAATGCTCGGGTGTTGACAAAATCTGTCAAAATTGACCAATCAGAGGGTATACCAGATCCTGGTATACTGGAACGACCTTTTGTTAAGTTTGCCCACAGGCGTTCCCTCGCTTCCTCTTGCTGCGCTTTTTTTTATTTTTTCGCGCGCTGTTTTCTGCGCTGCGCCCTGACTAACTGAACGGCTGGAAGAGGCCATAATATGTATGGAAGGCAGAACCCTGGTACTACAATCGGTATATTTTTCTTTGTGACCTATAGATAAAGATTTCTTTGTATTTGAGGCAGCAAGAGAGTTATTAGAAGGACTGTGGTAAATCAAACCACGGTTGTGAGCTCGATCACTTACGGTTCAGAAGAAAAATATAAAAAAAATACAAATCTCTAGAACAAGCTTTCAAATGTTCATTGCAGCATAGCATTGAAATGTCATTTTATGAATATTTCGTCGACAAGACTACAATATTTCGCAATGAAATTATACACCCAAGAGAAGCTTCATCACAGAACATTTTCATCTGCAAAATAGCATAACTTAGTTTGATCTTGTGATCGAAGTTTAACGTGATCTCACCTCCGCTAAAGCTTCCACTTGGTGCATGACCATGGGTTTATTGCAAAACTCCACCAATGGCTTTGGTTTTGACAGGGTAAGCGGACGAAGCCTTGTACCATAACCACCTACAAGTATAAGGGCTTTCATTCTTTCAATCTAGATTACCGAAAAACGTTTCTAAAAGCTGGAAATTTACGTAGATCAATGAGAAATGGGTAAACCCTCGGTAAAGAGGTACTGCAACGTGTCGGGAGAAGTAGTGTAATACGAATATCTTTCTTGATCAGTTGCTGCATTGGCTGTAGAAAAAGGCTTCGAAAATTTTGTGATTATTTTTCGCATTAAAAATGTCCGAAAAAAAACCTTATGTTTTTACTAGATGGAATGAGCATTTAAATAATTAAAAATTTGGTTTTACTGGAAACCAAATATCTGTTTTGGGTGTTGATATAATCTTAAATTCTCTATAGCTATAAATGGCATATTTACCGCTGACAGATATTGCTGTCACGAAATGTCACAGAAACAAACTGCGGAACCAAGGCAATGATTAAAGCACAGCAAAAATTTTCCCATAATTCAAAACGGAAAATTTGAAAGAGTAGAACTGATTGTTTCTTTCAAACAAATATAAAATGTTCCTGAAATTTGCACCCCAAAAATGATAAAATTGTTATTGTATTTATTCAAACAATAATACCCTTTTGAACTTCGATTTCACAATCAAAGAAAAGTTGAGATAAAGTTTGAATTTTTGAGACGCATTTTCAATCTTGAATATTGATGGTAAGATACGTTTTAGTTTAAATATCGAGTTCACTTCCTGCTTACTACTAGCGGAAGTGACGTACTCTATGACGTCATGCAAAATGGCCGGTCCTTGGAAGTTCCTGACACAGTTGTTTGGAGGAGGGTCGCAAATTTCTGTTTTGTTATTTCCTAGCTAAAGAATGTCTCACCAGACTGGCATTCAAGGTAAGTTTACTACTGAGGTTTAGGCTTTGCTTCTGTGTACAATGGCAGGCTTTTTTTCGCGCTAATATCTCATTTTTGTCATCGAATTTACAACTAACTTCCTGACTAGCTAGCCGGCAGCCCACATGATTTTGTGAGCTATGAAAGATTTCCCATATAGCTTGACATTTATGGACACTACATCAAAATGGTTATTCGATGTTTTGTTTAACTGTGCCAGCATCTTTCTTTTTCAAAGAATAGAGTGGTTTCGCAGTCTGGCTAAACACTCTCCGAATTCGTACACCTTGCTCTAGTCGGAGTAAATTTAATTTTGGGCAGCAATTTCGGACTAAAATACAATTCCCGATTCACTCTGTTATGTGTACGCATTGCTTCGACTCTTATGGGGGATTTTTATTGTATACAACCCTATTAGGTATTCACGTCATCAACAATAACAAAAATGCTTGTTGTACATGTTAATTATATGAAAAAAAAGTTATGCGTTCATGCCATTCAGTGTCCTAACGGTTAACATAACGTAACTTGTAAGCTGCTCTCTCTCACAGGCCTCCCGGCCTCCCATTTAATAGTAAAGATGTCAATTTACTTCATTTGAGGATTACCCGATCACCCTTATGTAATATTCAGGTTACTCCATATAACATGAATATGTAATTTAACACGCACAATTTTACAGACTTGTCCAACATCTGACAGTCAGACACATGATGCCTATAGCCAGGGTTTTCAAATTGAAAAAATGGAAGCAGGATGAAATTGTTAAGTAGCCAGAGCACTATCTTTCCTTCATAACATTGGCCCTGTGGGATAGGGTGCTGGAGAGGAGTTCCTCCCTTCTGCACAAGGAAATGTATTCCACCCCCAAAACAATTTGAAATCAGGGTGCCTTAGCTGGAAGTTTATTCTGGTGCATTTTTTGCAACCATAACCAATTTTGCTGAAGACCGCTGTAGTCTTACTGACAAGGGTTAGTGTTGAAAAACTTGGTAAAATTAGCTGCTTTCAAAGTTTTAGCCTCCAGTTAAACAAGACCCTCCCATGTCTGGTGCATCTAACAAAGCCAATGAGTTATGTGTCGATTTTTACTGGTGATTCATTACGCCCTAATGCCTGCAAAGTTTACCAAATGAATACACTTTCCTTGAATTCAATTTTAGAGAAAACACGTAGTTTTGACCCCAGAAGCTCACTTTCCTGTGGCCCGAGGTCATTTTTGCTTTTTCAGTACAATGAAAGAGGGCTGCAAATGAATCGATGGATGCAATAATTTATTTCTGATGATATCTTTCCTTTTACGTACATAAAGTACCACAACCAAGTCAGTGGTCTCACTTCATTTGCACATCAATTCCATTCACTGCAATTTGCAGTTTCGTTTTTCTGAAATTCTGAACAAGGTTTTATTGTAAAGACTTTTTTTGAAAATACATTTAGTGCAGTTAAGACCATAATGGGTAACAATTCACAAGGAAGACTGCCTTCTCATAGATATTTTTACCATGCGAATGTGGCTACAGGGTTTATTTCCTCCAAAAGATCACAGCACGATTACATTTGGTGAAATAAAATTTGGATTTGCGAAAAGTACTTGTACCTGACGCAAATGCTTGAAGTAGCCAGTGACTTGTACCAGGAGCAGCAAAATTTGAAAATCCTGCTATAAGTAATAACATTACTGGCAAAAGATTTTTCCACTCAATTAAATAACATCACTAGTCCCAATCTCCCTACTGCTCGTTCAAGCTTCAAATAATGCTCACTTTGAAAAATCATAATAATTTTGGGCTTTAACTAAATGCAAACATTTTGCTAATTTTGTGAGTTCCATACAAAAATCCAAGATAATAGTATGTTGTTGTGTCATGTTTCAGTGACTTGGAAGAGGTAAAACCCAAGTGACATACAGGTGTTCATTGATGAATACCTACAAATAACAAGACATGCATTTTTATGAGAGGCCAGTAAAGGGCTTGTCATAAAGTGTAGTTGCAAAGGATATCCAAACTTCCTTCGTGGAAGGGACCCTACCCTACCCCTCTGAAAATTCAAATTATGCTTCATACATTTGTTTGTGTCCTACAGACCTCCTCCCCCTCCCCTCTCCTCCCCTTCCTCCCCCTCCTCCCCCTTTTCCCCCTCCTCCCCAGAAAATTTCAATCTTTTCTATGGGGAGAGTATCTATGGATATTTTCTGAAGCTGCACAATTAAATTTTAGCACTGCTTTGATTGAAAAAAAAATATCAAATTAGGTTATGACCTTTTTTTTCCAGCAAATGATGATCTAAAGGCCCTCTTTGCCAGATCAAAAGAAGGCAGCATAAGAACTATTAAAGTTGATATTCAGGATGGTATGTTGTAATAATAATATGTTCTTGATCTACCCATCAATTACCAATCAGGGGGCAAAGCAACATGGTTTATAAAACTCACCCTTTGTGCAGGCTGAAATTGGCCGGTACTAGTGTAAAGCTAGGGCACATCTTCATGTGACTGGCTTCATACAAACACTCATTTTGACACAGAGGTGAGGGTAATTCGGAAATGCCCTATAGATACACTTTGCTCATACTCATCCCGAGGGTAAACAAGAGAATCCACCAGCCTAAGTGCAAATCTACTTGCTGCTGACTGGCAGACATGTGACATACATGTATTCTGCATCCTGTTGATGACCTGAGGCTATTGTTATGGGTGAACTTCTGCATGCACAGTGCAATGAGTTTTAAACTTCCTCAAAAGTCAAATATATTGTACATGGCCCTGGAAACAGGCTTTTACCAGTAGCCAGAATCTGAAAAGTGACTGTCCAAAATGTGCTATAGGGCCTGTGCAATTGAGCAATTTACAAGTAGCATATGGAATTTAATAAAATAATTCTCTATAGAAAATGGCCATCCAAAGGTCGCCTGGGTGCCCATCTGGCTAAAAGCCTGTCTGGAAAGCCTGTAACAGTGATCAATTAAGGCTAGTGTTTCAGTTGGAAAGTACTGTCTTTTTCAGAACAGTTAATATGTTGTGAGAGCAAGGAGCCTGAAGGAGACTGGGAGAGTGATATCCTTGATCAAATTAACAAGAGTGCTATTTATTTAAATATAACATTGTCCTCCTCAGACAGAGAGTTATTCTTCGAGTTAAGCAATGCCTTAGTTAGGAGATTTACATACAGTAATAGTCTGAAAAAAAAAATCCATACCAGTTTACAATATACATGTATGGTAATGGTACATGTATATAATTATGTAGTCTATATACAGTATCAGAGGTGTTTGTTGTGTTTTCAGGTCACCTTTATTGTGGATGTGTTATAAATTGTATAGCATGTTCCAGGCGTTTGGTCAGTGGGAATGTTTCAAAAACATGGGCAGAGTCTTTTTTTTTTTCTTTTGGACCCTGCTTGTTTTTATTTTACTTACCTGCTCTTTTGTACCATCTCCACTTACAGTGTACTTGGAACCTGGGAATTAGGCTAGTAGATTTTACACTGCACTTGCAATGATACAAAAAATACAAATTGAGCAATAGCCAATACAAAACATGGCATGTACATGTATGCCAAACTCTGAAGCAGACAAGCTGAGCCTGACATTCTGCCACACTAGAATGAAATTTATAATAAGGTCAAGTGTCAGATGTAAATTTATGAGTCACCAGTGAAACAGAAGTTAACAAAACAGCATCCTAATAATATTGTACAAAAACAGTTAGGTGACCTAGTGTGCTGTGCAGTTTGGTATTTTACATAAGGTAACCCTTGACTGTATTTACATTACGATAAAACTATTCTGCCGCTGTTAGACGAAGAGGATCCTTGTTACTTGTTTTATCGCCTGGACACCCAAAATAATCAAGGCTATGAGTGGCTGTTCATTTCTTACTCTCCTGATTTTGCCAAGGTGAGTTAATTTAATCTGTCATTATTAACATTGAACAAGAAGTATCAAATGAATGAAAACTTAAAAATTGAACAATAGAATCATGGAATTTCAAGAGTAATGCAAAGTATTAACTAGGCCCCCTGGTTTTGATTAAGAAATAATTTAATTTGTAATAAACAATACATGTAGCTTCCCTTTGGTATGAAAATAAGCTAGGATATTTGTCCATATATTCTATCCACTCTGAGAAGCAATCAGTTTCCAGAGAGCATAGCTCGAGGAAAACTGTCAGCTTTGGGGAACAGATACATGTAATGTCCAAGCACAAATATCTGAGCATACATTTTCTCCCCAAATGGAGGCTATTGTGTTTATTGTCCTTCAGATCTTTTTCACAGTGTGTGCAGTTTTCAATATTGGGGAATATTCTTGGATATTCCCCAGTTTTTGCTGGGGAATATTCAGTCATGTGACATGTTTAGACCAACCGTGCGTGAGTGAAAATATTTGCTGGATTATAAACCGATATACCGTTGATTGCATCTACATGTACCTGTGAACTCACTTGTGCAAAACATATTTTCATGTGACGTCAAACGTCTGAGTTCCAGGTGTCAAACTTTCAAGTTTTCCTGCCCGACTGTGAAGTTGTACTTCTCGACACTGCTCAAAGAGAAGATGATTCTAATCAACAAGAAAGGAAGAAATTATCAGAAAGGCGCGCTTCTCCCTTATTTTCAACGACTTGTGGAATCAAGTTAAAAATATGTGCAGGATTAGTCTTTCTCAGAAGTTGGGTGAAGATTAGGGTGCAGTTTCAAAAATCGTTAACCATTGCACTTCACATTTAGTCGGGAAAACTTCAAAGTTTGACACCTGAAATTCAGACGTTTGATGTCACGTAAAAACATGTTTTGCTTAGGTGCATTCATGGGTAGATGCAATCGATGGTATTATGGCAAAAGAATATTTTTGCCTTAATAAGAGATCAGATGGGAAACGTTGCATGTGTTTTCTTAGACTTGGCTCCTTTGACAGGTTTTGTAATTAACTGTTGATTATATTATGAACTCGAGATTTCTTGCGTAATGTATTTTGTTTTCTTGTAGCCTCAGCGGAAGATGTTGTTTGCTGGCACAAAAGCTACTCTAAAGAAAGAGTTTGGAGGAGGTCACATAAGAGAAGAAATTTTTGGTACTCAACCGGTGTGTAGACACGTTTGCCTTAAATTTATTTATTAAATGAAATATTAAATTTATTGTACTTGCATGACTGTATGCATTCATGTAAATTGTTAATGACCACTTTATCTTTGTAAGTTTACATTCGTATAGCAGGCCTTACTTTGCATGGTGAAATCAGGACTAAAGTTGGTACAACTGTGTAGTTACAAGCACAGGGTTCGTACAACTCATGAAAACCTAGAAAGTCGTGGAATTTTATAATTTCATTTTCCTGGCCTGTAAAGTCCTAAAATTGAAGTGTTAGTCATGGAAAGTCATGGAAAAGCAATAAACTTTCTGAGAGTTAACAGGCCAAAAAAAGAAACAGTATGCCTTGGGTAATTCTACTGGCATGTTGTCTTGTCTTGTAATGAAGTTGTCTTGTTCTTGCAGTCAGATGTTTCTTTGAGTGGATTTAAAAAACACAAAGTTTCTGAGAGTGCACCTCCTCCTCTCACAGATCAAGAACTGGAATTGGAAATGGTCAAACAACAAGAGGTTAGAGATTTGACTTTACTGTTCAGACTCACATAAACTGTTACAAGTTAGATGACATGTACCTTTTATTCAGACTTGATTTCGCACTTAAAAATACTGTACACAGCTCATGTTCTTCAACTCAGTCTAAAAAGTTATCTCGGAAAATTGATGTTTGAAATGACGTTTTTTGGTTCTTTGGAGCTTGATTTTTCCATAGCAACCACATTTCTACATTTTGACAGGCATCTTTTTTCCAAATTTTGAATTCTGGAATTGTTTTTCTTGGCAGTGGGACTTCCATGAAGTTATTTTTACATTGTTAGAACTTAGAGTGGTTAATTTCATTTGAATGTGTTAAGGTAATATTGGTTTTGCATTACTAGGCTACAGAAATAATGTAAAAAAAAAAAAAAACTCATGCCAAGTTGTCATCTGATCAGAAGTAAACTTGTGACTTGTTGGCACACATTTTTCTGTGCTTTGTTCAAGCTATGTGTAGTTAATGACTTTGCACTTTGATTGGCTCACTGTATTATAGAGTGACCCTGTGTCCTTTGTGATTGGTTAGACTGATTATTTTGGGTTTAGTTTTATGGTGCTTAATAAATTGAAAACAGCCTTACATGTATAAGCATTGGTTTGTTGATCTGGTTGCTGTCGAGACATTTTTTGGCTTTTTTCACACGTCTTTGTGACAAGTGTACAACGTTAAACTTCAGAATTTTGGGCTACATGTTTCATGGCATTCTGTCCATAAATTAAATTGAAGAGTACCATTATGACAATGGAAAAAAAAGAAAACATTTCCAGTCGCACAAAACAATTAGAGCATATCTTTCAGTGTTAAGTTAGCATAAAGTAATCAACCAGTTTGCTTTATTGCAGATGCGGGTAGATATAAGTGTGGATAGCAAACAAAGTCATATGACTGGTGTCCAGTTTCCTGTAACTGATGATGCTCTTAAAAATCTAGTTAACCTGAAGGAGAAAAAGCTAAGCCTTGTCCAATTAGTAAGTCAAACTTTTAAAAAAGTTCAAACCTCAATTTATTTTGTATGAAATAATATTTTAACAGCATTGTTAAATGTATGTACACACTAAGGGTCACAGACTTCAAAGTAATAAACAATACCACATGAAAGTACTGCTCAATAGCTTTCATTTGAATGGTCACACACTAGGGTTTCATCCACAGACTTAAAAGTGCGAACCATCTTTACCACAAGAAAGTACTGCTCAATAGCTTTCATTTGAATGGTCACACACTAGGGTTTCATCCACAGACTTAAAAGTGCGAACCATCTTTACCACATGAAAGTACTGCTCAATAGCTTTCACTTGAATGGTCACACACTAGGGTTTCATCCACAGACTTTTAAAGTTATAACCACCTTGTATGCGCCTGTAACATAATGACCAGTACCAGATGGAAGTGAATGGTCACACAATAGGGTTTCACTATAAGCATTAAAGTGATTGTCACTGTAAGTTCCCAGCTTAAAACCTTCGGGATGTACGGGTGTAGGTTGTACCATTTTGACTCTTTATCAAATCAATAAGGACCACCTGCAGTGTATGTACAGGGTGTATTTATGTGTTTCGATCAATTATCACCGATAATTGACATTTTTGACGATGTCACACTATATCAACAATTTTCTATATTTTTCGTATAAACAAAACTCCTCCTCTATAGATCAATAAATTAATATTGTCTTGTCATATTTAATAAACAAAGGAAGTTACATAAGAATATGCTACAAGTGTTAAAGACTTATCTTATTTTTATGTTTAAATAAAAGAAATGGAAAAGCGCGACAGCGTCAAAAAGGTTCATTCGTGATGTTCCTTCTCTCTCTCTCAGGAACTTGATATACCGAGTGAAACAGTTGTACTCGCTGATACAAAAGAGGATGTTGCTGCTAACGATTTGTCAGCTCATGTCCCAGGAGACAGGGGACGTTATGTTTTCTACCTTTTTAAACACACGTTTGAAGGAGACTACTTAGAGTCTGTAGGTGAGAGAAAACGTAACATTTTTCCTTTCCTTAGCTGTCTTCACGTTGTGCTTTCGTGCAGGAGATATTGTGCTAAGTTACAAAAGGTTTTTTTTGGAGGGGGAGCGTTCCGTCGCTTCATTCTCGTAACGCATTAAACCATACACTGTAGTTAGTAGAGGTGTTCAAATACATGTATCATGCAAAATTTCCCCAAATTAGTTGGCCAAAGTAAGATTGAAAATGTGTACTTTCAACGCTTTTTTCGCATCCAGAACGTCTTGGGTGACCAGCACGAGAGACAGGAAGATTCGGTCTGTATACGGGGTTTAGACTCGCAGATAATCCGCGAGAGTCGTATAGAGTGTTAGATTGTGGTAACTTGACATAATGCCAGCTAGAGGTGGAAGAACTTAACACTGTCAATAGCATATGCCACCACAAATACCAGAGTAAAGCGCTTGCACTGATCCGCCTGCCGTCTGATTGAAACTGTAACGGTCAATAACTTGCTGTTGCTTTTATTATATTTCAGTTTTTGTGTATTCAATGCCTGGATACAAATGTTCCATAAAGGAACGTATGTTGTATTCCACATGCAAAGGTCCGTTATTGGATGTAGCCACAGGCAGCAACATTGGACTTGAAATAGGGAGAAAGGTATGGTTTCGAAGTAATTTTGTCCTTGCGCCCATGCGTCCGTGCGTTCTTGCGTGCGTGCGTCGTTGCGTGCGGGGATCTCAGTCCAAATGTACAGTACTCTTTGTTGTCCTGTAGTGACGTGAAGCTTTTTAAATCGTTATAACTCGCCATTTTGGGCCGTAAAGACTGCAAGCACAACGACTTGAGCGTACAAGGAACTGGGAAGCAAGTCTCTTGCGCGGGTTTCTGTGTCTGTCCCTCCGGCCTTCCTTCCGTCTGTTCACTCGTTCATTCGCTCGTTTGTGTTTTAATAGACGAGAAGTCAGGAAGACAAAAAGAAACGCTTTAATGCAAAGAGATCCTAATCGTCGAGTTACATCTCACAACTGACTATGGACTCATAAATTACGACATACTTATACATGTTCTTATTCATTCATCATCATGCACATTCTTATAAATTCATTCTTATACACTCATATATAAATTAGCATATAATTATAGTTTGTTCCGTCGTTCGCTCGTTCATTCGTTCGTTCGTTCCCTCGTTCATTCGCTCGCTCGTTGGTTTCTTCGTTCACTCGTTCGTTTGTTCGTTTGCTTGCTTGTTGGTTTCTTCGTTCTCTTCGTTCACTCACTGGTTGGTTGGTTGGTTGGTTGGTTGGCTGGTGGGTTGGTTGGTTGGTTGGTTGGTTCGTTTGTTTGTTCGCTCTCTCGTTCGCTCCTTCGTCCGTTCGTTCAATCGATTGATCGATCGGTACCATAAGTAACAAAAAGAAACAAGCAAACCATATCAAAGACCATAAATCAAAAAGATAAAAGACAACATGTAACAACAACAACAACAATAACAACAAGAAAGCCTTCAATGAATTGTTCTCTTTTTGTCAAAAGGAGAAATGATATACTATTCCAACTGAATTACAAAGAGTGTAATTTCGATCTTGTTGTATTCCAGATTGAAACATCAGACCCTTCAGAGTTGAACGAAGAGTTCCTACAAGACCAACTCCACCCCCGCAAGGATCTCATCAGGCAAAAGTTTGCTAAGCCTCCCAAGCCAGCAGGAAGTCGTGGTCCCAGGCGGATCCATAGTCCCCAGGGGGAGGGGACTAGTGGGAAATGATTTAATAATTAGACTCTATAGTAGTATCACATGTTTGCTTGTATTTTAATGTTTTTACAGGAAGAGAAAAAACCGTCTTTAACTTGTAACAAATTAGAACATGTGTTGCTCTCTACAGTGGGACGAGATTTTGGCAATTGGGTCATGGCGTGTCCCCAACGATAGCAACTCGCATTGAAAGAAACTTGTCTTTATTCCATCTCAATCTAAACAAGTGTAATTTGATGTTTAATGAGAGTGTATGTACAGTGTGTTTGTTCTCAGCTTAATACAATCACTCTTCATAGAATTACTCTCCACCGAAAGTTCTGTATGTGAAAGAAGCTGTTGTAGACGGCGTGATATCGTTTTGGGTAAAAATTGATAACAGCTCGTTATCATTTATATGTTTACTAAGATGTGTTACAATTTAATCAAAGCCATTTACTGCGAGAATCCCTTCCCTTTTGACTGTTAAATATTTTTTGTCTTTCGTTTTTCTTGTTTATGTTCCTCTTTTTCTTGTGGTACAGCATTGCTACTTTGAAATGGTTTAATATTCCTCACATACGTTTAGCTAAACACTCTTAAAAGCTCGTTGCAACAGGTTGCAAATTGTTATGACTTACTAGTGAGATTCTTTTAGAAATAAAACCAACTGCGTTGAATCGAGGTTTAATAATAGCCAATGAGACTGTTCATCCGCAATTTACTAATCAGAATTTAAAGCAAAATTGTAACCCAAGCCAGGCGAGAAAAATGTAACTACTTACCAATTGTGAACTAATTACAGAAAGGAAAACGTGTAACGTGTGGCAAGCGCGGGAAATTGGAAAGCGTGGGAAAAGTTGCCATCCGCGGCAAGCATGGGAAGAGATGTAACCCGTGGTAAGGAGAACGCCTTGTGATTGGCTCAGCAAACAGTAGATAAATGAATTAAACAATGCCCCCAGCGCTTGAAACAAAGTAGCTCCAGGATGAGAGAACGAATCAAAATACAGGTCTGGAAAGAGGTACAGGACTACTCGTGGTAGGCCAAGCGCGGGGAGAGACATAGCTCTTGGTGGGAAAATATATCAATCAAAGTGGCATATACTGCATTGTGGCGATGGGGTGGCAACCGAAAGGAAAAAGGAAAGAGGGGTAACCAAAGATGACATGGAGAAGAACAGTGAGTAAAGAAGTGCAGACAGGAAGAGCGGGCCAGCTGCGTCGAAGCGGAGAGGAGGGAGGTGGGGTTTGTTGGGGAGCAAGAGTCAACTCGAGGCTAGAGGTTGTAACCAAACGCGAAGGATTGGTTAAATTAGGGTTACTGCTTACATTTGCGGGTGCCCCTCGTGAAAAACTTCATAAGCGCGCCAGTTTCAATAACACCTCTACAAACTATATTTCATAGGAAAACTTAATAAACGTAGCTTACGATTAAAATACAATTTAAGCGAGGTTTTTTTTAGGAAGTGTCAGGAAA
>CM042756.1:19903876-19933616 GCA_022496165.2 Catalaphyllia jardinei
TGCTTCCCGCGTTCAGTGGAGCTTTTAATTTTTCACCATGAGCGAATGAAAGGTAGGCAAATTTGTTTTATTTTTCCTTACATCTTGGTCACCGCTTCTTTTTCGCCTGTTCTCGTGTTTTTACAAGTCCGATCGCCCTCGTTTCGTTTAAGTTTCCTTGGATTGCTTTCTCTATGCGTTTAATGTACCGATCAATTCCAAAACCGCCCATGTCCCCCCCCCGGGCAAACCCCCGGGCATTTGATTTTTTGAAAAATTTTGGTCAAATTCCCCGCTATGTTGCCACTTTAAACGGTCAAATGCCCCACCCGTTAGAGCTTCAAGAGGGTTAAATCCCCCACCCTCCAGGCATGTTAAAGCAACCGTGGAAACAATTTCTGCAAAATTTTCAGCCAATACGAATTTCTTGTTCAGCATGTCTTCGCTCCACACTTTAAACAAAGGCATATTCCACGATATAACTATATAAAACGATAACAACAGAAAAATCCGCGTGGAATCGACAAGAGCAATAACCCGTGAACGCGGCTCACGTGCTGAATCAAAGAATTCCGAAATCCTTTTGCTTCCGACCGCTGACAGATGCTTTGACACGAAAGTCAAATGCCCCACCGGGTCAAATTCCCCACTACACGGAGCTTAATGCGAGTCAAATGCCCGGGGATTGCCCGGGGGGGGGGAGGATGGGCGGTTTTGGAATTGACTGGTACATAAAAGAAAAGAAAAGTTTTCGTTCTCGACGAAGCTTTTCCGTTTACTGTCAAAACAGAATTCGAAATCGACAATGTAGCAACTTTGATGTTTCAAGAATATGATGACGAGTGGGGAGAATATTTGGACATAAAGGAGGCCGACTTAGGGTCTGTAAAAGACAAGGCAAAGATTCGTGTAGTTTTGAAAGAGGCCTCACTGGTTACTAAGACATGTCGCTAACAGAACAAAATCCCCCAGGGGCGGGAATTTGTCATTCCCTAGGTGCCCAGGGGTGGGGAATTTGACTCTGGCTTCCATGAAAATGTCAAAATCCTCTAAAACGCAAATTGACAACATATGTATAAGCAAGCGACACAAGCCGTCTCTGCAAGACATCAGGGTTTACAGAGGAGTCGATATGGCCAGTGGGGGATCTAGGGGAGGACCCTCCCTAGATTGGGGAAAAACGAAGAAATGACAGAAGGGGAAAAGGGAAGCAGGGCAAGTAAATCAAGACCGCCCTTCCCCCCCCCCCCCTCCATCTTGTGAAAATCCCCAAAACTGTAACTTAGCTTGCTGCCCCAGCTTTAGAAGCATTACTATACTTGCCGTCCCAGGCAATATCCTCAATAGGATCATCCTCCAAAGACCTAGTGCCGCTCTTGAGACTATTATGAGGGACCAACACATGGGCTTCAGGAGAAATAGATCATGCAGAGACCATATGGCTGCTTTACCTTGTTGTCGAACAGTCTTTGGAGTGGAACTCATCTCTGTATGTCAGCTTCGTAGATTTTGAGAAGGCTTTCGATAGTGTAGACCATGCTTTACTTTGAAAGATTCTATATACTACTCTAGTGTACCCGAGAAATTTACTTCCCTTGTCAAAGCATTATACAGTGACTCTAAGATTAGTGTGGTCCCTGATGGAGAGCTTTCAGACCCATTCTTAATAAAAAGCGGTGGTCGACAAGGCTGCCTCCTGTCTCCTCTGCTCTTCCTGTTGGTGCTTAACTGGGTATCGCGGACCGCTGTGGGGGAGCAGTAACTGGTCTCTAGTGGATTCTCGCATCTCAACTGCACGACCTAGACTTTGCTGACGACTTTGCTTGATAGCTACTCTCTCATACGTACCAGCATGCTCAAGCAAAGGTCCAATCACTAGCTTGAACGGCAAAGCAATCCAAAAACACAAGATTGATATCAGGAGAATTAGAAAAGGTAGCCCAATCCCTATCATATATAAAAATGAAGCCCTCACCTGGGTAGACAGCGTGATATCTACAGATGACGGCTTCGAGCAAGATGCTTAGACGAGAATTGATAAAGGTAGATCTGCTTTTCTCCCGCTCAGAGCGTTATGAAGTCCAAAAAGCTAAGAATTTTCAATGGTAACATCAAAGCAGTTTCACTCTATGGTGCTGAGACCTGGAAGGTGACCAAGCAAATAACGGACAGGGTCCCAAGTATTTGTCAACAGATGCCTGCGATTCATCCTAGGAATCAGATGGCCAGTTGGGCAATCCGCAATGAAGACCTGTGGGAGATTACCACCCAGGAAAGGATGACTAACCAAATACGCAGAATAAAGTGGAGGTGTATTGGGCATACGCTCAGAAACCCTTCAGGGCTGTTTGACAAGGCAAGCACTTTTGGAACCCGCCGGGCAGGAGGAAACGGGGCCGCCCCAAACTGACCTGGAAACGATCAGTGGACCAAGAACTACGTCAATCTAAATCTGATTGGTAGAAAATTGCTAGGCTAGCCCAAGATTGCTCTGAATGGCTGGCCTTCGTAGATGCCTTCGTGGTAGCTCACAGTTTTCCTCGAGCTAGCTGCGCTCTCGAAAAAGTGTTCACTTCTCGAAACAAATAATGTCCGCGGACAAATATCCTAGCATATCTTCGCGCCAAATGGAGGCTATTGTTTATTTATTATGACCCACTTCTGATTTTTCTTGGGAAGGGATAGGATATTGGGACCATATGAGAAGGAAGGGAGGGGAAGACGACTTTGAACAAGTTACCTCTAAATCATGATGTTACTTGAACTATTTATGTAAAAGCAATACTTGGGGCCAGTTGAAAGGTCGAAGGTTATACATGTTTTTATCAGGATTTACATGGACCTTTAAAGTCATTACATTTGAAAATCAGACCTTGAAAATCCGTGGAAAGTACACTGGGTCCTTGAAAAACTTGAAGTTTGTTAAAAGGGGGTATGTTTCCAACGAAACTGCTGCGTCGGTAGGGAGTATTACAAGATAATTTGGTTTTATAAACTGGGTTGATAATGTGAGTTGGCCACCGTAAAGAGATAGGGAAGCTGACGTTTTGAACGTTAGCCCATCGTCGGAGCTTCCGAATCTCTATACGACGGCCAATTCACATTATCAACCCAGTTGACAATATTCACATTATCGACCCATTTGATAAAAGATCATGGTCTCTTCATAAAACCAAATTGTCTTGAAATCTGTTGTGTAAATAAGGTTTCACAAGGATTTGACCTAGGAGGAAAAAAGTATAACCTGCTCGGATGTAGTTCATGTGAAAAGGAAACGGGGCCTTTAGCTTTCACTGATGGTCACTTATGTTCGCAGAGAAGGAACTAAATCTGACTTCAGGAATCTGTTAAAAAGAGCTTCGCCATGATTTGCCTAAATTGAAAAGTTCAGCCCAAATTTTTCGAGTCAGTCCTTTGTAACCTGTGTCAATCTTCCCCATCCTTAACCATCCTTGTCCTTTCTTATAATCTGTTTGGTGTTTTTCTATCTTGATAAACAATTATTTTTAGGTTTCTTTCAATTTAAATGTGTTTTGTTACGCGATCAAAATAACTCAAAATATCGTGTTTGAGCTTCTTTACCACTTCAATGTAATGGTATGTTTTTTAGTGCATGGATGGAGTCCTTTCAAAAAATGAAATTGTGTCCTGGAATACCTTTTAGAAGTCCTTGAAATTGTAGTTCTAAAAGCGTTGCCAACCCTATCGCTAATTTTCCCGACTCTTGTGTGCGTTGTGTACGTCCAGGGGCGATCGTTGAATTTGTGTCTTAGGTGGTACAAGTGAACATATTTGCTGGCCAAGAAGATGGGCTGGGGATTTACACGAACGTACCCGTCAACTGTTCACATACCTAGGGGTTTTAATGACTAGGAATAATATAAAGTTGAAGTTTCAAATCGATCCGTACATTACTCCCTTTTCAGACCCCTGTTTCTGAACGTTAACCAGGGTTTTGTCTGCAAATTTTCTCTTAAAATAAAAATTGCTACTATTCATATAGGTAAGTCAAGTTAAGAGTCGAGCTTGGAGACCATCAGGCCAGCGTTGATTGCCAAACCAGAAGTATGAGATGACTCGGCTACCTCGTCTTAACCCTTCAGTACAATAAAAATTACGCAAGAACACCACATATACAAATTAAACTTCTCAAAATCAAAGCTTCTGTAAGCGATTTGAGGATAGAAATGACTGCTTGCACGCGCTACTTTCACGAAAGCTGTTTAACCTCCTTTATTCTTTTTATTCTTAATGTGATTCTTGTTCTTTTTTTTTTTCAGTTTCCTAACCTTTAATTGATCGATACGGATACTTGAGGTAGTGATGACAACCCAAATGTGGTTTGTTTTAACGCTAAAAGCCCTTTTGAAGATGCTTTTAAAAGATGGGGGGTAGTTTTAACTCCTTATTAAATAGTCGTTGAGTTAAGTTTTATTCACGGACTCGAACCGCAAGCTCCAGACAAGGCGCCATGCGGAGAAAGACATTTCCTCTTGTGCCCATTAATTGTATGTCTTCTCATAAAAACTGCACTGAAACGAGCTTCGAGACGACAAAACGAGACGCCATTATGTTAGACCTTGGGGCCGACCAGCTGCATTCAAGCTTATTTCTTGCACAAGTATCTAGTTGAATAAATGACCCAGCACTCCATGGCAGGTTTACCACGTAGTTTTTGGATTGCTGATAAATCGATACCAACAGTGTCTGGTACAAGAAATTCAGTCTGAGTTACAAAGCTTACAATGTGTAGCTTTGGCCTTCGCTACAGTAATTTGTAGGCTTCGAAGTCCTTACCTATTCGAAGAAGTTTTGTTTTGAGAAAATGGAGTGGTTTTCAGTATTTAGTTATAAAAAATGAATTAAGAAAATTCATGCACTCCCTAATTCTTCTTTCACCGGTAGAACGGCTATTGTTTCTGTGCAGAAAAATACAGCAAGGCATTCTATCTTCTCTTTTAAATGTTAATATTGTGACTGGGGATAACAAAAACCTTTCATAATAATGTCCAGAGGTGTCGAGGCTCATTGTGTGAAATTTCTTTCTAAAGCAAACATTTTAAAACTTGAGCAGCTGTGGAATAAAAAGATTGATAACCTTCCAAAAAACGGAACAAACAATAGAAAAAGTTTCAAATGTATAGCTCTCCATAAGGGTGTTTAATAGACAGTCTTGGAGAGCTAAAAGCTTCCTTTGTTTTGCCGGAATTGTGCCGGTCTGCGATTCATCTTGATCGGCCGGACGTGAGTGTGTTTTAAGTTTGTCAAAGGTGTTGCTAAGTTGGTAAAGTTTTTATTTCGCTTCAATCCTTGAGATTTCATCAATAAATAAGCTTTTAGTTTTATTTACTTTACTTTCTAGTTTCGATGCCTTTTTAAGCACGTCTTTCTTCTTCATTTTTTGTTCCCTTTTTTTTAAAGTGGAGCTCGACAAATGGATCGTTATTGGCAGTATTCCTCGAGAGGTCTATGATGGTTTAGTATCAGGTGAAGCTCTGAAAAGAAACTCTGAAAGTAGCAATGAATGACTAACTTTTAATAAAACATTTTCCCCTCTAGCTATCTTTAAACATAGAGATATCAGCATATTCGTTATAAGGACACGAGTGCTCCACTGGAGGATATAGTACTCGTAAAATTATGTGAAACGCTGGACCAACGCATTTTCCATATCCTCACTTAATGACGTCATTTCCCGCTTTTTCGTGAAAAGAGCGAGCAAAAGATACGTTTGTTACATAAGCCCAATATATACGGTGAATGGTATTAAGAAGCAATATTTTACCCACTCGCTGGACCCGCTCTAAAAATATCTTTTTATTCCACTCGAAAATAAAACTCATATCTTCCCACCGCTATGAACTATCCCCTTTGCATTTCAAACTGCTATTTGTCTTCAGTTGCGAAGTTCCTATGGGGGGCAATATAGCTGCTTAATAGCAGGATGACACTTTACCTATAATAATCTTGTGACAATCTAGATTACTCTCATATTCACGCTTTAAAAACTGTAGATTCGAGTCGTAAAATGACATAAATGTTATTCTTTGCCATAAAAAAATCCTGTTTAATGATTTTTTTAGATTTCGACCTCACCATTAAAGAAGTGTTACTTGATGGCATGCACATCAAGCACCGCGAAATTTAATTAACAAATTCCAAATTTAGAATTTAGAGTTGTTTTTAGTTAAGCGATAAAATATTCACAATATTTTTCAGGAGTGACTGTTTGACCGTTGAAATCTACTGCTATTTGCAGATCTTCTTGATGCATTTTCAGCGCTAAACCCAGATAAATTAATTTCAGGAAGAAATATGTCCGGGTTTATCTTTTTGAAAAAAGCCGATGATTCAATTGACAGGGTTATTTCCTTTGTTAAGTCCAACGACACTAATTTATCACTATTTGTCGCTGGTGACTCAGCTTTTCTTGCTATGAAGATGGCGCAGTTGGAGTAATTTACATATTTTATTCGCAAAGCATTTTTGTCCCTCACTGCAACTCAATCTTATGCCTTAGTTCAGACTACCGTTGTAGAGCAACACACTACACTGCATGTTAACACGTTCTTTATAAAAGAGCTTTTCAGCATTTCCCGTTTTTCCGGTTTCGTAGCCTTTTGTGCGCACCAATGAACATCCACAAAGCGTGCAATTTCATTACGAAAGAACGGAACCTCTGAAAATGACCATCTGCCGACAGCTCTGACGATCAATCGAGATTTATCTAGCGCGAAGCGATGTTAAGATCAATTTCTTGTGTGGTTGGCTGTTTCTAGGGTCAAGTTGAGACTAGTGATTAAATAGCTTGATAAACGACGATCCGGTATTAAGCACATGAAATGTTCAAAACAACAATCTGCATGTTAAGTTCAGTGGGTTGATTACAAAGCGGGGGCGAGAAAGTCTGGATAAAACTCCACTATATAAGAGGAGTTGGCATTTCAAGACAGCCGCCGTGAGGACACACTGATTGCGAGAAAAGACCCAACTGAAGCCAATATCAAAATGAAATCATTTCTGCTTTGGATAGGAGCTTTCACATTTTTACTCACAACGTGTTTGGCGTATCGGGAGGTAAGTTTAATATCAGATCTCAATTTTTGCCCCTTTTTATAAATTATGTTTTGGCGCATAAGTATGACTGTTTTCGAAGTCAGTCTATACATTGGCGCGCAATTAAAATGATGTCCGACGGCTGGAGCTACGAGAGAATATAACTTTCTAGACCATGGAATTGTCTGTGAAAGTAATGAGTGATTGTCGAGAGCATATCATTTTTTAGACCACGAAATTGCCTGTAAAAGTAATGAATGATTGCATGTCTGAGGTGTAAATTTTAACGAGAAATGGAAAATACAGAGATAGACGCCTCTCCTTCAGAAATTATTTGTTATAGACTGATTGAAAAGTATTCCAGTGCTTTTGTTTGGTAGCCTCAATTTTTCACTAATCTTTTTTTGCCTTTCAGCTTAAAATCAGGAACATTTGTCTTGCAAGGCTAAAAAAAAATGTTTCATGTTTATCTGAATCTTTGGGCAAATTTTCATTTAGAAAATATTTTTAACAAACTGAGAGAACTTCAGATAGCAAGAATATCAGACAAAATATATTCTTCCAGCCGGGCCACAAAACAAATTGCAATGTTGTTAGTGTAACAAATTTAGCATTTTTGTTTCCGCCGGTCATATATGGTTCACTTCTTTAATTAATTCTTTTGAATCGAATAGCAGGGTGTGGTTTTAACAAGCTAATCCGTCTCCAACTAAGAAATGTAAGAACGAAAATAATTCTCCTTTAGTATTATTCCAAATGATTTGTTTCCTCCGCCTTTTCATTTTAATCATCTTTCATACCAGATTTAAATTTGACGCTAGCGCTTGCCGTGTTCATCAGTGAAACAGTTCTCAAACGATCTTTAGAAGTAAATATAAAATTATTGAAATTTTACCTTGACTAATTCAAGGTCTTGATTTATTCCTACAGCTATCTGAGTTAACGCCCATCATAAACCATTTGTGTAACCGTTTTTGTCGTTTAAACTAAAAGCTTCCCACGTGCTTTCAACTCTCCATCGAACTAAGATTTCGATACGAAAGAAGATTTCGATAAGCAGCATATATATTATAAATGCATGGCTTAACCAAAAAATAAATAAATTAAAGTAAAAATCTCTTTTCAGTGAGCCTTAAGCTTTCATCTAAAGGTTTTTGTACAGTAGGCGGAGGTTTTTGGCGAATATCTTTTGTTTAAGGTCAGCATGTTTCTCTCGTATAGATTTATCTTGAATGAAAAAATTCACAAACCACCCACTCATCTTGCTACTTTAAACAAATACTCTCTATGTTACTTTGCTGTGTACGCGACAAAAGCATTGCATCTGCTATCCGTAACGTGCGATTTCAAACACCAGATTTAAGGGCGCCAATTTAGTTTCACGTTTTTCGTGGTTAGGCGGTTGGTTGGCACATTTCCTATTTGGAATAAAAACCCAATTTACTTTTTCAGCCCATTTTTGGTTTTGGCCACGAAAATATAAAGATAAAGATCTTTATAGGATTAGCAACATCAGCAACTTACAGTGTGACATGATTACAAAAACATGGATATTCTGAGCTTGAACCAATTCCTCCGTACTTTCGAAAGTTGGTTTTCAATAATGAAAAATCCAGACAGGGTCGAAAGATTTTTGAAAAATTTTCTACATTTGTCAGTAGTAATCTTTTTTATGTATATTTTCCGTTTTTCGGCGGGACAAATTAGCTTTGTCGAAGGTTAAAATTTCATCAAAATTAATTATTAAATGAGTAATTTTGTTATTCCATGATAGCTATAATTTTTCTTTTAAAATGACACGTTGAGCACACTGTCAGAACACGTCCCTCGCATGGACACCAAGTCGTTCTAGAAAGAAAACGGGAAGTTGAAAAATCACGAAAGGAGAGCTTAAGCCTCTGTTCACACTACACCAGGGAATATCCAGCTGCTGTTTTTCTACGGCTAGGATTATCGTCCACACTGATCCGTCGCGAAAAAGGTGCTTTTCAAAAACGTTCTTTAAATTGGACGAATTTTCGAACGCCGGCTTTGCCTTCTAGAATGGACAGAAAACATTTTCACAACGAAACGTTTGGAAAACAATGAAGCCACGATAATCGTTAGATTTCCCTTTGTTAAGTCTTTCCCAAATAGAAATCTAAAACGACCGGTTTCTGGCTGCGTTTTCATATTTCCCTGGGGTAGTGTAAACCAGGTCGTATTTCCAAACCGAATAGATCATTTACATTTTTGCTTTCATTTCTGTACATAAGAAAGTTAATTCTTTACGGTTTGCATACCTTTATTTTGTGTTTCTTTTAAAGATTTAAAATAAATGAGGTAAGTCACCCCTAAAACGTAAATTTAAACTTAAATTGCTGGACGTATATACACGTGCGCGCATCAGGGGATGTCAGCCGAAAGATTAATTTTGACATCATGCGGATGGTTTTTAGCAAAAGTAAGACGCTTGATTCTTTAAATGGATTTGACTCTGTTTATACTATATATACGTATATATTTTTAACAATAGTTGTTAGCGTTTCAGACTTAAATATATTACGTTTCATATTTAGCGAGCGAAATTTTTTCGTCACGTCCTCATCGAAATAAAAAGACTTTACAAATTAGAAAACGTTTCTTATCATTCAAAGATGAGAAATTGCGGCGGATTCTAGAATCAAATGCGTTTCCTTTTACATGTTATCGGCCAGACTATGCGACAATATGTGCATGATCCAGGCATATCGAAATTGATTTTTCAGATTTAAGATCGATAGTGAATTCATGGTATAAAATTTAGCTTCACCCTAGCAGCAAAGATTACCTGCCACACTACACCCACTCAAAGTTTCTTCAGATTGTGAGCGAGGAATCTTATTTTAACTTCAGTAGTAGAGTAGTATCGAATGAGATGAGTGTTCTTTTTATTTTAGCGATATTCAATTCACTTACAAATCAGATATATTTAGAGAAAGAAAATGTTTGTAAAAATACTTCATCAGTTTTGAACGCGGGGGAAGCCAATAAAATACACCGCAGTTAGCTTCCCAGAATCAGCTGGATTCATATGTTCGATGCCAACATAAGTTGAAAGCGCTTTTTTTTAATTAAAGCCGCAATCCATTCATGATTGAATGTTCAGTGAAAATTTCGTAGCTTTCTAATTATCAAGTCAAAGTACGTGCCCGGCAATGTCCAAGCAGCGCACAATCCAGTTTGTCAGGGGAGCATCGATGGTGCAGTTGTCAGAGTGCTCGCTTCCCTATGATGTAACCCGGCCGGGTTCTGCTCCGGCCTGGTGTCGTTTGGGTTGAGATTGTTGGTGGTTCTCGCGTTGCTCCGAGGCAGTGAAACATGATAATGCAAAGGACCGCAAACGAAAATGCTGCTTGTGAACGCAGGATATGTAAAACATCTGATCAGCCAAAAATAGAAAGTAACTGATGCAAGGCTGATACTACGTAGAAAGCTTAACGGGGCAACAACATGATAGAGTCCAAACTGAAAGCCAACAATTGCAACCGTGGACAGCTGTTTCGACCTTGTTGGGTTTCATCAGCACGGTGTAGCAAGCTATGAAGTAATCAGCTGGTCGACTGATATCCATACACTCACTAAGATGGTGATGACCTCAGATGAAACTCAAATTCAAATCCTTGCCAATTGGTTCTTCTGTTTTCCTCCTTACCCGAACACAACACTCCAAATTCCAATTTGACCAGGTTAGACCTGATGTTACTTCCTCTCTAAATAGAGTTCTAAAGTGATGACGTCACAAAAATAACATTTTTGGGATATGATGCCATATTTTTATAGAGCATGCTAAAAGACGTCCTCATCCCAAAAATTAGCTCCGAATTGCAATTTCCGGTAGAGATATAAGGGATCAAAGTTTGATGGCATTCCATACAAACCCTTCAAAATTTGTTTCTGTTCCTTCAGTTTAGAACTGACTCAAGATTAGAGAGATTTATATGGGGCAGTATCAAATTTCAATCCTTCATATTTCAGCTGGGAATTACAATTAAGAGCTAAGTTTTGGCAAGGAACCTTTTTGTGACGTCACACTTTAGATTATATTCATGTTTTAAATTTTTATCCAACGAGACAAAAAATAAGGAAGAATTCCTAGTTGTCCTCCTTTTAAAACTTATCTGATCACAGTTGATTAATCATGGGTGAGCCACTAATATGGATTATTTCTGAGACTGAATTATTCTTTAATTTCGGCCCAAACCTCAGCGTTAATTTATGATTGTACATGTGAAATTACAAAATTTCCACAGAAACATTTGGTGCATGAGATTCAAAGCCACTTTAAATTTTCGAAACTGCGTTAATGTGGCTCTGAACCCCTAACCTGATTGTCAGACGTCTAAGTCGCTCTCACGCACGCACTCTCATGTGCCTACGCCGTGTGTGACCTGGACCGTCTGGGAACCAGGCTACCGAACCCCACGCATGTACAGAAATGTTTCTAAACTTTTTCAAGAGTAGCGTCTCATCCTGCTTATCAAAAGTTTGTAGATAAATGGGGGGTCACCGATCCAGTTCGTTTCTCACTTATCACCGGCTTAAGCTAAAATTAAGGGTGTTTATAGCAGGTATGAGAACTTATTGTTAAACGAAAATTACATCAACCTGTTAGGTAATGAATGGGCAGTTTTTTGATACCATGTCTGCCGCACCAATTGGTGAAGAGAGACTATGATGACCCATCAAAGTCAAACTCTTAAGAAGTTCTGGAGTTTGCTCGCAAATTAGATCGTAATGTTATGTCATATTAATGAACAATACTTTCACCTCACTGTCGTAGGTAGCGAGAAACAAAAAACCTTTAAAAGACCTAATGAAATTGAAAAAAGAGCTGGTGGTATTCCTTTTTTTTTCTTCTTTTTTCTTTGGGGTCTCACAACTCTCGCTGTTTCACCTAAAATTAATATTCTTCACCACTTTTGGAAATTTTTAAGTCGTCATCTTTTTTCATCTGAAGCATCAAAGTTGTTAACATAAGTACATTGATAGATAACATTAGTAAGCAATCTCAGCGGTTTACTAGTGTTAAAATGGTAGACTGGTTTATTAAAAATCACATCGCAGTAAAATACTGAATTGCGTAATTATTTACAAGCTACTAATATACAAATATAAATATAAGACTTAAACGGTTGCCTCCTTAAAATGGCGTGTATGCATTCCTGTTACAGGCAGGGGTAGAGAAACATCGAACACCTAAAATGAAATCTTACCAGGTGAGCAGCTATTGCGATTTGCTGTTGATGTTGTTGTTGGTTGGTGTTTATGGCTTTAGTTTTCCAAGCTGCTCTTTAGGGAGCTTCCTATGCTCTTTTGTCATGGCCTAACGTTATCAAATTCAACGAAAGAAGACAAATTCCAACAGGTAAGTGACAGAGAGTAGCAAAAACCTTCTGAAACGCCAGCCTGTCAAAGGACTCGATCTACTGACCAAGAGGAACGAGACTTCTGTCTAGCTGGCGGCAAAATTGTTAATTTTTATCTTGACATCCTTGGAACTCAAAGGTTAAACTTTCAAATATGTTATTTTGGGTGTAATTTTCTCTACATAAAGGGCATCCATGAACCAAAGAACTTTGAGTCCACACTTTACCGAACTTCAACTAAGGCTGGAGCAGCCTCAGGACTGAGTTTGCCCTTTTCGGTTGCCTCCTAATGTAATTTGACTTTTCTTTGGAGCTCTATAGCCTGTATTTATTCCATCGACGCTTTGTTTTTGAGATTAGCCAAAAAGCGGAATTTCTGATATATTTTGTTTCTCTTTAGAAATTTGTTAAGTGCCAGTCTCGAGATGACTGCAGTCCTAAACAATGCTGTGCAGGGCTTTCGTCCACAATGAATGGCACCTGTCTACATCAACCACAACTAAAAGAAGTGTGCTTTCCATACATGCTGGTAAGTCTTTACGCCTAGACACAACTGGTAACATGGTGCGCGATGTTGCATGCATGTGAAAGGTTTATCGTGTCAACGCCTGCAGTTCTTTTCTACTAATCAATCTAATACAATAAAGTTTCCCTGGTCGGATGGCAAGGGACTGACCGGGACATCCAAACTAAAGAAAAGTCATGTGAACCTTGACTGGTTAACATCTGTTGTTTTTTTTATTATTATTTATAAAATCCAACCTGCCGATTTTGCACGAAGTGACCGGTAAAAGCAAAGGGCCCATTGTAAGTGGAGTCCTTTATCTCCAACGATGCGTCTATGCATATGATTGTATTTCTTTTACTTTTAGGCAATCATCACAAAACATTTGCGGTTTGCTCTTCTCATTGGTTACATGACCTACTGCCCGTCACCAAATTTACCAATGGCCTCCTTAGCACTGTTGCAGAAAGTATTGCAATGTGCAGTCACGAAAACAAAAAAGATGTGCTCGTATAGCGTTTCATCATTTACACATCTGCATTCTGTTTGTAGAAGGAGCCGTAATGGTTGTTTGTTTGTATGTGTCTTATTGGAGGCATATCTCCAAAGCCTTCCCCTTTGGGTTATGCTTTTATTTCTCTCATCTACTCAGCTATTAATATTTAAACTGAAAGAATATGGGACATCTACTATTATTGTAGGGACCCTTGCTGTGAATTGGGAGTCTAAACAATCTATTCCATTGCATTTTGTTACACAGCCAGGTTCCATGCAGTGCCCTTGTCGACTAGGCATGACGTGTTCGACTAGAAACACTCAAGGCCGTAAAATTAATGGAAAGCCTTATGGACGCTGTGTGTACATTACCAAGGGACCAGACGAAGTGGATGAGGACAGACTGCTGCCTCGGCCTTCATGAATCTCGTAGAACCTAGAAGGCTATGGAGAATGAATTTCATTAGATAGGAGTATCTCTTTGAGGCTGGCTTTTGAAATAAGTTAAGCACAGCGTTGCTTTCTATTATTTCAGTGATGATTGTAGTAGTCTTACAATATGAATCGAACAACTACCTCTCCTCTATTTGTTGTCATAGTTCTTTAGCATATTTTGAGTTTGCAAGATGTTACTGAGTTTTCGTCAACTTAACTATAGATGTTTTTTGAGAAAAGTGAGTCTAACGGTTTTACGCCCTTTTCGTAAAGACCTCACCGCCCCTTCCTCCCTACCGCTCTTAACTCTTTCAATAAAACTAAATGATTTACCTGCTTATGTGAAAATAATCAAGAACTGAGTATCTCTTCATGTATAACAGCTGTTTATACCTCTGCATAGCCTACGCTGTCGATTTAAAGTTTCTTTATACTTACAAGCTCCAAACTGAATTCCTCGACTCCTTAATTTAATGTCACGCAAGTGCATTTTTCAAATGGCAACTATCTACTTAATACATGTAACTAGTTCTTTCATTTTAGTTAAAACAATAAGTTTGTCCGCGTTGCGTAAATATTGCTTTAGAGTTCCATGCAGTAGTTTGTACTTACGGATCTTTGGTTCTCATAGCTGCCCTTTCTTACCTGCGTCAAAAAAAAAAAAAAAAAATTAAAAAAGAAAAATTCTTCGCGGAAAATCACCCGAGGTGTTACAAAGACTTCGCAAAAGCGCCTGAGGAGTTTGAAAACTAGTCAGAGCATAACCCTTGTTGTTCGTTTAGAAATACATCGGAAAGATAAACCAAAAATTAAACAAAGAGAGGAAACATTTCTTTATAAAAAAGGTATCATCGGAAAAAGACGAACTGTTTGTTTGGAACTACATCAGACCACTCAAAGCGTTTAAAGGAACCTCGGGAAAAAAGTCCCAGCTTTCCTAATTTGAAGAAATACCCCCAAATTAAGATTTGTTTAGAAGTCCTCTAGAATGAATTTGATTCGAATAACTACTAAAGAGTTTTAAAACTCTTCAAAGAACTACCTAAAGAGTTTGAAACTCTTCGAAGAATCCCCCAAATTGTTCGGGAAACGTTGGGAAAAAAAAAACTGTAATGAATTATTTAGTTACTTTCTACCGTCGTGCTTATCAGCAACAGGAGTACAAAACCCAAATTCTGAATCGCATTCCATGCCGTAGTCGCATTCATATAATCGCTATAACACTCGGATATGGGGAAATATCCACCGCGCTGGTAACGTATATCACGTTTCCTGATACCTGAAAATAAATCATATAATATTGTTACTTTTGGGTATCAAGCCTAAAATTGTAGGGTGCAACATAAGTTTCTTGCAATATAATGATATCCGAAAAACGGTTGGCAACGATTATGAACCTAACACCCTGTCGAGTTTGCAGCAAAGTGTACAGAGGTACCTTTCCGAATGCAGGTGTCCTTTTACTGTCTTTTCACCATTTTGGTGACACCAGAGCAGTACAGCAGTCCACATCAACAAATCCTTTTTCTTTCCGGTGTGAACATTCGCAGCATCTCTGAGCGCCAGTTCAAGATCTTTAACGGGCCAGTAACTATAATTCAGGAAACTCAGAAAAGGCGAAGAGTTTTCAGCGAAAGTGACGACGAAGAGTAGCGCGGATTCCGTTTAAATTGTATTTTCTTTTACCGACACGGCCGCACGGCTTTAGAGCAAGTTTGAAGCACTTTTTTGTAGGAATTGACGTTTGGCGGTTGATTCTTGGGAATGTCGATGAAATTTCTCTCGTCATATAGTAACACAACTGCACTAAAATACTTTTTGCGGCTGTAATGATCATTGTTTTCCAAAAATCAATATACTTTCTTGACGGAGTACGCGCTAGTTCGCTGAATTCTGTTGTGCATTTTGACGGTTTGAAAAGATCAATGAATAGATAAGCGCGCGCATTACCGGATGTGAAGTAACGACTTCGCCTTGAATTTAGTTTTTTTTTCCTTTATTTAGAACCGTTTCATTAGCGCGCCATGTAATAAAGAACTTGAAAACCTCGGCCTTTGGATCGTTACGGGAAAATCTCAAACCTCGGCCTTGCTGTATTGACCTCGCTATCCCTTGGTCAATACGGGAAGGCCAAAGTTTGAGATTTTCCCTTAACGACCTCACTCTCGGGATATTTACAGTACTTTTAAAATATTACTGAACTCAATATCATGTGATGGCCATAAGAACCACCTGAAAAAGTTAGTTAACGTTTTGTTTATGGAGGAAACCATTACTTATTTAATTTCGTTTCTTTATGGAGAAACTTCTTACGAGAAAGGAAGGTTGAACAAAACCTATCCAATCATTTCAAATGAATTCCATTTAAAGAGAGAAATTATGTTAAATCAAAAGGAAACTTTTAAAAAGACACCCCACTAACCTACTGCTAACTCGTAGAAACAAAGACTTGAAACTCAGCAAATAAAGCAAGTTTTCAGATGGCCTATTTGTATCACTCAGCTTCAGAAGGTTGCAATTATTTATAATCTCATTGAAACATTGCGTCAAATTTAAAAAGGAAAATATAATAGAAAGTACTTTCAATGTTTGTTTTATATTTATTTTATTTCCAGGATAGCTAAAGGGATTGTTAAAGTGGTGTGGACTTTGAAATGACAAACTGAATTAATAGCCACGAGAATAAGCTAGCAACAAAATAAAATGAGATAACACAGCTGAGTAGCTCGACCCCCGAGTAAATAACTTATGTAGAAAAGAAACAAAATTGACATTATTATTTTTAAATTATTGGTGACTGTTATTTTTCTAACACGATTTGGCGATGCGCCCCCTGGGCCATCGATTAAACAACAGCAAAATTAATGCTCAATTTTATACTGTTCGATCCCATTTTGAGTTAGGGCTGATTTTTTTTCCAGAACTGATACTTGTGTATCTAGCTTTCCAAAGATATAATACTCTCACAAGAAATAACGTGGAGTGCTTTTCCCTTGATTGCCCAAAGAAATTCGATTTGCTTTGTTTGTACATCACCACGCATCGCCATGGGTTTTAAGCCACATCTAATCATCGATTCAAAAGCAAATATCAGAACCACTCATGACTCGCACTCACTTTTTCCCTCGTCCCACGTCAGCTGTATTTAATTGAAGGCTTAGAGTTTTGATTGGTTCAATGGTTAGTCTATGTTCTTTGAAATTGGTCAGAGTAAATAGTTTTTGTTTTGGTTTTACAATACTCAGTTGAAAGCCGCTCTATTGGGAAAGAACTTATTTATAGATTAGCGTCTATTCAGCCAAGGAGCAGATGTAGATACAAAAAAGTCTTTTAAATGGCCTCAAGTTGCTTTTCAGGGCATTTTACCACGATCCCAACACCAAAAACACGGCCTACTGATTGCCTTTAGTTTGGTTCAGAATTTTCGTTCGGCGGTTGTATGTCAAGGCAAATGCTATTTTCTTTGTCAGTTCATGTAGCTTCGTGTGAATTTTGTTTTTTTGCTGTTATCATATTTTCCTGCGATGTACTAATCATGGTGAATTAATGATAGCCGTTACTCAACTAAAGCCATGAAGCAATGGTCAGATATCAATAGCAATATCGCCGCTGTAACACCGTAACAACACGCGTACGGTCGTTAATATCGTTAAAAAAGTGAACTTTGGCCTCCATTAACCGCTAAATGCTAATAACCAAACACTTGCTCTATGCACTGATCGCGCAAATCACACGCTAAAGATAGGCCATCTATAAAAGCAATTTCATCCCCCGCGTACGTTCCCAACAAAATGTACATACTACGTACACAAGGACGTACATTCCATGGACGAAAAACTCCTATCTTGCCACCTTCAAATGTCACACTCTACACTGTTTGTCTACCTTTTACTACTTATTTATTTAAAGTAAATTTAATGTTAAAAACGAGAAACGTTTTTACACAATGATGTTAGTTGCCAGTGGTACGTGGGCTAAGTCTGTTATTGGTCTTCGTTCTCCGTATAAAGGTTATTATCTGGATTCTACATGGATACTGAACTTTACTTTCTTAAGGATTTCAGAGTAGCATTGTAGTGGTAATATATCCGAACAAGAAACGAGTGAGACGCGAGCGCGTTCAGAAGTGCTTCCGCGCAGTAATGTCAAAGAAAACACAGGAGTATATTTGAGAGTGGGTGGTAATTGCGCTGGCAACACAAAATCCGTGACATACATGCTCTATAATTTCTATCTGCACATCTACACGCTCAGCTCCAATTGCGAGGGCCTCTTAGTGGGGAAAAAGGAAATAATATCTTAATTAATCCAATAGGACAAGGCGTGTTTTGGGATTAATAGGAGGGATCAAGGGATTACGCTACTTATTAACGGGAAACAATTTAGGGAAAAATGAATTTTGCTAATAGGGACCAATGGAGAAAGAATGAAAATTTCATGTAATCAAGGGGACATGCTAAACCCCTTCCCCCACCCCCGGAGGTCCTCAATAAATATTGGGTACACATCAATTAAACTCAAAGGGTAAGAAGTCTGTCATTCTGCATAAATACAGAATAAGTTATTATAATTATAGCAAAAAGGAGAAAAGAACAAAGCGCAGGTGATACGGTCAATAAGTTTCAATCTTCAATGAATGAGCCTTTTCAGTTTCTTAATTAATTTTAATACATTTTAGCGCAACTTTGTAACTCGCGGAAATAGAACATCCGTTATCTAGAAGGCCGAAGTGAATACGTTTTAGTGGAAAGAAAGAATTTTTCCCAATTTTACGAGCCAGAAAAAGGAGACGGTTTAAATTTGGAAGAACAACTACTACAAAACTTTGTCATTTAATGAATAGGTTTCCATGGAACTCTTGCGGGTAATTCTCAAATCAACCCGTACATCAGAAATTAAAATATGTCCGTGGCTCTTCTGTAAATAAAGATGCAATAACCGAAATGAATGAGTGCTGGAGTCTTGATAATCCAATCAGTCCTCACATTCTCCAACTTGTACATTATTTCCACGTCAGCAACAAATTGGAAACGCCATAGCACGCTGCTATCGATCAGAATGGGTTAAGTAGTTGGTCACCACGATTTGAAAGCATTTTGGAAATGTTTACTAGGTGCTTTACTTTTATTGATTATGGTTTCGGCCTAATTGCTAGAAGACAGACTTTTTTCCTATTGCTTTTATGTATAGACCCTTCCTAAATGTATTGAAAGTTTAAGAAATTTTAATTCTCAACTTATCTTTCGGGTCATGGTAAGCTCTTCACGATTGCATAAACCTTTCGACGAGCAATACAATTGTCCTTGATGACTTTTTGAAACAATTACATGTAATTTGGAAGAGTGGTAATTTATCTTAATGCGTTCTTGCAGCTGCTTTGTCCATCACTTCACCACTCCGAAACAACACACAATTTAACGAAAGCGCATTTTGGCTCTCTTGTGCGACAACTTTTACAGAATCTCGCTGCCTGAACGATGCACAACAATTACTGATTATGACGAAGAACTAAACGGCGCATATACGGAATATCTATCTAATAATCAGCCATCGGGGAAAAAAAAATCAGTTTGTGCGGCTCTTCACAACCCGAACAAGAACTAACCACCAGGAACAATGGCAAACTTTTCCGCACATGACGGAAACAACACGAGCGGGATGAACTATGATACAAGTACATCAACATTGTTAACCAGCGTATTTGTATTTATTTCAGCCTTAAACATTTTCCTATCCATTACAGCATCCCTGGGCAATGCCCTGATCCTCGTTGCACTTCAAAAGGAGATCTCTCTTCATCCACCAACAAAACTTTTGTTTCGGTCTCTTGCAGTCACTGACCTTCTTGCTGGCCTCATTTCACAACCACTTTTTGCGGTTTCTGTTATGACACGACTAATTAAGATGAACTTTCACAACGAAGGATACATTGTTACAGGCTTTGTGTTGTGTGGGTTATCAGTCTTAACATCGACGGCAATAAGTGTGGACAGACTTCTCGCTCTCTTACTTGGTTTGAGATACAGATATGTTGTGACACTGAGACGAACTCGTGCAGTTATAGCTTGTTTCTTTGCCACTGGTGTTTCATGCGGAATAATGCATTTCTGGAATAACAATATTGCATGGGTTGCAGTAATTATCTTTGGAGTGGTTTCTCTGATAACTTCAATCTTCTCGTACACTACGATTTACTTTAGATTACAACAGCATCAAGTACAGATACGAGACCACACTTCCAAAGGATATCCCAACGGAAGAGGAATTCCACTGAATATAGCTCGATACAAAAAGACAGTTTCTAGCATAGCATGGGTGCAGATGGTGTTGGTAGCTTGCTATCTTCCGTATTTTATCGTTTCTATTCTCAGATTAAGTATCACTTCGAATGGAAGATTAATTGAGGTGTTGTATTTGGCTTCTGTGACCCAAATATACCTAAATTCATCTTTGAACCCAATTCTTTGCTTTTGGAAGATCAGAGAAGTGGGACAAGCTGCAAAGGACACAATAACACACGTCTGCTGCTTTTATAGATAATCGTAGCCACAGTTTGAAGCCCATAGTTGGGCCCGAAACAGTTTCCAAAACTTAACAACAGTCGCTTTTAATTTTTGTTTTTATATCGACCGAGGCTTCATGGATCCGGCGCTTGCTTGACTTTTGTAGTCTATTCTAGCCTAAAGTTGACTAGCCTTAAGTTGCCTAGAGTTGTTATTTGTTATTTTTGAGAGCTCAATATCTAATTATTATGCCTCAAGTTTCTTAATCTGAAATCAAACTTCCCTGAGGGTCGCACATATTTACAAATCTACGGAGATGGGATGTGTAGTCGGAACCGGGTTTCTCATCGAGAAAATACGATATTTACTAGCCCAGTAATTTAGACTTCATATTCCATTACGTTATTCAAACCGTAGATATTGCTGTCCGCCGGCTGTATGTACGAAAATAAAGTAGTAGAGAAATCTTTAGAAAGCGGAGTTCTTTCAGTCGTTTCATATTGCTGATGATTAGGAATGAAGCTACAAGATAAGGGATTTGAAGAAACTGAAGATGACTAAACGGACTAAACTCTGTCACCGATTTCTCAGACATATTGCCGATTTTGTTTTTATAATGATCATTCTTGATTCTGGAATCATCCACATACAGCAGTTGGCTACACATGTTCATTCCATAGCAAAGTTCTCTAGCATAGTTTGTTTTCTGCAGATTTTTCTGTATATCGGGCTCGTAAAATTGGGAACTGAAGAGTTCTTTTTTTAACTTATTTATGTCAGCTTATTTCGGTTTTTCTTTTTTATTTCTGTCGTTTACATTTTTCTACGGAGCAATAAAATTAACTAGGGTAACTAAAAGATAGTAATGCTGCAGCACATTCTGTTGATACTTAGTGACATATTTTACAATAAATAGCGGACAAAATGATTTCCAAACAACAACAACAACAACAACAACAACAACAAAACAAAACAAAACAACGAAAATGTAACTCACTAATAAAATCTCTTTGTATTCATCAAGTTCATGCGTGATGACGTATCGATAGCGAGGTGTGATAGGGATTGTGACAAAAACGCACATAGTGATCTGTACTATGTTTGGACATAAAACGATGTATATCAACCAACCCTTTACCAGATATCGAAAATCAAAAGATTTGACTAACAAATTCTGTACTGGTACGCATTAAATGTCTCTAGAATGTTGAAAGACTGTGTCGAGGACGCGTCTATCGCGATGTAAGTGTAAAAAAATACTAAGCTTTAGCTGAAACTTATGTTTGGATGAAAAGGAATAGATCGCAGCGAATATGAAATTACTGTGTTGTACGGTATTCGTTGATTTATTTTACTGATTATCCTACCAGCTTCAGTAACGACGATTTCTCTGCATTTAAGAGTTCGACTAAGGCAACGAGACTACCGCTGAGAAATGGCATATATACAAACTCTAAAATCGAAATGTCACAATTAATCGTTTCGATTTACAAACTTTCACATATTACATTAATTAAGATCCAAAGCGAGAGTTGTGAAAGTCAACCATGACCTAATTCACATCGATTTACAGGTAAATCAATGCAAAACAGAACCACTAACTTTCGTTGCTGGAGCTCCTCGCGAGAAAGGACCATGCATCACGATACATCCTTGAGTTGTTTATGGCCCAGTGCACTCGGGTTAAATGCAATGCATTCTGGTAAAAAAGTGAGGACATCGAGAATTCGCACCTACACATTCTGCTTACATCCCGATTATGTCGCCGCTTGCTCGCTCCCGGCTAGCTCTGCAGCAATTAAAAAAATGAAATTAAAGACTTCTCAATCAACTTGTACGACACTGGTTATAACCTGCTTTCAGGTGAACACGTGTTTTTCATAATTGCCGTTTTTATTCATACCACTGCTGCGCCAATTTATTTTCGCTTTGAACATAAAATAAGTTTATTATTACTTTGTTTGTGTTTCGCGCCGCTTGATTTGTTTTCACATTGCGAAGAAACGACACTACACTTATTTGAACCAGGAGATTTCGCACCAACGAATTAAGAAAGTATTGGATTAAGGGGTACTGAGCTTGCGTGATTGAACCCTAAAATTAACCTACACTGATCTACACTGGTCTTCACTCTAATTTTCTTAGCGATTATGGGTATTATTGGCAGCTAATACCTTACTTATAAGTTTCAAAAGTAAATTTCAAAACGTTTTCAGTTCACACTAAAATGCAAAGCCGGCGTTTTAAAATTGTATTTCCCTCGTTTTGAAGAATGTTTGCGAAAAGCTTTGGTGGACGGTTTCTCCAAATAAGTGTGAACGGTAGGACTAGCTGTGGAATAAAGCTGCTTTTCAGATTTATCCGGCATAGTGTGGACGGAATCTGAATTGTTTCCTTCGTTGTTGTTGATTCGTGTTTTTTCATATTCAGAAGCCGTATTAATGTACAGAAAAGGCATTGAATTGTCTTTTACTTCATGTTACGATAGGTCGTAATATCCGGGCCCATCCTTGGGGCGAGGGTTGAAGTGTGTTGATGGATAGTGCTTTTCTTAAGATGTGGGACGTTCCAAGCAGTGTGATCTTCTGCATTTCTTGAATTCTGATACCAACAGAAATCTTTTGGATGTCTTTGTCCTTCAATTTCTTTATAATTCCCAAGGCCCCTATTATCATTATCATCATCATCATCATCATCATCATCATCATCATCATCATCGTTATCGTCATCGTCATCGTCATCGTCATCGTCATCGTCATCGTCATTATCATTATCATTATCAAAACCGGTTTTGAGGCAAAAGGACGACTATACACCACAGGTAAGGTAATTGAACGTTTATTTATCATTGATTTAGTGATATACAGCTATAGGTGAGGCAAACGGTAAATCTAGTACATTTACTATAAAATAACAATCGGCTACCCTGACAGATTTTGTGGGAGCCCTGTGATCCGACTCAATGATAACGTTCCTTAAACAGACCCACTTGTAACCCATTTTTATCAGGAAGAATAAGATGAAAATGTCATTGCCCGGCTAAGGGTCAGTCCGTATAGTAGAAAAACTGTGACCTCGGGCTTGATAATGCTGCCCTCGGTCTGCGGCTTCGAGCAGCAAAGAAGGTTTGACGGTCGCCGACATCATCTTGGAAGTGGGGCAAACACAGAAAAATTTACAGTGAATGTATGGGAAAAAGCGTGATTTTGATGCTCGATAACTCGAGGAAGGTTGATATTCTAAAATTTCTGTGAATTGCAAACTAAAGATATTAGCTTAAAGAGTTAACCGATTAAATTTGAAGGGCATCGGTTTGCTGAGAAGCGAGAAATCGTTTTTTAGGTTTTACAAATGCTTCTAAATTTTCCCACGAGCCGCGGGTCCATTTGACAGACAAATATATGAAAAATAAAAATTTAAATTGGCGGCTTTCTTTGTAAGAGTGCAATTCTCAAATTTGATTGGTTACCTCTTTTAGCTAGTATTTTTAGTTTGTAATTCATAGAAATTGTAGAATGTCAACCCAGCTTCCATGATTTTGCCCATACATTCACTGTAAGTTTTGCCGTGTTTGCCTTACAACCAAGATGGCGTCGTCGACCGTGAAACCTTGTATTTTCAAGATCTCGATCCCGGCCGGCCAATAACATATATTTATTTGGATATAAATAAGCTTATATATCATCCCCGCTATTGACATGGGTGTTCTGCTTGCATTAGAACATTAAAGTTATTTTTTGGTAATAGTGTTTTTCTCGGGGCAAATTTATGTATCTATAATTTTTTTTTTTTTTGTCATCTTGAGCTGGTAAAAAAGTGGCCTAATATAGTTTTTACATTAATTGGGTTCTTAAAAAATCCTTTTTGTCGTGGCACAAACCTGTGAAAAGCTCAAATAAGAGTGGTGGTTTCTCTATTTCCAGCCAGTATCAGGGAAACAATCACCGGCTACAAGCATAAGCAGTGGACCTGACTGATCGTGTCTTTTGCTGCTTTTCTCACATCTCTGATCTTCCAGCAATAGAGAACAGGGTTGAGAGACGAGTTTAGGTAAATTTGCGTTACCGTAGCCAAATAAACAGCTTCAATTGATTTTCCATTCGACATGGAACTTAATCTAAATATAGATACGATAAAATAGGGAATATAGCAAGCTACTAACACCATCTGCACCCATGCTATGCTAGAAACTGTCTTCTTATATCGAGCTATATTCAGGGGAGTTCCTCCTCTGTTTGGCTCTCTTTGGCGGTCTGGTTCCTGGACTCGGGACTGCTGTTTCCGTAAAGTCAAGTAAATCTTCACGTAACAGAAAATTGAAGTTATGAGAGATATTATTCCAAAGATGTCGACTGCAACACGGGAAATACTTTTGTTCCAAAGATACATCAATCCACTTGAAGCACCAGTGACAAAGAAACAAGCGATTAACGCACGAGTTCGTCTCAAAGTTACAACATGTCTGTATCTTAAACGCAGCAGCAGAGCAAGAAATCTGTCAACGCTTATTGCCGTTGAAGTCAAGACTGATATCCCACACAAAATAAAACCGGTAACGATGAATCCTTTGTCCAAGTCACGATAATTCATCTTGGTTATTCGCGCTATAATGGCGTGCGCAAAAAGTGGCTGTGAAATAAGGCCAGCGAAAAGGTCAGTGACTGCCAGACAACGAAACAGAAGTTTTGTTGGCGGATGAAGGGAAGTCTCCTTACTAAGAGCAATGAGAATCAAAGCATTGCCCAGTGATGCAGTGATGGAAAGAAAAATGTTCAAGGCTGAAAGAAAAACAAGTACTCCAGTTAACCATGTTGATGTGTCTGTTTGGTTTATCTCGCTTGTGTAGTTGGCGCCTTGTAAGGTAAAGTTTGCCATTTGTCAGCATGAAGGCGATTTCTCTTCCACTTTGTTCTGGGCCGGCACAAAATAGTGTCAGTTTCCTTCCGATGTGTGATTATTCGGTTTATGGGCTGGTACTTAATGACTAATTCATCGCATTATCCAAGCTGAGGTTCGCGAATTTCAACCAAGCACGTGCCGAATTGAAGCTGTAGAATCAGATCGCCAAAATGTGCATTTGTCAAATTGCGTGTTATCTTAAGTGATGCTGACAAGGAAGTAGAAAAAATTCATTACCAGTCTTCCATAAAAATTATTGAAATAAAATTACAAAAAAAATATTAACTCAAAGGTTTTCGCAGCACTACATAAAATGACAGAAAAAAATAGGTAAGCCACATCATCAATCACAGACGTTAATAAGTATGTAAGAGTGACAAAAAACTCTTTGAGTCTTGCTTTATATAGCTGTGGTCTTTGTAAAAACAGACCTAGCAGTCTGTCATCTAGCAATAAAGCCAAAATCCTACCGGAAACGAGTCAAGCACCTGCATCGGTTAATTATTAACATGTTTTCAAATTGGCAACAAATGTGCATAATACTAACTACATAGAGTGTTTTGGTCATATCATCATATGATCTTCTAATTAGTCGTTTCATTTCGTTGTTGACGAATAATCACATGTAAGCTTGTGGAGAAAGGTGGCTAAACGTTTCTAAACTCTGTCACCCATTTAATTGCATATTTTGCTCATTTTCTCTTTATTAAGAAGCGTATATGACTCAGGAATATTTAATATATCGGTTGACTCTAGAATCCTGACACACTAAAATTGCCAAATGACCTTTTTTTTTTACCAATTCATAAAGCTCCGTAGCAAAGTTATTCTTTCTGAGCTCGTAAACTGGACAATGTTTAGTTTATATCCGAAAATAGTTCGCGAGGTCCGTTTGTTCAGTTTTCAAACAAAACCAAATTAACATAACTTGACAGGTGATAAGGATCCTGTCAGCCACAGATCCTAAATTTTGTCTTGAGTTCTTCGAGATCACAATTAACAGAAGTATTAACGGCATGGGAATATGAAAAAAGGCCCCTGGTTAATTCCTTTTGACCATTTGGCACTGTTCGGGTAAAGGGCATGAAAATTACATAAAGCTAAGGCAATAAAGGCAACAAACTGCTTCTGTCAAATGTCATCGCTCCCCCTCCCATCAAATTTTTAGCTGATTTAAGCTGCTATCAGTATTCTAATCAATTCGAACACTTTGTTCATTTAGCCAAAGAAATGGTATAAACTTCGAGTTTTTAGCCCCTTTTAAAATAGTCTGTTTCGAAGTGTTCTTTTTATGGTCCAAATGTTCAAATTAAGGCCCCATGCAAATGTTTAGTTTATAAGATATTGAAAACAGCAATATTATGCAAAATAGATATGAACGATTTGTTTATTTAGTTTCCATACCTGGCTTAAAGCCAAGCTCTCTGTATACGCTACAAAAATTACACACGATTTTTCTTAAAATGGTTACAAAGTATATTCATTTTTCGTAATTATTTCACAATGATTTTAAAACCATTCGGTGAACAATCTGTCCGATTCAACAGGACCATCGCATCAGACAACTGTCCTCTATACGGACATTTGACAATGTAGCTCGCATGAGATTTTCACATCTATGAACATATAATGCTTCCGTTTTTGCACTAGTGTGAAATACTACTCAATTAACTGGGATATCGACATGACAGTATCAGATTTCATTATTTTGCATACAAAGTACTTCGCTCTTCGAACGATTCAACATCGAGCTCCTGTCATTGTTAACTACATATAATCAGTTGGCAAAGTCATACTTAGCTCCTTCAAAGATCTCGGACAAACACTGTGAGTGTGGTTTTGTTATTGCTCTCTGTAGATGGAAATGCCTTGGTTATTCGAATGAGGTGTGCCGTGTTAAGGACGTTCGCGCCTATTGCTACTGCGCATCCTTACTGCGCAGTCAAATTCATATGCCACGTCATGCAACGAGCGCGCGCTTTAAGTACTAAAATGAACAATGATAGGGCAGATAGCCATTGCTATAGCTTTTCTTGAATTTAACAATCTTGGACGTTCGGTGACCCCTACTTTATTTTCAGAAACAGATTTTATTTACAATTATCTCGACAATGTCCAAAAATGGGCAAAAAATTCAAGGTAGCAATTTAAAATAAAATTCACTAAATGAGAACTTGTTCTTTAAGGGAAATCGACAGTTGACTAAATTCCCTTAATAGGTCCACAAAGTTTGGTAGAGAACTAATAGAAGATCTAATTCCAATATTTTTGAGCTTGTGGTTACTATGGCCTTATTCGCGAAAGAAGCCCTATTTTTTCAGATTTAGGGTGTTCTTCCGGGCATGTTACTCTCCAAAACTAAGTCGGTGACCCCCCCCCCCCAATTTTTTTGCCTTTTTGTCAGAAGTAGATCATTGCTTTTCTGCGTGTTAAATTAAAAAAAAGGATCTGGACAGTGAGATAGACTGTTACAGAGAAAAGACGGTTTTTCATTACTGCTTTAAAACTATCGTCTCAGTTAAATAAAATGTATGTTTTCCCATTGGCTCTCTAGAAAAATCGGCCACAACTGCTGTGCACCAGCAATAGGTAGTAGAAACTGATAAAAATCACTGGATGTCTTAGTTTGGGACAAGGTTTTGAATATAGCAAACTGGTTTAATTGCCTATTTCATCAAGAGACCATGATCTCTTGATTTCATTTAATCTGCGAATCAACTTAACTCGCGCCCGAAAACAATCCTGTATGATTGCTCTCTTTACTCAACGGCATGAAAAACAACTACACGGTTAGCACGGCAGCAAAAATTTTTGATTGTGTCTTTCACTGCTTGCCTGACTTCTCTCATTTTCCAGCAATAAAGAATCGGATTAGGAGACGAGTTTAAGTAGACCAGTGTTGCTGTAGACAACCAAGAATAATCGGTATCTATTCCGTTTATCCATAACAAAGACTCAATGCCATACGGAACATAACAAATAATTAATGTCAACTGAACCCATATTATACTGGAAACTGTTCTTTCGTAGCGTGCAATGTTCAGTTTAATACTTTCCCCGCTGGTCTGTCCTTGGTGTACATGGTCTCGAACTTGAACTTGATGTTCACGGAATTTAAAAAAGATTTTCGTATAAGAGAAGATTGATGTTACAAGACAAAGTACGACAAAGACGAAGACTGCGATTAAAGTTGCGCTTTCGCTCCAAAGGTATATCAATCCACTTGGGACACAAATTGACCAAAACGATATCAGGACCGCTCGAACTCGCGACATTGTCACAACTTGTTTGTACCTCAGTCCCAACAACAGTACGAGAAGTCTGTCTACGCTTATAGCGGTTAATGTTAAGCCCGACAACCCGCACAGCGTGTAGCTTGAAATATAATTCGCAGTGATTAAATAATTTAAAACAACCCAATATTATCTTTGTGCCTTGAGGCATATAAGCGATGGCATAGAGTGGTTGTGTAATAAGGCCGACACATAGATCAGTGACTGCCAGGCATCGAAACAAGAGCTTCGTTGGAGGATGAAGGGAAGTTTCTTTATGAAGAGCAACAAGGATGAGAGCATTACCCAGTGATGCAGTGATTGAAAGGAAAATATTCAAGACGGGAATGAAAAGATGTCGGGGTCGGCTTGTTGGTTCTGCTGGTGATGTGCTTGTTTCGTTCAGCTCACTTGAGTAGCTGCCGTCTAAGGAAAAGTTCTCCATTGACAGTATCGAGATCTGGTGCAGCTATTTTCGGAACGACTTCCCTGTATGCAAAACAAATTTAAGCGGCTGAGGAAGCTTCACTTGTTGTTTCAGTTCAAATGTGGCAAATATTTGGCATGCAAAATGTATATGATAATTAATATTTGTACTCCATAAAGCGTCATAGGCGTGACGTAATTAACAGGTTTATTCGCCATTACACTTTCAAATTTTAGACTACCTAAATTGAATTTGGGTTGTTTTCTTGCTGGAAATGTGGCCACATCACTTTTAAAGTGATGGACAAATGCTTCATTTCGAAATTTTAGACTATTCAATTTGAGCTGTTTCCTCGCTGTAACGAGGCCATCTTTTTTACTAGGTGCTGAACACATGTTTTATACTCAAGTTTTAGACTACTCGATTTGAGCTTTTATCTTGCTAGTAATGGGGGCATGTGTCTTTCAAAGTGATGGAGATATGCCCTTCCCAGTTAAAATAAATAATAATCTTTATTGAGGAAATGTTTTTACGTACATGTGGTTTTCGAAAAGGACCTCAGACATTAAGATTAAAAACTTATGTATCTAAGATGACTAAAACGGTGAAATTTATAAAACACTTGAATTAAAAATTATAAACCTGTCGTTTAAAAATATTTACATCGGAAAATTTTCGTATCATTTCGTTAAGATAATTAAATTCATTTACAGCATGATGGGCAGTTCTTTGTTTTCCCCAATTCTTTTTAACGCAAGGGAAGTCTAAGATTTAATTTATTT
>CM042756.1:19943616-19955594 GCA_022496165.2 Catalaphyllia jardinei
GGTGCAGCCGGAACGACTTCTACGCAAAACAACTTCTAAGCTGAAGAAGCGTCACATGTTTTAAAAGTGGCAAATACTTGATTTGTTGTGTAAAATTGATATGATAATTAATATTTCTACTACATAAAGCGTCATAGTTGTGACGTAATTAACAGGTTTATTTGCCATTACACTTTCAAATTTAAGACTTCTTAATTTGAATTTGAGCTGTTTTCTCGCAAGTAATAAGGCCACCTTTCGTTTAAAGTGATGGATACATGCATGTTTCCGATTTCGAAAAATTTTTTCCAATATAATTGTTTGCATTGATGATAGATAGGACCCTGCGCGCGCTGATTGGTCAAAAACCCATGTTTTATCCGAGTGTAATACACGGCTTAGGCTTTTTTTATTTGTTAAATAAACAAACTTTTACCCTTCCCTATATTCAAATGTGTTCTGCTTGCATTAACACAAAGTTAACACAAAGTTATTCTTTGATATGTTGCACTCGGGAAAAATCGAAAGCTTTTTCATCCCGCTCATTTATGTATCTTTAATTCTTTTTGGCATCCTGAACTGGTACAAAAGAAGCCAAATGTAGCTTTTACATTAGGTTTTGAAAACCTATTTGTCTTGGCGCAATGCTGTTAAAATCTCAAACCAAAGGAGTGGTTATTTTTTCCAGCCAGTATTATTTAAACGATCACTGTTTTTGTGCATTAGCTGTTGACCTGACTGATCGTGTCTTTTGCTACTTTCCTCACTTCTCTGTTTTTTCAACAATTAAGCAATAGAGCACTTTTTCCGTGTTTACATAGCCTCTTCTAAACACGAGGAGAGTTGGGAGAATTTGAGACAGTTATCCAAACCCTCGACTCTGTCGACTACGTCTCGGGTTTGCATAACTCAATTTCGAGAAATCTCCTAAACCTCCAAGTGTTTTTTCATAATAGAGAATAGGGTTTAGAGACGAGTTTAGGTATAGTTGAGTTACCGTAGCCAAATAAACAGCTTCAATTGATTTTCAATTCGATATGGCACTTACTCTACACATAGATACAATAAAATAGGGAATATAGGAAGCTACTAGCACTGTCTGTACCCATGCTATCCTAGAAACTGTCTTCTTGTATCGAGCTATATTCAGCGGAGTTCCTCCTCCATTTGGCTTTCTTTGGCCGACTTGTTCGAGGTATGTCCAGGATTGAACGCTAATGAAATTCAAATTCCTCATGGTAAGCATCACAAAGTGTCCTCATTGGTAAAAAGCCACTAAAACACACACAATTCTCGAAAAGGTCAGTAACTACCAGACATCGAAACAGAAATTTTGTTGACGGATCAACAGAAGTCTCTTTATCCAGAGCAACGAGGATCAAAGCATTGTTCAATGATGCTGTGATGGAAAGAAATATGTTCAAGGCTGAAAGAAAAATAAGTACCACAGTTAGCCATGTTGATGTGTCTGTTGGTTTCATCTCGCTTGATTACTGAGTTTGTAACTTGTAAATTGAAGTTGGCCATTTGTTCGTCAAGGCGTTTTCTCCTCCACTTTGTTCTGAGCCGGCACAAAAAATATAGTGTCAGTTTCCTTCCTTACATAGTACTCACTATCAGCATTCTGATTGACCAAGAGCCCCCTGCTTATTTTGAGAATACACGTGATTTTGTGGACAAGCATGACTAGGGTATAATCTGCTATCCAATTATATGTGCAGATTATACCTCGCGCAGTGCGCATGCGTAATACACCTTTGGCTATAGAGCGCACTTGAATGGTTTCGAAAGACGCGTCCGCTTGGTGCGTTAGTCCTTGTATTTTTAGAAGCACAAATAAAATCTACTTGCATTTCACACATTTTCCATAAAACAATGTATAATAAAACAATTATTGAATTCGGTTTTTGTGATATCGGGACTAATCAAGGTCTCGGCAAGTGTAATCAGCCTCAACCTTGATTATTCCCGATATCACAAAAATCTCATCCAATTATTGTTTATAAATATCCGGTTTATGGGCCGTTGAGCTGTACTTAATAACTATTTCATTCCATTTTCCAAGGTTCGCGATTTTCAACCAAGCACTGAATTGAAGCTGTAGAATCAGATAGCGAAAATGTGAATTTGTCAAATTGTATGTCATATCAAGTGAAGCTGACAAGAAAGTAGAAAATATTAATTACCACTCTTCTATATAAATTATCAAAATAACATTAAAAAAAAAAAATTTTACTCAAAGGTTTGCGCAACACTTAATAAAATGAGAGAAATAAAAATTGATAAGGCATATCATCAATTACAGGTGTAATTAGTACGAAAGAATGGCAGAGAAACCTCTTCAAGTCTTGCTTAATATAGCTGTGGTTTTTGTAAAAACAGAACCACCAGACTGTCATTAACACATTAAGGGCGCGTTCGTTTGGGATATTCCGGAATAAGAATATATTCCGGAATATATTCCGGCTATTCTGCTCCTGAGAGTAGAATAGCTGGAATGGAAATCCAGGTATTCCGGAATGAGAATAGCTCCCAAACAAACGCTTACTCGCGTTATTCCAATTATTCTTATTCTGGATTGATCCCAAACGAACGCGCCCTAAGCAAAATCATACTGGAAACAAGCCAAGCACCTGCAGTGGTTAATTATTAACATGGTTTTAAATCGGGAACAAATGTGGTACTACTAACTACATAAAGGGTTATGGTCATATCGTCTTATGATCTTTATAATATAGCAATTTCGATATATTAAAATTCAGCCTAAAACAAATGACCTCAGTACGAGACTCTGAGGAATAATTACAGCGTTTGTGGGTTTATTCCAAAAAGCCTCGTTCTGAGGTCTATTGTTTTAAGACTGAATTTTAATATATCGAAATTGGTCTATTAGACGTTTCGTTTCGGTTGTTGGCGGCTAATAACATATAAGCTAACTCAGAGCATGTGGAGAAAAATGGCTAAACCTCCCTAAACTCTGACACTCATTTAATCGCATATTTTGTAGACTTTTATATGACTCAGAAATATTTAATATATCAGTTGATTCTAGAATCACCAACTACAATTGCCAACTGACCCTCTTTTTTTACCCATTGACAAACTTCCGTAACAGAGGTTTTCTTTCTGAGCTTGTAAACTGGTCATTGTTTCTTTTAGCTTGGTCTATTTCTGAAAGTGGTTTGGAAGGTCTGTTTGTTCAGTTTTCAGCTAAAGCCAAATTAACATAACTTGACAGGTGATAAGAATCCTGTCAGCCACAGATCCTAAGTTAGATCTTAGTTCGTCGAGATCACAATTACCAGAAGTATTAACGGCGTAAGAATATGAAAAAAGGCCCCTGGTTAATTCCTTTTGACCACTAGGCCCTGTTCCGGTGTCCGGTGAAGCCCATGGAAATTACATACACATGAAGGCAACAAACAACTTCTGTCAACTTTCACCCCCCTCCCCCCCCCTCCCCTCTAGTTTTTAGCTGCTTCAAGCTGCTATCAGCATTCTAGTCAATTCGCACAGTCACCTTATAATTTAGCTAAGAGATCGTATAAACTATCAAGTTTTTAGCCTCTTTTAAATATTTTGTATCCAAATGTTATTTTTATGGTCCAAAATTCAAAATAAGTCCCCATGCAAATGTTTAGTTTATGAGATATTGAAAATAGCAATATTATGCAAAATAAATATGAACAATTTGTTTATTTAGTTTGCATAGTTGACTTAAAACCAAGCTCTCTGTAAATGCTACAACAATTACAGATGATTTTTCTTAAAATGATTACAAAGGCTATTCACTTTTCTTAATTATTTCACAATGTTTTTAAAACCATTCAATGAGCGATCTGTCCAATTCAACATGACCATCGCATCAGACAGCTGTCCTCTAAACTGACAGTTGACAGTGCGGCGGCTTGCTTGTGTCAGGATTTTCAAAATGAACAAAATGCTTCCGTTTTTCAGACTAGTGCCAGCAATAATAAATTCACTGCGATATTGACATGAAAATCTATTTTCTATCAGATTTTCATTGTTTTGCTTACAAATTAAGCGCTTTTATAACGATTCAACGCCGAGCTTTTGTCATTGTTTCTACATCAAAGCGGGTGGCAAAGTCATATACTTAGCCCCTTCAAAGATTTTGGAGAAACACACGGTGACCGTGGTTTCGTAATTGATATCTATAGATGAAACAGTCTTGTTTATTCAAAAAAGGTGTATTTCGTTTAATGTGGGGAACAACTTAACTTGCGCTCGAAAACAAACCGGTGCGGTGATTGCTTCCCTTACTCATCGGCATGAATGTGCAAAACAACTTAGTTAGCCCAACAACAAAACTGTCTGATTGTGTTCTTTACTGCTTGCCTGACCTCTCTCATTTTCCAGCAATAAAGAATCGGATTAAGAGACGAGTTGAAGTAGACTAGTGTTGCTGTAGACAGCCAAGAATAATCGGTATCTATTCCGTTTATCCATAATAAAGACTCAATACCATATGGAACATAACAAAGAATTAATGTCAACTGAATCCATAATATACTGGAAACTGTTTTCTTATAGCGTTCAATGTTCAATGTAATTCCTTCCCTGCTTGTCTGTCTTTGGTGTACACGGTCTCGAACTTGAACTTGATGTTCACGTAATATCAGAAATATTTTCGTATAAGAAAAGATTGATGTTACTACGCAAAGTACGACAAAGACGAAGACTGCGATCAAGGTTGCGCTTTGGCTCCAAAGGTACATCAATCCACCTGGGACACAAATTGACCAAAACGATATCAGGACCGCTCGAACTCGCGACATTCTCACGACTTGTTTGTATCTCAGTCCCAACAACAGTACGAGAAGTCTGTCTACGCTTATAGCAGTTGATGTCAAGCCTGACACACCGCACAGCGTGTAGCTTGAAATATAATTCGCAGTGATGAAATAATTTAAAACAACCCAATTTATCTTTGTGCCTTGAGGCATATAAGTGATGGCATAGAGTGGTTGTGTAATAAGGCCGACACATAGATCAGTGACTGCCAGGCATCGAAACAAGAGCTTCGTTGGAGGATGAAGGGAAGTTTCTTTATGAAGAGCAACAAGGATGAGAGCATTGCCCAGTGATGCAGTGATTGAAAGGAAAATATTCAAGACAGGAATGAAAAGATGTCGATGTCGGCTTGTTGGTTCTTCTGGTGATGTGCCTGTTTCGTTCAGATCACTTGAGTAGCTGCCGTCTAAGGAAAAGTTTTCCATTGACAGTTTCGAGATCTGGTGCAGCTATTTGCGGTATACAAAACAAATTTAAGCAGCCGAGGAAGCTTCACTTGTTTTTTCAGTTCAAACGCCGCAAATATTTGGCATGCAAAATTTATATGATAATTAATATTTCTACTACATAAAGCGTCAGAGGCGTGACGTAACAAGTTTATTCGCCATTACACTTTCAAATTTTAGACTACCTAATTTGAATTTGGGTTGTTTTCTTTCTAAAAATGTGGCCACATCTCTTTAAAGCCGGTGATGGACTAAAGTGTCATTTTAGACTACCCAATTTGAGCGGTTTTCTGGCTGTAACGAGGCCATCTTTTTTCCAAGGTGCTGAACACGTGTCATACTCTAGTTTTAGACTACTCGATTTGAGCTTTTAACTTGCTAGTAATGGGGGCATGTTTCTTTCAAAGCGATGGAGATATGCCCTTCCCAGTTAAAATAGATAATCTTTATTGAGGAAATGTTTTTACGTACATGTGGTTTTCGAAAACGACCTCAGACATTAATATTAAAAACTTATGTATCTAAGATGACTAAAAAGGTGAAATTTATAAAACACTTGAATTAAAAATTATAAACCTGTCGTTTAAAAATATTTTCATTGGAAGATTTTCGTATCATCTCGTTAAGATAATTAAATTCATTTACAGCATGATAGGCAGTTCTTTGTTTTCCCCAATTCTTTTTAACGTCTAAGATTGAATTTATTTCTGGTGTTATAATCATGCTGATTTAGATGTGTTACTGAAGTCAATTCCTGATTTACAAGTCGATTTAGACATTTGTATACATGCACACATCTTTGCTAGAAACGCCTTTTCTCTAATGCTGTTCACTTTAGGGACGCTAATGCATGGGATGCAGATGATTACAGTAGTCGATCTAGAATATTTTTTCAGGTAACATTATTATGAACGAGATATGATTCTTTCTGAGCTCAGTAATGTAAGAAGCTTGTTCACCATTCGTCCTTCTAGCAGCATGACAAAAACTTCTCCTAGCATGACAAAGACTTCCGCTGTCAGGTGTTTCTTTACATTCAGCATTAAGTGTTATTAGTATAAATTTGCCGTAGTTTATTGTGAATCCGTGAATTTGATTGCCTAAATTACTGATGACTATCTGCTGATAGTCATCAGTTACGCATCAGCGCACATCGCGCATCACGTATGAACCTGATGTAACGTAATAAAACAGTTCTTTTCTACGCGTTACTTGACATTTTTTTTTTATGCAATAAGACTACGGTAAATTTATAGTAAAACAATTAGACTACTAGCCCTCGTTTTCTACGAGCGATAGTCAACTCGGCTGCGCCTCGTTGATTAACTCGGGCTCGTAGTCTAATTATTTATTAGCCAGAGCGCTGGGGCTAATAACACTCCCAGAGACCTTGATAATACTTTCAAGTCAAAATTAAAATTATTTTGTCCCGGTAAGTAAACGACAACTTAGTATTGTGTCAGAGAACAAGGGTCACTTATACGCATGAATTGAGATTGCAGAATATTTTCCATTTGCTTTTGATAATCGCCCATTTTTTCTTCATTTTTGTCCCTTTTAACGTGGTCCTCGTGTGCTGCATCCCACACCTTTCGTTTAAAGTAATGAATACATTCATGTTTCCGATTGCGAAACATTTTTCCAATACATTAGTTTGCATTGATGATAGATAGGAACCTGCGCCCGCTCTTATTGGTCAAAAACCCATGTTTTATCCGAATGTAATAGACGGCTTAGGCTTTTTTTATTGGTTAATTGGCTTTTTTATTTGTTGAATAAAGAAGCTTTTACCTCCCTGTATTGAAATGTGTTCTGCTTGCATTAACACAAAGTTAAGACAAAGTTATTCTTTGACATGTTGTACTAGGGGAAAATTTAAAGCTTTTTCATCCCGATCAGTTATGCATCTTTAATTCTTTTTGTAGACCTGAAGTGGTACAAAATTGGCCAAATATAGCTTTTACATTAGGTTTTGAAAACCTATTTAACTTAGCACACTGCTGTAAAAATCTCAAACAAGAGGAGAGGTTTGTCTCTTTCCAGCCAGTAGTATGGAAACGATCACTGTTTACAGGCATTAGCTGTTGACCTGACTGATCGTGTCTTTTGCTATCTTTCTCACTTCTGTGTTTTTCCAACAATTAAGCAATAGAGCACTTTTTCCTTGTTTACGTAGCCCCATCTAAACACGAGGAGAGTTGGGAGAATTTGAGACAATTATGCAAACCCTCGACTACGTCTCGGGTTTGTATAACTTTCGAGAAATCTCCTAAACCTCCGAGTGTTAAGATGAGGGTTTGTAAACACGGAAAAAGTGCTTTATTGCTTTTATAAAATAATTCTTAAAAATACGCTTAAATCTGAAACGTCACAACCGTGTTTACATGTACATACTCTCATCTAAACATACCTATTGACCAATGAGAGCGCGTGTAGTGATTTACTAATTTCATAATAGAGAATAGCGTTTAGAGACGAGTTTAGGTATAGTTGAGTTACCGTAGCCAAATAAACAGCTTCAATTGATTTATTATTCGACGTGGCACTGAACCTACACATAGATACAATAAAACAGGGAATATACCAAGCTAATAGCACTGTCTGCATCCATGCTATGAAACTGTCTTTTTGTATCGAGCTATATTCAGCGGATTTCCTCCTCCGTTTGGCTCTCTTTGGCCGACTTGTTCTTGGACCCGACACTGCTGTTGCCGTAATGTCAAGTAAATCTCCGCGTAACAGAAAATTGAAGTCCTTCGTCCAAGTCTCGATAGTGTATCTTTGTTATTCCGCGGCTTTATAATGCCGTGCAAACAATGTGGTGACTCTGGTGACACGGCTACATACAAGCTGTACAGGGACAAAATTTTAAGCCTTTCTCGTCAGAGTTAAAGACTTTACTACCAATGCTATCTTAGTAGCAAACTAAATAACATAAAAAAAAACTTGGGAGGGCATTTAATTAATTAATAAGCACAGAAAGACTAAGCTTGTATCCGCGGTCGCTCCAGCTTCCAGACAACTGTGGGGTACAACACAAAACTAATCAGAAATAGCTAATGCATTAAACCATCATTTCGCATGTGTCAGACCTAAACTTGCAAATAGCACACCATTATCCACCAGGGACTTTAAGGATTACCTATAGGGAATTCAAATTACCCCAATTCTTTTTTCTTTGACGCTGTCACTTCTACTGAAATTGAAATAGAAATTTTGAGCACTCCATCAAACAAAGCCTACGGACTGTATTCAAGTCCCCTTCGTCTTTTGAAGTCGGCACGTCAAGCTATATCTCATACCTAAGCTGTACTAATGAACATGTTGTCCATTTCAACTGGTATCTATTCCCACAAATAAAAGCACGCTATAGTAACTCCAATTTATAAAGCAGATGACGAAACTGACCCCAACAATTATCGCCCAATATCGTTACTGTCCGTCTTTAATCGAATATTCGAAAAACTAATGTACAAACGCCTAAAATCCGTTATAAATAAGAATGATATATTTTTTTACAGCGCAATATGGATTTAGAGAGAACTGCTCAACTCAACATGCAATTCTGGATATTCTAAATAAAATTCAAAACAACATTAATAAAAGATTATATTCTTGTGGCATTTTCATTGATCTAAAAAAAGACTTTTGACACGGTTGATCATTCGATTTTGTTACATAAATATTGCACCATTATGGAATTGGAGGAATAATTAATGACTGGTTCTCGTCATACTTGTCCGTCAGAATGCAATCAGTCCAGGTCGGTTCTATTGTCTCTAGCAAAGAAAGAACAGTGTGCGGCCGGTGTCCCTCAAGGTTCCGTACTTGGTCGGCTTCTTTTATTAATGTATGTCAATGACATGCATCGTTCCCCTAAAAGGTTTCAGTGATTTTTACCTATTGCTGATGATACCAACTTACTATATGCAGAAAAAGATCTAAACAAACTTGAAGCTGTCGTCAACGAAGAGTTATCAAAGTTGTGTGAATGGTTGAATTCAAATAAATTATCTCTTAACGTATCTAAATCTAACTTCGTTATTTTTCATCCTTATCAACCTAAACTATACTGTGAAGTAAACCTTAAAATACTTGACAATAACTCGGCCGAGCAATTGGTATCTCTTGAACGTAAGACATATGTGAAGTACCTAGGTGTTATAATTGACGGTAATCTCTCTTAGAAGCACCATATTAACTACGTTTCCACGAAAATAAGTAAAGGTAACGGTATTATTGCAAGGCTTAGACACTTGGTACCGCGCACTACTACTCTTCCAAACATTAGCCGCTCGCTCATCGAACCGTCTATTTCCTATGGTCTCGTTGCTTGGGGCCAAGCCGCGAATACTCATTTAAACAAAATCGTCATTTTACAAAAGCGGGTTCTTCGTCTTATGTATTTTTCCGATTATACATCTCACAGTGCTCCTCTTTTTGCTTGTTCGGGAATTCTACCGATAAAAATGCTTTACTTCAAATTGGTTACCTCTCTGTCACATGACATTGAAAATCATTTTGCTCCTTCCAATATTTCTGAGTGAACGTTTTACTCACTCTGAACAGGTTCTTTCCTACTCTACTCGTTGCTCAGTAACTGGAAGCTTCTCTATAAATCAGGCGAGAACAAATCATCAGTTGCTTTCCTTTTCCAGAGTTGTTGCGAAAATTTGGAATGGTATCCCCCCTTAACTTCGTAGGCTAAGGAAAGCACCTTTTAAACGCAAGTTGACCCACCTGCTTTTGAAAATTCTTGAAACTGAGGAGATGATTGTTCACTTGCGCTACCTTGACCTTTCTAGCTTATATATTTTTTTGTATTTTAACTGACTAGCTTTCTCCTTGACCTGTTAGGAATCTCTTGTGTGACTGGCTTAGTTACAACCTTTAATGTAATTATCACTACCTTTTAATTATTATTTGTTTTTGTTATTTGCTTGTTAAATGTATTTATTTAATTGTTTGTGTGTTAGAGAGCTTATACAGTTTCAATTTAGGTAGCCTGCCTAGAATATCTTTGCTAACTGCGGGCTACAAGGCGTGCTTTTTTTTTCTGTAATGTAAAATAAAGTCAATGTTGTTGTTGGTGGTGGTGGTTGTGAAATATGTCCAGCGAAAAAGTCAGTGACTTCCAAATACCAAAACAGAAGTTTTGTTGGCCGATGATGGGAAGTCTCTTTACTGAGAGCAACGAGGATCAGAGCATTGTTCAATGATGCAGTGATGGAAAGAAATATGTTTAAGGCTGAAAGAAAAATAAGTACCACATGCAGTTAGCCATGTTGATGTGTCTGTTTGTTCATCTCGCTTGAGTAGTTTGCAACTTTTGGCCGGCATTAATTTGTTCGTGAAGGCGATTTCTCCTCCACTTTGTTCTGAGCCGGCACAAAATATATAGTGTCAGTTTCCTTCCGATGTGTAATTATCAATATAAATATCCGGTTTATGGGCCGTTATGACTAATTCATTGCATTATCCAAGCCAAGGTTCGCAATTTTCAACCAAGCACTGAATAGAAGTTGTAGAATCAGATAAATGTGAATTTGTCAAACTATGTGTTATATTAAGTGATGCTGACAAGGAAGTAGAAAATATCAATTACCCGGCTTTTCTATATAAATTATTGAAATAAAATTAAAAAAAAACAAGGTGTGCGCAGCGGTAAATAAAATGAGGGAAAAAAATTGATAAGGCATATCATCAATTACAGGTGTAATTAGTACGAAAGAATGGTAGAAAAACCTCTTTTAAGTCTTGCTTAATATAGCTGTGATCTTTGTTAAAACAGAACCACCAGTCTGTCATCTAGTCAAACACCTGCAATGGTAAATTATTAACATGGTTTTAAATCAGGAACAAATGTGCAACTACTAACTACATCAAGTGTTATGGTCATATCGTCTTATGATCTTTCTATGTAATAAGACGTTTCGTTTCGTTGTTGGCGAATAATCACATATAAGCTAGCTCAGAGCATGTGGAGAAAGATGGCTAAACATTCCTAAACTCTGTCACCCATTTATTCGCATATTTAATTTATTTTGTATATGTATCACCAACAATTTGTAATTAGAATTTGTTAAGTGACGTCATAGACATGATTACGCAACTCGAGCCACTTGCTAGTATGAGGAATTGTGAGAAACTGCGAGATACCACTGGGTAAATATCTTTGTTTGATTGTAAGAGATGACTGTTTATCATATAACTAACACAATTTGCTGTAATTTAGATTTTGAACCCTATTCAACCTCCCTGTGAAAAGTACAGCAACTGACAGAAAGCTGGTGTAATAAATGGAGTTGTTTAGAACCGTGGTTAGTTAAAATCCTCGCTAGCAGTACAGTATATGACTCAGAAATATGTATGTATCAGTTGATTCTAGAATCACCAACTACAATTGCCAACTGGCCCTCTTTTTTTACCCATTGACAAAGTTCCGTAACAGAGGTTTTCTTTCTGAGCTTGTAAACTGGTCATTGTTTCTTTTAGCTTAGTCTATTTCTGAAAGTGGTTTGCAAGGTCTATTTGTTCAGTTTTCAACTGAGGCCAAATTATTATAACTTGACAGGTGATAAGAATCCTGCCAGCCACAGATCCTAAATTTTATCTTGACACTCGTCGAGATCACAATTAGCAGAAGTATTAACAGCATGGGAATATGAAAAAAAGGCCCCTGCATTTTGAGCACTCGGCACTGTTCCGGTAAAGCGCATGGAAATTACATAGACATAA
>CM042756.1:19955604-19972694 GCA_022496165.2 Catalaphyllia jardinei
CCCCATCCCCTCGGGTTTTTAGCTGCTTTAAGCTCCTATCAGTATTCTAGTCAATTCGATCACCTTGTTCATTTAGCTAAGGGATCGTATAAACTATCGACTTTTTAGCCTCTTTTAAAACATTTTGTTTCCAAATGTTATTCTTTTGGTCCAAACGTTCAAATTAAGTCCCCATGCAAATGTTTAGTTTATAAGATACTGGAAATAGCAATATTCTGCAAAATAAATATGAACAATTTGTTTATTTAGTTTGCATACCTGCCTTAAAGCCAAGCTCTAAGTATATGCTACAAAAATTACAGATGATTTTTTCTTAAAGTGGTTACAAAGTATATTCATTTTTCTTAATTATTTCACGATGTTTTTAAAACCATGCAATGAGCGATCTGTCCGATTCAACATGACCATCGCATCAGACAGCTGTCCTGTAAACTGACAGATGATGATGCAGCTTGCATGAGTCATAGTCAGGATTATCACAAATATGAACATTATGCCTCCGTTTTTGAACCAGTGTCAAGTACTACTAAATTCACTAGGATATCGACACGAAAGTATCTGATATTTAAAACCACTCATCAGTGAGCGGTCTGTCCAATTCAACATGACCATCGCATCAGACAGCTGTTCTCTAAACTGACAGTTGACAATGCGGCGGCTTGCATGAGTAAGGATTTTCGGCACATAAACATATTGCTTCCATTAGAGTCAGCACTACTAAGTTCACTGCGATATTGATATTAAAGTCTTAAAGTTTTTTTCTTTTTTTTTATCAGATTTTCATTGCTTTGCTTCCAAATTAATGCCCTTTTGGAACGATTCAGCATCGAGCTTCTCTCATAGTTAACTAAATAAAAGCAAGTGGCAATATACTTAGCTCCTTCAAAGATCTTGAAGGAACACACGGTGACAGTGGTTTTCTTAATTGATGTCTATAGATGGAACAAACTTGTTTATTCAAATGGGGTGTACTGTGTTGTTACGGAGAAACTACGATTTTTCATTACTGCTCTAATTGAAATTTACTTTTTCCAAATGGCTCGCTAGAAAGATCGGCTACGAACTTCCGTGAATCAACAATGGGTAATAGAAACTGATAACAATAACTGAATGTCTTAGTATGGACTTTGGTTGGAAAGAAAGCAAACTTTTTTAATTCCCTATTTCGTTTAATGTGGGGAACAACTTAACCTGCGCCTGAATACAAATCTGTCGGTGATTGCTCCCTTTACTCAACGGCATGGATGTGCAAAACAACTTAGTTAGCCTGACAACAAAACTGTCTGATTGTGTTCTTCACTGCTTCCCTGACTTCTCTCATTTTCCAGCAATAAAGAATCGGATTAAGAGACGAGTTTAAGTAGACTAGTGTTGGTGTAGACAGCCAAGAATAACCGGTATCTCTTCCGTTTATCCATAATAAAGACTCAATACCATACGGAACATAACAAAGAATTAATGTCAACTGAACCCATGATATACTGGAAACTGTTCTCTTGTAGCGTTCAATGTTCAGTTTAATACTTTCTCCGCTGGTCTGTTCTTGGTGAACATGGTCTCGGACTTCAACTTGATGTTCACGTAATTCAAGAAAGATTTTCGTATAAGAAAAGATTGATGTTACAAGACAAAGTACGACAAAGACGAGGACTGCGATCAAGGTTGCGCTTTTGCTCCAAAGGTACATCAATCCACCTGGGACACAAATTGACCAAAACGATATCAGGACCGCTCGAACTCGCTACAGTGTCACAACTTGTTTGTACCTCAGCCCCAACAACAGTGCGATAAGTCTGTCTACGCTTATAGCGGTTGATGTCAAGCCTGACACCCCGCACAGCGTGAAGCTTGAAATATAACTGGCAGTGATGAAATAATTTAAAACAACCAAGTTTATCTTTTTACCTTGGGGCATAACGGCGATAGCATAAAGTGGTTGTGTAATAAGGCGGACGCATAGATCAGTGACTGCCAGGCATCGAAACAAGAGCTTCGTTGGAGGATGAAGGGAAGTTTCTTTATGAAGAGCAACAAGGATGAGAGCATTACCCAGTGATGCAGTGATTGAGAGGAAAATGTTCAAGACGGGAATGAAAAGATGTCGGCGTCGCCCTGTTGTTTCTGCTGGTGATGTACTTGTTTCGTTCAGCTCACTTGAGGAACTTTCGTCTAAGGAAAAGTTCTCCATTGCCAGTTTCGAGATCTGGTGCAGCTATTTGCGGTATACCTGAAAACAAATTTAAGCCGAGGAAGCTTCACTTGTTGTTTCAGTTCAAATGCGGCAAATATTTGGCATGCAAAATTTATATGATAATTAATATTTCTACTACATAAAGCGTCCGAGGCCTGACGTAAACAGGTGAATTTGGGTTGTTTTCTTGCTAAAAATGTGGCCACATTTCTTTAAAGCTAGTGATGGACAAATGTGTCATTTTCAAATTTTAGACTACTCAATTTGAGCGGTTTTCTGGCTGTAACGAGGCCATATTTTTTCCAAGGTGCTGAACACATGTGTCATACTCTAGTTTTAGACTACTCGATTTGAGCTGTTATCTTGCTAGTAATGAGGACATATTTCTTTCTAAGTGATGGAGATATGCCCTTCCTAGTTAAAGTAAATAATAATCTTTATTGAGAAAATGTTTTCACGTACATGTGGTTTTTGAAAAAGGACCTCAGACATTAAGATTAAAAACTAATGTATCCAAGAGGACTAAAAAGGTGAATTTTATAAAACACAAATTAAAAAATTATAAACCTGTCGTTTGAAAATATTTACATTAGAAGATTCTCGTATCATATCGCTAAGAGAATTAAAATCATTTACAGCGTGATAGGCAGTTCTTGGTTTTTCCTAATTCGTTTTAACGCAAGGGAAGTCTATATAAGATTGAATTTATTTCTGGTGTGATAATGTTGATTTTGATGTGCTACATAAGTCAATTCCTGATATATAAGTCCATTTAGACATTTCTATACATGCACACATCTTCGCTGGAAACGCCTTTTCTCTTATGGTATCCACTTTAGAGACGCTTATGCATGCGAGGCAGATGAATACAGTAGTCCATCTAGAATTATTTCAGGTAACATTATTATGAACGAGATATGATTCTTTCTGAGCTCAGTAATGTAAGAAGCTTGTTCACCATTCCTTCCACTAGCAGGACAAGGACTTCCGCTGTCAGGTGTTTCTTTACATCCAGCATTAAGTGTTATTAGCCAGAGCGCTGGGGCTGATAACACTCACAGACACCTTGATAATGCTTTCAAGTCAAAATTAAAATTCTTATGCCCCGGTTGCTAAACGACAACTTAGTATTGTGTCAGAGAACAAGGGTCACGTATACGAATGAATTGAGATCGCAGAATTTTCCATTTGCTTTTGATAATCGCCCATTTCTGTTTTATTTTTGTCGCTTTTAATGTAGCCTTCGTGTGCTGCATGCCACAAACAGGCTCTGTTATAATACAGAGTAATGGACAACTCTACCCCCCGTTGTTTAAATATACAGTCGAACCTCTCTAATACGGACACCGAAGGGAGAGAGCAAAGTGTCCGTATTAGAGAGGTGTCCGTTGTATAGGGGTCATGAATATTACGTCACTTTAAAGGCTCCATTGATAGTATTAAGTGTTCTTTAAGTCAAAACTGGCCCAAACAAGACAAAAATGCAGTCAGCGTTGTCAAGGATAGCCGAGTCGTGGGGCACATTCCTTTGATGTTGGTCAATACGAAAAAGGGTTTGAGACTTATAAGATATTTTCTTGCAAAGACAGGGACCAGTGGAGTTGTCAACGTATGTGGGAAGGTAGTTAATCGGGGCGGAGGATTAGGCATCGAGATCCCCTGTGACTATATTTTCACTGGACCGCAAAAACTCATTTAGCGTTTCGAGAAGTGCCTGGACTACAGAAAACGGAGCTGCCCGTAAAGATAGTCTTTCAAGTGAAAATGTCGAGAGGAAAAGATCTTAAATAGACCAAGAGGAAGACAGTTGTTAGTCTGCACACATACCACCTGTTTTCTTTAAGTCTACACTAGGAAACATTGGGTCAGAAACAATGTTTCTTGTTATGTTTCCGGGGAGGAAAATTAGTGGCAAGCAAACATAATGTTTTGCTGCCCCAGTGGCTAAATTGAGCAAACATTGTTTCGAAAAACAAACTATCACGCTTGCGCAATACAATAAACCTACTTCTAAACAAGTCGGGGGAGAATTTCTTTTTCGTTCCAGGGTGATAAATTGTGATCTCAGCATTTTCCGTTTCTTTGTTTTGTAATAGTCCCTTGTGATACCATATTTCCCTGACATCTGAGCATCCATTTGACAGTAAGGCACTTCACTATTGTCCCTATTCGTGCAGTATTCATGAGCTTCATCCCACAAAGTCGTATAATACTCCTCGTCCTTCCAATTTCTTTCCTTCTTTCTCTTCCCTCTCCTATGACGTACTCAGTTGCGGCTCTTTTGTGGCCATTGTTTTTTCAGTTTTCAAATACAGCTAAATTAACATAACTTGACAAGAAACCTTCAGGTCTCCACGGAATCTGAATTTTGTCTTGAGTTGCTCGAGATCACAATTTGCAGAAGTATAAATAAAATGAATAAAAGCCCCGTGGTTTTTTTTTCTTAAACTACTCAGCAGTGTTCCGGTAAAGCTCATGGAAAATACATATAAATAACGGCAACAAACTACTTCTGTCAAATTTCACCCCCCCCCCCCCCTCATCTCCGGTTTTTAGCTGCTTAACTGCTGCTATCAGTATTCTAGTCAACTCGCACACTTTGTTCATTTAGCTAAGGGATCGTAACTATCGAGTTTTTAGCCTTTTTTAAAATATTTTGTTTCTACATGTTACTTTAAGATCCAAACGTTTAAATTAGGGCCCCATGCAAATGTTTAGTTTATAAGATATTGAAAATAGCAATATTATGCAAAATGAATTTATATGAACAATTTCTTTATTTAGTTTGCATACCTAGCTTAAAGACAGACTCTATGTATATGCTACAAAGATTTTTCTCAAAATGATTACAAAGGCTATTCACTTTTCTTAATTATTTCACAATGTTTTTAAAACCATTTAGCAAGCGATCTGTCGATTCAACACGACCATCACATCAGACAGCTGTCCTCTAAACTGACAGTTGACAACGCGGTCGCAATGAGTCAGGATTTTCACATGAACATAATGCTTCTGTTTTTGAGCTAGTGTCTAGTACTACTAAATTCACTGCGATGATTGATATGAAATTCCATTTTCTATCAGATTTTCATTGTTTTGCTTACATATACATAAAGGCAACAATTTTATTTTAATATTATGAATTGTAAAGCGCTTTGGTCAATTAGTGGAGTTAGCGCTATATAGATTATGTTAAATTAGATTAAATTACAAATTAATGCGGTTTTGGAACGATTCAACATCGAACTCCTATCATGGTTGACAACATATAAGCAGGTGGTCAGATCAGCTACAACTTCCGTGAATCAACAATAGGTAGTAGAAACTGATAACAATCATTGGTTGTCTTAGTTTGGACTTTAAAGAAAGCAAACTGTTTTAATTCCCTATTTCGTTTAATGTGTGAAGCAACTTAAGTCGTGCCCGAAAACAAATCTATGTGACTGCTCCCTTTACTCATCGCCATCATAGTGCAAAACAACTTAGTTAGCACGACAAGTGTCTGATCGTGTCTTTCACTGCTTGTCTGACTTCTCTCATTTTCCAGCAATAAAGAATCGGATTAAGAGACGAGTTTAAGTAGACTAGTGTTGCTGTAGACAGCCAAGAATAATCGATATCTACTCCGTTCATCCATAATAAAGACTCAATACCATATGGAACATAACAAATAATTAATGTCAACTGAACCCATAATATACTGGAAACGGTCTTCTTGTAGCGTTCAATGTTCAGTGTAATTCCTTCACCGCTGGTCTGTCCTTGGTGAACATGGTCTCGAACTTGAACTTGATGTTCACGTAATTTAAGAAAGATTTTCGTATAAGAGAAAATTGATGTTACAAGACAAAGTACGACAAAGACGAAGACTACGATCAAGGTTGTGTTTTCGCTCCAAAGGTACATCAATCCACATAGAACACAAATTGACCAAAAAGATATCAGGACCGCGCGAACTCGCCACAATGTCACAACTTGTTTGTACCTCAGCCCCAACAGCAGTGCAAGAAGTCTGTCTACGCTAATCGCGGTTGATGTTAAGGCTGACACTCCGCACAGCGTGTAGCTCGATATATAACTCCCAGTGATGAAATAATTTAAAACAACCCAATTTATCTTTGTACCTTGAGGCATATAAGCGATGGCATAGAGTGGTTGCGCGATGAGGCCAACACATAGATCTGTGACTGTCAGACATCGAAACAAGAGCTTTGTTGGAGGATGAAGGGAAGTTTCTTTATGAAGAGCAACAAGGATGAGAGCATTGCCCAGTGATGCAGTGATTGAAAGGAAAATATTCAAGACGGGAATGAAAAGGTGTCGGGGTCGCCCTATTGGAACTGCTGGTGATGTACTTGTTTGATCGTTCAGCTCACTTGGGTAGCTGTCGTGTAAGGAAAAGTTCTCCATTGTGACTATCGAGGTTTGGTGCAGCTGTTTGTGGAACGACTTCCGTGTATGGAGAACAAATTTAAGCAGCCGAATAAGCTTCACTTGTTATTTTAGTTCAAATGTGGCAAATATTTGGCTTGTAAAATTAATATGATAATTAATATTTTTACTACATAAAGCTTTACTGGCGATACGTAATTAATAGGTTTATTCGCCATTACAATTTCAAATTTAGGACTTTCTTGTTTGAATTTGAGTTGTTTTCTTGCTAGAAATGAGGCCACATCTCTTTTAAAGTGACGGACAAATGCGTCATTCCGAAATTTTAGACTATTCAATTTGAGCTGTTTTCTCGCTGTAATAAGGCGATCTTTTTTCCAGGTACTGAACACATATGTTATTCCCAAATTTTAGACTACTCGATTTGAGCTGTTATCTTGCTAGTAATGGGGCATTTTTGTTTCAAAGTGATGAAGATATGCCCTTCCCAGTTAGGTAACATTATCATGAATGATATGATTCTTTCTGAGCTCAGTAATTTAAGAAGCTTGTTCAGTATTCCTTATGCTTGTTAAAAAGAGGCAAAACAACAAGACCATAAATTTACAAGACAAGGCAGTGATATATACATCAAGATTCGTATATATACATCAAGATTCGTATATATACATTAAGATTCGCGCAGTTCGGATATAAAGGAAAGCATGACCGCTGGATCGATCACAGGCGGCCCAGACGTTGTTTGTGATTTACATACGTGACAGTATGCGTTACGTATTGAGCCATTTCAGAGAAAGTATCTAAATTCAACTTGTAGTAAAGGATTTAAATAAAAGAAGCTTACCTTAGTCTGCGCTTGTGTTATTTTGAAGTCTTTGTGGCAGCCGAGTCATTCTAAAGTCGTTCTAAAGACATTTTGACGATGTAAACTTTTCCAGGTTTGCTTTCCATTAAGGAAAGTTCATTTAATATGACAAAGAAAGGGTGGGTGGGGGGGAGGGGGGATGAAGGTATTGAAACTCGAAGCTTGAAAATTTTGTTGTCCCCCTCCACTGCAGTTCAATTTTTTTGGGGCCCCCCCCCCCCTCCTCCCCTCCTGTTGGTTTTGAAGCATACAAATTTTCGGAGCCCCCCCCCCCCTAATTTTTTCAGAGCACCCCTTTCGGGTGTCTAAAAAATTTTAGAGCTTTCCCCCCCCCCCCTCCCTCAATATCTTCATCTCCCCTGTTTCTCCTTAGGTTCCAAAAAGCTCCAAAATTTCTAAAATTTCTAAAATTTCCTTAGACGAAAAAACCACAACAACATTTTCCTTTTTTTATGGCGTAAGCGCTCCTTTTCTTTAATCCGGGAACTAAAACGTCAATCATTTCCCGCGTAACTTCCGGTGCATGAAGAAATTTCCGGTATCTTAAAAGAAAATAAATCTTTAACATTTTCCCCCTATAAGTTTTCGTGATGCAAATCTCTTGCAAACTGGTGTCAAAGTTCTGCCCACTTAAGGAACTTCAGCTTCCAAAGGTGAAAGTCCGGAAATCGGTCGTCGCTTCACAACTCCTCCTGTTCTCACGTCTACTACTCTGACCAATCCATCTCAACCTGGATACACTGCCTCGTTCGTCCGAGCTTCCAGTGTCTTCTTGGTACATCTGGTTCAATAACTACAACTACTTCTCCCACTTTGATATTCTCCGTGGGTAGAAACCACTTATGTCGTGAACCAATACTAGTTGATTACTCTCGTATCCAGCGACTCCATACTCTGCGAATCAGCTCCTGCACACGTCTCCACCGTTTACGAACATTGACCGCCGTCGTATCAACTGTATCAGGAGCTAGCTCTACACCCATGTTTCCAATTAGGAAATGGTTTGGGGTCAACACAAGCTCGTCATTGACATCTCCACTGACTGTAGTTAGAGACCTGGAAATCAGCAGACTCTCAGTTCCTGTAAATACTGTTTGCAACTCCTTATCGTTGACGTCTGCCTCTTTCAACACTGCACGTCTTTTTATCGTCAGTTTGGTTGATTCAATAGGACTTACTTCTTCTTGGGGTCAACACAAGCTCGTCATTGACATCTCCACTGACTGCAGTTAGAGACCTGGAATTCAGCAGACTCTCAGTTCCTGTAAATACTGTTTGCAACTCCTTATCGTTGACGTTTGCCTCTTTCAACACTGCATAAATTGCTCTCTTGGCCGCTTTAATCATTCTTTCGAATACACCTCCGAAGTGTGGTGTTTCTGGTGGGTTGAACTGCCAATCAATTCCTTTGTTGGAAGTCAGCCTTTGATTTTTTTCCACGAGCTCCTTAAATTCACGTGCTGCTCCAACGTAGTTGCTTCCATTATCGCTGAGCATCAATTTAGGCCACACTTGTCGAGCCACCATACGTGTCAGGGCTATTAAGAACCCATCCGTCTCCAGGGAAGTGGCCATTTCTAAGTGGCAACAGTGTGTCTGTAAACACACAAATAGACATAAGTAACGCTTCTTCCGTAGTTTGCCTCGTCCTTGCATTGTGCAGAAAGGTCCCGCAAAATCTGTTGCACAATTGGTAAACGGTCGCCAAGTCATCTCTAATCGAATTCTGGGTAATGGTGCCATCTGCTGTTTTGCGGGACAGCCCCTGAATCGCCTGTTACATTCCGCGCATTCCTTGATACATCTCTTTACTTGCTGTCGTCCTTGAACAACAAAGTACCTTTCTGGTAAATGATTCAATGTAAAGTTCACTCCCATCTTGTGACCCTCCGTCTCATGGTGATACTTCACCATTAACTTGGTAACGATGTGATGTTTTGGAAGGATGATTAGAAACTTCGTCTCGTCTGGCAAATCATCTGAATATTGCAGTCGCCTATTTGATCTAAGTAGGCCCCCATAGAGCTTCGGCGTAATTTTCAGCAAAGTACTCTTGTTGGGAAGAGGCTTGTTGTCTTTAAGTGCCTGTATTTCGTCAGGGAAACACTCTTGCTGAGCCGTATTGATGATTTGCTCTTCTGCTTGTTTAAGTTCTGTTAACTCGCCACGTACTCGATCGTTTTGATGCTTTCTGACATTTGCTACATATCGATTAATCCAACCGGTCACCCGCAACAAAGAGATCCCGATCCCTAGCTTTCCTTTTGACTGGATCCGGTACCATTTTGAATAATCCTTCGGGTCTAGTTCGCCCTTCGGTTTGACTGTTTCCACATAATAGCTCTGTGCACTGTTGCTTGGCTCGTTTCTCTCAAACTGTCCTCGTTTCTCCGACTTGACTTCCTTGTAAGCTTCTCGCGCTTTTCCAAATTTCCTTTCTGGCCACTCATCTTCTCCGCATTGTAGAAATGAGGGTTGTGCCTGTCCCTGCGACCATGAATATTAACACACTCTACTTCTGGGGCACTCCCCACCAAGGTGATCATCACCCAAACACTCGTAACAGCGTACTAGCTTCTTAGCAGTAGCCCATTTTTCCTGAATACCTCTACTCTTAAAGACATCGCAGTTCCAAACAGTATGAATTGCACCTGCATGTCCCTTTCTTTTTATCGTCAGTTTGGTTGATTCAATAGGACTTACTTCTTCTGTCCCGACAGCTTTCAGAAAGGTTTAGAAAATCGGGAAAGAACTGAGAAGTAATGGAACCAGCAACATAGCAGGATTTTTGCAAAGAAACCGATTCACGAGACTTGGGAAAGACTGAAAGGATAGCGCTCGTGCGAGGGTTTCTTTGTTGACATTTTACTCGAGCAAGCAGACCTTTACACGTTGGTTTTCTTTCTCGATATTCAGACATTCTATCAGGTTCTCTTCGCTCAGGTATTCTCTGTGAGATTGACTGCGATTTATTTGTTTTTAGCTATCAGGACAGTTTTGTAAATATGATAAGGACTCGTCTATAAAATCAGTAAAATTTCCAGTATAACATTTGCACATCAGCATATTCAGGCTTGTTATGAACCACGGACTTACCGTTGCCTCTTTTTTTTTTTTTGCATTACTCATGGGGCTTTTCACGTGTTCCACCACTATATTGGTCAATACTGTTTTTATTTGCCGTTTAACACGAAAAAAAAGTGGCTTTCCCTGACTAGTTGAGCCAGTTGACTTTTCTTCCTGTAATATAGTACAGCGGATATGTGAATGAAGTGTGCACTTTTTACCTAAAAGCATGAAACTTTGCACAGTTAACAACCATATCATAACATTTATTTTTAGATGTGGAGCCATCTCAGATTTGACCCGTGATGTCATCCAAATGATAATGACGTCACACAGTGAAAAATGGCCAAAAAACGCTAAATGTTATTGCTAAAATGGTTAGGAAAGCAATGTGTATGATTGCAAAAGCTGCAAATATCTTTAAAAAGTACAAAAGAACACCACCGTATGCGTTTGGCTTATTTTGGGACCTTGACCTTTGACACTGATTGACCTTTTAATAAAAATGACTTATTTTTCTTGCGATTTCTCACTTAAATGTTAACGAAAATCCATATGGGTGTAAAAGCTTAAAATCGTCTCATCACTAAATAACAAAACACAGCTGGCCTATTGTTTTGGACTTTGACCTTTGACCTTGGCATGTCTGTTAACGTTATCAAGCTTACAAAGCCTGCAGTACAACTCCTAAAGTTAATTTTTATCTAAAACTATTACACTTCTGACCGTAAACATAACATAAGAGATGAACATGGCTGGATGCTTTGAAGTTATCCTATGTACTTTAACCTTTGACCTTGACCGTGCTTATTAGGTAGTAAACCGTTGAAATGAGCATTAAACTACTTAGTATCAGTGTACTATCAGTGTTCCATTTGACAATGAATATTCAACTCGACATCTATAACCGCAGTGTCAACAGTTTCCCGAACATGAGCAGAGTGCAGTACACTTCAGTGCTGCCTTGACACACTTGCATCGCCCTGTGCAGCCCTTTGCACATCCGCATTGTATCAATTCAGCACAAGAAACTGAAGCTTCAGGAAGGGTTGTCCACAGCGGTTCCCACCCTTCACTGCCTTGTTTCCAGCCCCAGTTGGACGGGCAAGGTAATTGAGGAGTGAGAATCAAAGCCTGGTTCCAGATGTTGGCTTGGTAACAGGCCCACTTGATATGCTTTACTAGCGCTGTCTGGGTCGGTGGTATGTTCTCAATACCTCGTGACTTCTGTGCAAACAAGTGTTTGCGGGCATCATTGATTCTCGTCAGGCCACTTGTACGTTCGTAAAACAGTACTACAAACCTCTCCAATACAGACAGAACTGCATTGTTGATCTCACTAGGCATCATCATGATTGCTTCAAAGGCGTTAGTAGCCATGTGTCCCAGACGGTTTTCTTACCCCGGCCACTGAATGACGAGACGGTATCGCACCCTGGCAGGGCGTGAAAAAAATGGCAGATTGCTGCACATTTGGGACTGAATCGTGTTAACGAGCTGATGGACGGGAGTATACTTGAAACTTGCGCCGCTACCAAAAGCCACCCACAGCTCATCTGGATTAACCTTCTCAAAACTGGCAATGGCCAACACTATAACATCTGTATCAACGGTGCGTACACACACTTTTCTACTCCCTCTATTTACAGCATCTGCAGCGTGCAACAGGAGACGTGTATCTGCTTCTTCGTGGGTGCACGGCATCATGTTTGTTCCGTCCGCCTTTGCATGTGAACTGAGAACATCTCGACCATCTGTTGCATAAATAACTTTACCTGTGGTTGGTTGGCGAGTAATTTCGTGTGACAGGAAACTGAAAATTTCCGTTTTATTTTCATCAACGCGGAGGAAACCTTTCCAGTCTCTTGGAATCACTGTTGTTGATAGTACTCTCCTGCGTACACCCTTCCCGCGTTTTTCCCTGGTTGCGTTCTTTAAACTGTTTGGGATGTAAACATCCCAGACAATGTCCACTCTGTTGGCTGATTGAAGCTGAGATTTCACGTACGGCATGAAAATCAGATCAGCCTAATTTTGGAATGTCTTCGCTGTACCAGGATTGAGCATCTGAACAACGGCAGCACCATCCAAGAATTTAGCATCTACAGCAGGAGCACGCGTTGTCTGCAACCTTTCTAACTGTAAACAGCTTAGAAGATCGGCTTTTTTTTCGTTGTGTAGCTTTCCTCCTACTGACAATGACGGTGGGGATGACTGATTTTCGTGCGCAAGGAACTGATCCAGGTCAACATCACGTATTTGGCACGAGATATACAGCCTCGAAAATAGATGGCAGTAATTCTTTAGTGACCGTACTTGAAGGTTCTTCCTTGATGGTAACTTGATTGAAGAGCGACTAAACAACGGTAGGTTGTTCTTGCTAATTGTTTCTGTTACAGGAACCGTGCAGTCAGTAAGTCTTTCTTTGACATACTTGCTGAACTGTTCCTAGCCTTAACAAAAGAATCTGCTGTACCGGGGCTTGCAACGTTTGCTTGAACAAGTGCGCCAGTCAATCCACTGTCTTCTAAACAACCTCCAAGCATCTACATATAAGATACATTCCATTCTAGGTTACTTTTTTTAAGTGTTTACACCCTTTGTATTTGAAATATGAAATATAATAAGCAACTAGACATATAATTTCCCTAAAATGCACATTTTTTACCTTAAAGATTGCATTTTTGATATGGAATCCACCAAACATAACCACGAGGTGCTCCTCGCCATGAGAAGTTAGGTAACTCCACTGTATCTGCTTTGCTATAGCATAGAGAGGTTGATCAGCTGTAAGGACAGGAACCTGTCCTGGATTACGATGCTGAGCGGCAGCCTGAACAATGGACATTGCATGCTTGATCATTGCCACTGAATGTGCACTATCTGGGAAAAGAGGTAACAAACTAGTGATCGCTGCAGGTGGACTTACTGCGTCTTGAATACTGGCAAGGTACGCTGCCCATGATATCCAATCTGTTTTGTCTAACTTGACTTTCTGGAGGGCTTTTGACACTGTTCCCAGCCACTCATACTCCCTCTTTGTAGCCTGTTTAAGAGTGTTCAAACTTGGGGTTATTACAGCCCAACTAACGGTGGGTGCAGCGAACTGTTTGGCTTCCAGTGCTGCCGGCGGAACACTTGTATACTTTGTCGGCAGGGGAGCAACTGACTTACTTGAGGATGTAGAGGGATTGATAACCAATACACCACGGTCGAATCCCGATGTCTGATGGGTTGGAAGTTGCATAAGTGAAATACCGGTGCCGTGGAAGGAGTCCTTTGCAGTTGCTGAACTTGAATTATAGTCGATGTTGTCAACTGCTACTACTGTAAAGAGCCCCTTTCGCATTTTCGGCGGGCAGACAACATCATCGGCTGCAAATTGCTGGCAAACCCCGTTGGCTATGTCGGCTGCCACCTGTAAGAGACGATCGTACGAGACGCACAACCCTAGACTGAACATTGAATCGATGAGGTTTCTACTACGTGTTAAGGCATGAACCTTCATTGCAAGGTATAGCGGAAGTGGAGTTTCGCGTTCAGGGCTGTGATGGGGAAGAGTGGAAATTTCAGATCTTCGGCGTTTCATACTGTTGAAAATCAGGAGTTGGGATATTGACAGAGCTGCTACATTGGCTGCGACTGCAGTTTGGCACTTGATGCTGGGCCCTTCCAGTATCTTGTTGACAAGGGCCAGTAAAGATGGTGGTACAGCAGTTTCCTGACATCCTTGCTTCAACGAGCCGTTAAACGTAAATTTTGTATCAAACATATCTCGGCGGACAACTTGTGCCGCCCTCGCAAGATGAATGGTATCCTTATCAAAATTTTCCTGCTCACATGCTTTCCTTATGGCATCCCGATATCTTTATCAAATATGAGAAGTACGTTGCACCCCTCTTTGCATTCTCTTAGATCAGGAAAAAGCGATAACAATCCTGTCTTTAGTCGTGTGCTGTGTATTCGGCCTTCGACAGCAGCTGCCAACTGTTCCAGGCGGGCCTTATATGTACTGGCTAGATCAGCTAGCTTAAACACTGGATTTACACTTTCGTCAAGACGGTACTCTTCCATGTAAGCCACAAGTTCTGCAAATGCAATACCACGAAGATAATCACCGGGCTCACCTTGTCTATCTCCAGCCTGTTTTGCATTATTATTACATAGCCTTAACAAGCATTTTGTGTGGTACTTGCCTCGAGGGCAATCATGCCTGCGGGCGCAGGCTTTGCGATCAGTCCAGTGTCCTCCAGCGCCAGTGCACATTTTCTTACTTCTTTCGTCAAAACTTCATGAAGGTCACCAAACAAACCAGATGGCTTATCACAAAAGAAGCATACACAATCTGTAATGATCCAAGTACTCTGTTTTCCAAGTGTTTGTAGAGCTGACGAAGAGCTTGGTTTTGTTTGTTTAAGTCTCAAACGGCAAGATTTGTGCCACTTCGCGCGGTGTGCTATTAAGTTAGCTTCTATACCATTCCCTTCATCGAGTCTGTTAATGTCCAACTCAACCGGCATTTGACCCAGTTCATGAAACTTAGAAAGGTGCTCTGCTAATGATTTGTAGCCACTGCCAATAGGTGCCTTTGTTGAATTAGCAGGGCGCTGTAATACGTCCCCATTGATCTTCTGGCATAGAACACAAATTTCCCAGTTAATTAGGTCTCCCTGCTTAGCCTGTTTAAGTAACGACGTTGAAACATCGACCAAGAGGTGACGTTTGGACATGCTAATGAAAATGACGAAAACAACCAGTACTAAGGAGCTGAAAAAAATAAGAACCCCTTTTCAATAACATATTTTTTTAAGACCTATGCTTTAAAAGAGCTTTTTTTAAAACATAAAGCAAACCTTTCTTTTTAAAGCCGTTTTTTCCCGTTTGAAGTCCTTTTCGAAAATGTTTATAATTAGCGTAATCGAGTCTTCTTCTCGGAGAAAGTAACGAGAACGCCAACTTTTCCCACAGCAAACTGTTAATTGTGAGGTTTTTTTTATAACGAAGTACACAAACGTAATAACACTTAGAAATACTAGCTAATTTACCTTTTGAAGTGTTTTAATGAAATACCGCAAGAAAAATGCTTATGACTGTGCGATTAGTTTCTTTAAAGAAACAACGAAAAGCAATGTATTCTTCTTGTACTATAAAGCAGGCGAATAAAAAATATACTAGATATATAGATATATTAGATGTTTAATGGTCGCTATAATTTCTGGTCGATTGTAAAGGTCACTTGTAAAGCTCGTTTGCATGTCATGATGCGGGAAACCAGAAAAGTGCTATGCAGTTTGTCTTGGAATGTTTTAGCGGCCAGACAATAATAATATATGGTGATGTTTCAGTCCTGAAATTTATGAGCGTTTCTTGGAGTGGTTTAGAAAGCTGACATTAAAATAAATCATGACGCTCCATGCTGCATTGGGGAAACTTATTTTCGCTCAAGGTGCAACATTTCAAAATGAAGTAGACATTTGGCAAACGTGAAGTTACATTTTAGAAGAAATGAGATATTCACTGTACTTAATAGTCAAATACATTAATTTTATGTGTTTGACAAAAAGAAAATTCGTAAAGAAACTACTGTGTTAAGATTTTCATTCAGCTGTTAAATACGACAAAGCAGCAATGTGCTAACTTGTGTGTGAATGAATGTAAAGTTGAATCGTATTCTAAATAACAAACAATGTAACAAGTGTAAAACAGTTAAAATATTTGTCTCTTGTGTGTTAGGGTCGTTTTTATTAAACTGCAAGTGAAAATAAAGTACTTACCACTCACTCTTCATTCTTAAATGCTGACGAAGAAGGAACACGCCGCCACAACTTGACGGCCATTTTTCACCACGAGCCGAATTTGAAGGCTACTCAAATGGGTATATCAGCTGACCGGTTAGATGTTAAATTACATCATACACAGCGTTAACGGAAGAAATTTAAGAAAGGAACCGAAATAAGGGGAAAATATGTTTATTCAATTAAAAAAATTAAAGTTTTAAGTAAAAATTAAGATCAAGTATTCTTTTCAATTCATAAATTGCTCTAAAAATTACAATTTTAACTTCAGCTTAATCACTTTATAAATTAAATTAAACTTTCAATTTGGATTTAAATAATAATAAACAAACCTTAGCGAGTAAAAAAAAAACGTACGTTTAAGCCACACCAAGTAAAAGCTATCGTAGACGCTTTGGCCAAGGTCAAGGTCAAGTTTATCAACGTTTTAATGACGTCACAGGTCGAACCTGAGATGGCTCCACATCTAAAATCAAACTATATATTATAATTGTTAACTGTACGAAGTTTCATGCTTTTAGGTAAAAGTGCACACTTTGCCCATTTTTTTGCACTAAGCAGCTGTACTATAATTGAGAGATGAACGCGAGTGGCGAATGGGATTTAAATAGCGGTTATCTGTCACTTTGTCGTGTCGGCATGACGCGACAAAGTGACAGTTCTATTGTTTCCCGATGAAAGAAACCAGTCAAGTTCGCGCGTGCGCTACATCGTGATAGTGTCCTTTTAATGTATATATACAAATCTTAATGTATATATACAAATCTTAATGTATATATAC
>CM042756.1:19986249-20063376 GCA_022496165.2 Catalaphyllia jardinei
TTTTTTAATTCCTGCGGGAGCCAAAAACGTCTCACTAATTTAAGCTTGCTGTCTTCAGTGTGAGGAGAAAATCATTGCCAATAACAATGTCGAAGTCCTTTGGCTTGTAAAATCCATTTGAAAACAGCCACGGTGCATAGTCCCTCTTGTCCATGCATAACAGCAGCCACGATCTTTATGGCATGTCCCGCGGAACGTTTTGTTGTTTTTGTTGACCACTCAGTTTATCGTTTTCCGGACCTTCTCCATGTGCCATTTTATTTCCAAGAGTTGTGCAAATATATCTCCCACTTTGATGCAACATTTCATAAACGAGGGCGAGTGTTTCATCAGGGTTTCTAAACACGAGAAAACTAAGCGCTTAGAACCCCTGATGAAACACAAAGCCCCTAATTTGTGAATTGGCTTTTCAAAAGGGCCTAATTCAATAACAATAAGCACAAAAACAGTATGACCACGTAAACATTCATTTTTTGTTTTCTTTTGTTTCATAAATTTTAGACGGTGTTATGAAATGTGTTTTGTTATTTTCACAACTTCGGCTTTTTAATTAGAAGCAGTCACACTTTGCATCCGGGCGTACTCATTTGCAATTTTGCGAAATGGGAAAAGCAGCTGCGAAAAGTTGCAAAGAGGAAGTTTCTTTGCTCGAACGTTCAAAGCCTTAAAGTACTGAGTAAAAAGATCAATGAGCTGTCGATCTTTTCCGAAATTGGAAAACTGCGAGAAAAAAAATGTTCAAAGATTATGATGCTCACAGAGTGCAAACTCTTGAAAAAAGGCTTAAGACCTGGACAGCCTTTCCTTTCCTTTCCTTGTTGCAGCAGACCAGCCCGAGATTTTTACTTGTTTTGGGACAGATCGCCTCAGGAGGACCAAGTGAAGTTATTCATGTAGAGCTTAAATTGAAAAATACGCAATTGAGCATAATTTTAAAAAAAAGGTATGTTTGGAATTTTACTAGATAACAATTAACTGCTACCTCGGGGATCCACAGCAACTTTGACAACGTTATGACGACATTATTGATCAATAACAGACAGACGCATGAAAAACTGACGTCAATTTGTAACTAGTGACCAAGCCTTCCAAGGACCCTTAATTAACGGTCTGTTTTCTGCTCATGATCGTTTGATCAGGTGTTAGTAAAAGATTACCTGTCTCGAGAAACATTCTTTAGCAGTACATTTTTTCTTTAAAGGAGACAAAACAGAGAGAATCGTTAGTTGAATCAAGTTAAATAAATAATATTCCTGAAGCAGCATTTGCGGACAGTTTCTTATTTACTTTGTCTAGCGATCTTATTGAAATGCTTTCTATAAGTTAGTTACAAGAAAGACATTTGGAAGAAACCGGGAAACATATGCGATTTGAAAAGTATTGTAATATTGGGTGAATTTTACTCGTTCGTCTCACGATGGAGTCAATTCATGGCCTATCTTACACCACGATGAATAAAAGTGCATCAAGCAAGCATATCAGTGTGGTTTACAAGCGTTGCTGTGTTTCTTTCACCCTTTCACCTTTCGTTCAGCCTTTCCTATCCATTACTGCATCTCTGAGCAGTGCTCTGATCCTCGTTGCCCGTCATAAAAAATCCTCTCTTTATGCACCGACAAAACTTTTATTTCAAGGTCTTATGATCGCCGATTGTCCAGAAAATTCTGGCCAATCAGCGGCACGGAATTCGACCACTTCTGGAACTGGTGCGGTAAGAGTAAGGGCCCGCAGGCTTCTCCTACTTTGCGGCGGTCATTTTTAATTTTTTAACACGCGCACTTGGTAAATTGCGCGGTCTGCTAGTGTGAGCTCTGGAACCGAAATTACGGAAATCGCTCGGAGCCTGCTCGGAGATCTAATAAAATGATAAGTGTCACTTAATTATTTTCGGTGAGTGATCGGATCCCCCGAGAATTTGCGAGACCTAGACTTTTAAGATCTCGCACTAGCAGACCGCGCAATGTACCGCGCGCGCAGGTAATAAAAATTCAAAATGACCGCCACAAAACGCAAAACACGAGCGATAAAGGTAGTTTGATCTTTTATTCATATTCTAAACGGATGTGAGGGTTCCCTGTGCCTAAATCACTGCTCCAGAGTCATTAATATGCACTCGCGAGGTTCAAAATAAATCAGTTCAATTCCCAAAGGCCCTTAGGACGGCGAGGAATTAAAGAGAGAAAATGTATGTTCCAGAAATGCTGGATTTGATACTACTTCTAGACATCGGATTTCCCTCATATGTCACATGAGCTCTTTATACTTTTAAGAAAACATATCCATATGCAACCCAAGGTGTTAACATCTTCATTTAGAGGAACTTTGGTCTCGAAGTTATCACTACACTACTAAAATTTACTCTAAGTAGGTCAAGTGGAACGCAAAATTGATAAAGGTTAATTAACGAGATGGTACCCAGTCAAAAATGGTTGATATTTTATTGCGAAAATTTGCTCTTTAAAAGCCATATGCAACCTCTCCCGATTTTATATAGTTAAGCTGTAACAGATTAAAACGCAGGAGCAGCATTGCCGGTTGCGGCCATTTTTCTTTATTATGTCATGTCATTTGCGTCTCGGTCTTTCAAATTTACCGCCATTGCACCCGTAAATATCCCGGATGTGTCACACAAGTCTGCGCGATGTGGAGTATGAAAACGCCCACCAAAACGAAAGTTTGGGCGTTAAAAGGGGTATCAGTTTTTGCTTTCCTAGTCCTTAAATAGGGTTAGCACCCCTATGCAAAATTCGCGGCAGTACCTCCTCCGAGTAATTAGCTAGCCATTTGAGAACAGTCTTTGAAAAACCGAGGTGATGCAGCTTGGTTATCACCGTTTTAAAGCAAACGGCATTCATTGAATGCTTTTGAGAAGTCTGTTAGTACCATAAGAGTTACCTTTCTCCTTTTCATGGCGCTCAGGAGGTCGTCCCTGATACCTAAGAGTACTGTAGAGGTCGAATGCCCCTTACGGAAACTCGAGATGGTGTCTCTCAGGGGGGATTCCCTAGCGCAGAAATCAGTCAAGCTTCTCAAATACCATAGACAGTATTGGAAGAATAGACACTGGACGAAAGCGATCTTCCATCACGGGTGTATCAACTTTTGGAATGGGGCTGGTACGCGCGAGTTTCCAGGCACGCGGGAAGTACAATTTCGAAATACAGTTATTGATGATAGTATGATAGTTGTGAGCGGACCAGCCAAGTGCCCAGCTCCCTGCCCGGTTTGTAAAGTTGGTTGCTGGGCGGGTCCAGTCGAACAATCAGTACGCACCCGTTTAAGGGTTCTCAGGACTTCTCTTTGTGTGACGCGGTGAAAGGCACCCTCTTTATCCATAAGACCGCGAATAAGCTGGAAAAGGTCATCTTGGTTGGTCAATTTAACATCAAGCGTTCTTCTTGCGGTCGAAACAAAGTGAAGCTTAAGCTTGTCTGGGTCCGGCTTAAAGGCTGACGACAGGGGTGGAGTACACGGTGAGCCATGCGCCAGACTTCCTTAGACTCGTTGGACAGCAAGCCCCTTTCCATGAAAGCCTCACGAGCTTTACGTATTGCACTCTTTATTTTACTTTGCGCTTCCCGGAATGCAGACCAAGAAGATTCTCAATTAGATTGATGCGCTTCCAGCCTCAGTTTGTCTCTTTGTGACTGGCGATTAAGTATTGTCTCATTATCCATCCACAGGAAGGGAGGACGTGTCACACGGCACCTTCTGAGGGGTGCGTGCCTTTCAAGGCAGTCGTTAAACAAGGTGTTAAGAGTCTCTAATTGATCATCAGGGTCATCAGTTGATGTTATTACCGAGAATGGAAGTAAGTCCTCCAGAAAAGCTAAACAATGTTTTCTTGTAAAACTGTCTGCTTTGGTCTTTAAATCAATAAACATGTGTCCCTGATGTTTTCTCTGAGAGCTTACTATGGACACCCTGATAATACGTATTCAGTAATCCGTATTAACTGAGATCCACTGTATTTTAGTTTGCAACTTTTTCAATGCAAAACATTACTGATCAAGATGCCAGTCTAGAAACAACCAACCAATGTTGTCTGTCTTGGTAAGTACAATGCCATTGCCTATTGTTCTGTAGTTTACAATGTGCATGTGAGATGCAGTTTGTGTGGAGTGATGTTATTCAACTTATGACTAACTATTGAAGGTAGATTATTAGTTTTTTGTGATTCCTTGTTGTAATACAGTATTATGGGCATAGTCAATAATGTGTAAATTAAAATTAGGTCTGGTTTGTTCTAATTGTTGTAGTAGAATGCGTTTGGTTGGGAGAAATGATGATTTGAGTGTCCTCCATTTCCAAGCTCTTGTATAGTTGGGCTTGAAATTAAATCGAATTTTAGCTGGATTTTTTCTTGGCTTTTTGTTGGTTTTTATTGAGTTTGCACTGTTATGCGGATCCGTATTACTTCAACTGGACACAATATTAAATACGACCATTATGAAATTTTAAGAGCCGGACGTTCGAATATTAAATTTAGAATTAAGGAGACATTATTAAGTATTTAAAAAACCTGCTTCAAACGAAAATGTGGGTAGCGAGAAACTTAAATTCCTTTACTAGCATTTAGAATCTTTTGTAGCAGACTTTAGTCTGTATATATCAGCTTTTCAAAATTGTCATGATTAGGTTCCAGTCTTTTCCTTAAGCAGTTAAATTCTATTGTATTTTATTTAATAGCCCAAGTTATTCTCGCATTTTGATTGGTTCTTGCCTATGATCTATTAAAAGGCAGATGCACGATTGACGTTATCATTACAAAGTTGTTCCTCTTCCGTTTTAAAATGACGGAAAGTTTTGACAATTAGGATAATATTTTACGTGACTGGGCAAAAGATAAGGTACAAGAAAGTCTTGCCGAGGCATTGAACAGGTTCGAGAAGCCAGAAAACGAAAGATAAAGCCGTTTCTTTTAGAAAATGATACAGAAATAATTTCCTAGCAGCCTCAGTCGGCAGTCGAGCGAGGCTAAACCACGCACAAACTTGGTCTTGGTAAGCCGAGAACCATTGCTTTATATCAAATTTAACAAACCCAATAAACAAAATGTTTCTGAGATAAATTCATATAAAAAAACAACTTTTCCCAGTGTCAAAACATCTGTTGACACACTGATTGATGTCAGGAATGAAACATCAAAACATCACTTCTTGTTAAAACCGGTAAAATAAAATACATAACCTTGCTTTCCGACGAATGTTCCTATCCGTTTCAGGGCACAGCAGCGAGCTAAGTATAGCTAACCACAGCTCACGGTGAGGAGTATGGCAGCTAAAATGTGTCTCCGACACCATATCAAGCTGATTTGAGAATCATCAACCACAGAAGACAAAAATCTCCACTGTCATTTACGCTCCTTTCATTCAAAACTCGAATCAAATGGCCTCTAGGTTGACCGCAACCACAAGTTTTCCGAGGGTATGTTTTCAACTCCTGTAATTTTCAAGGCAACGTCCAATGTTCGGCTCACAGGTCTGCTCCGATGACAAAAACTGACTTGATTTTTCCAGCATTTTCTTGAAGATTTGTAAATTTGGCATTTCAATTCTGCTTTCGCTGCAAGTTCATTCAACGAGGAGCGACGCTGGTATCAGGTTTGACAGTGGCGTGATTTTTCTGGACCAATCACAATTCTTTGCTACGCATAGCAACCAATGAAATTGCTCCATTTTGTATAGATCATAGATCACGTCAAATGGCTTTCTTGTTTTCGTGCAAAGGCGGGGCAAAGGCGGGGCAAAAGGCCGGCTTTCGCATTATGTTGAAATATTTTGAAACAAAAAAGGCTTTTCGTTATTATATAAAACAAATAGATTCTATGTTGCCGTGCGTCTGATTCAGTAACAGATAACAGAAGACGTCAAAATGTGGTGAGAACATCAGTGACACACTCGGCTACGCCTCGTGTGCCACTTTTTTGTTCTTACCACATTTTGACGACATCTGTGATCTATTACTGAACAGACGCAGGGCAACATGGAATCTATTTGTTAAATATCCAACCGTCTCTTCTGAGGATGTATGCTGAGGCATACAAAACGTTAAGTCATTAATCTTTCTTTTTTACAACATGCGTTGTTGTTTATAACCACGCTGTATATTATTTCTGTTTAAGCTGAAATGGAAAAAGAATAAGAGTTTTCACGATAGAGCAGTAGTTAACTGTTTTAATTTGTTTTCAAGCAATTAAAATCTCTGAAATTCCAAACGTTTCAAAAATCTATAACAAAATTCGATATTCGAAGTTGGAGCGTGACACATGTGACTACACAAACTGTTCTTCGTTTTCGGCGCGTCTAATCTTCCCAGCTATAATCTATTCTTGGTACTATTACTATTGGTATATCGTTTTTTTCTTGGCTGCCTTTCTATCTTGATAAACTGTCTTGATGTTCTGCAAAAGAAAATGAGATCATGGTCTCTTGTGTTAATGTTCTGTTTGTTTTCTAGAAAATGATCTTCTTTAGAACAGTCACTGAAGATTTATCTATGCCTCTCCGCGGCACCTTTAATCCTTTGTCTGTTGCCCAGACGAAGTACTTATTAATCAGCAACCGGCCAGCTGAGCAGATAACGTAAAATTTCTATCAATCTTTTTGTTGACCCCAAACCAAGTGTTTTCTTTTTCTTTTTTTTTTATGGCTTGTCAGTGAAGTCTCTTAATTTGGAAACCAACATTCTGGCCCACTAATCATGAATTTACATGAAAATGTTGCAAGGAATCCTGGGAGAATCGATCGCTTGTTTATCATTGTAACCCTCCAGTCTTTCCTATACAAACACAACACAATGTGCAAACGAGTCAGACTGAAAGTCAGCCGTCCTATACTGTTTACGTGGATTGGAAGATGCCTCTTCGTCTCCATCTTGCTCATTCAGATCTTGTTGTTCAATCAGTATTTGGTGTCTTACGAGAACAAGTATTCGTTCCAAGCGTTCACGCTCGCCTACATTCCAGCGATGCTTCTTTGGGTTAAGGGACAGATGAACTTTCGGCAGCGTGAGGTAGCGGCCGGTGTTTGGTTCCTTTACGTCTTACCACTTTGCATTCATTCCGGTTGGATTCTGGGTACGTTGATATCCAAAATCGACGTGGATTCTCCTGGGCTTGACCATGGCTTTGTGAAATACCCCTTGTCTGCCACAGTGCTGGTGTACATCCTGCTAGACGCCGAAGACTTTGAACCTAAACTGTACATGAATTTGAACTGGCCCGTTCTTATCGACATCTTTGATATCATAAATCTCTTGGACGCAATAATCGATCCGAGAAAGAACGAGGTTTTACCTAGCGATATACAATATTGTATTTGTGCGTTTGCCATTCTAAGCCTTGTCCTGCTGACATTTAGCTTTGCCATTCCCGTCCGGGAGGCACTGAAGAACACGGACGACACAAGCAAACAACACGTGAGAATTTATATAGTTTATATACTTGTGCAAGCGATTGTCGTTAACCTGCCATTTCTGGTAATCCGTCTTGTGCTTCACTATACGTATAAAATTGGAGCTTCGGTATTTGCGTTTAAAAATTTATTGCTCATAGTAACAAACTTCATCAAAGTTAATTTTGATTGCTGTGTGCACGAAAACGTGCCTGAAGAGCCAGCGAATTCAGGGAATGGTCTCACTCCATCGAACACGGAGGAATCTGGCAGCGTGATTCAATCGATACAGTCCAGCCGCATGGACGATGTTTCAAGCATTGCTTCATCCGGAAAGCGAGCGAATAGAGAGGAAAGGATTCGATCAAGACTTTTGCAAGACAGAGAAGATCCTGAAGAAATAATAGTTCTTAGCTGAAGGAAAGCCATTCGTATTCCTTCAGTTTAATTTTAATGTGTTAATTATTCGTTATATTAAAGAGGTCAAAAATACTTAATTGACAGAACTTAACAAAGTACAGTTTAATATACATTCCAAGGCATCGAGTTGGCATGAATTAACAAGTTAAAAAGAAGCCAGAATTAACTGATAAGTAAAATCCAGCTTAAATAGCAAAAGAAACAAAATTAACTTATCAGAAACCACGAACAGATGAGAAGAAAAGGAAAAATGCAAATATGACACGATTCAACTTGGTGTGTTATCAAAATGTCCTCTTGTTTTAAACTATTTGAGCGTAAAGATAAACCCATTCTGTTTAATGTTATAAATAACATCAGGTGAGATAAGCCTTCAGGGTATATGGATTGTTATAGAGACATCTTATTTTACGTTATCGAGAGCCTACAGAATTGTTGTAAACAATCTCAGCATCTAAGAAAGCTCTTCCCAAGAGTTGAGATGCTTAAGGTATTTAACTTTGGACAAGTGAGCAAGACCTTTTCTCTGTTTATATTCCTGAATATTTAAACAACGCGTCACAATCCTCTTTCTCAGAAGGATTCCAAAGGTTCATGTCGAGTGATTGTTTGTCTGTTTCTTCCACATTCTTCGTTTATTTTTGTTTATGCCTGTCATCATTTGCAGATTAGTTTAGCATCAGGATGGTTATATATTCGCGTTATTCGCGTTATTCGTGAACTTCTTTTATATATCGCGAGTGTTGTTTTCAGTCTACAGCACGGGTATCATAACATTTCCAGTTGTGTTTTAAGGCAGCTACGTCTCCCTCTGCAAAACGAACTGGGCGAGTTTCAAACTGCGCTGTTTCAAGTTATCCTGCGTCTATGGCTTGCTGCTCTTCGAGCGTGTCAACAGCATTTTCATTTTCGAACTCTTCGGATCATTCCGCTTAAAGCCAGAGGGAGAGTTCCAGTTCTAAGGCTTGCTGCTCTTCGAGCATGTCAACAGCATTTTCATTTTCGAACTCTTCGGATCATTCCGCTTAAAGCCAGGGGGAGAGTTGCAGCCTTTTCTTTCGTCTTGTCCCTTACTCTTTGCTGCCGCACGCCTTGCCCAAATTCTTTAGCAAACAGCCTCAGTCCTCTTGCTTCTTCACGCAAATCATCCTTCTCCTGAACACTATCCTCTGGCCTAAAATGTTCTTCCCTGAGCTTTGAACGATCATAAAACCACTCAGGCTCCCTCTTGTTTATTGTTCGTTGCGTGTAGTGACTTTGGGGTCCGGTATGCAGTGAAAAGGAAGATTGGTATACCTTCTGTACAGATTCAACAATACAGCTTGGTCTGCGGCTGGCTTAATCACGCATGTCTGGAATTCGATAACTTGGGGTTCTCATTCCCGCAAAGAAATGCTCCACATGTATTGTCGTGAAACTTGGATATACTGTAAATCGTTTTCAGAGAAAAACAACTTCGTCCTCTCAAATCACGAATGAAGTAGTTTAAAAGTGTCCCTTGGTAGGCTTTGACAATGCTAGATCAGGGCCCTGAGTACATCTTCGTCCTGTTCGAAAATATGCCCGCCTCTCTATGTCTTTCATGACATCGGCCGCTTCTTTGAAATAGGATATAACAAACGCAGACGCGGTTTTTAGCGTATTGGGATGCTTTGGGTTCGATCCCCCCCCCCCAACAAAAAAAAAGTCAGTTATGGCGCCGGTGTGCTACAAAGTTTCACGTGATACACCCCTTGTGTGTGTCAATGAATACCAGTTACCGGTAACATGCGGTAACCTAAACCTGATGACACTAATTCCATAAAAAAATCCTTGAAATCTTTCAATAAACCCTTCTATGTCATTTTCCATGATAAATATGAACCTTATTTGTTACTGTTTTTTCTTATGTTCCCGTCAAATTGTCATTTGGTGCTATCAATTGTCAATGTGTTATCAAAATTTACATCAGGGTTTTATATCTGGTCTTTTTGCAGTTTTAAAAACAATTCTATGTATACTCTAGTCTCAGTGATTGGTAACGTTCACACTCATTAATTTAATTTATCTGCTCAATGAATGCCGCCCTGAGCTTCGCTCATGTCGGTGAACGCCTTTTCTGCTGGGCGACAGGGGCGCGACTAGAATGTGGAGTTCATGAAATATAATTTTGCAAAAGAGTGCTGGTTTTAACAAGAAAGAAAACCCTGAATCAAAGTTAACATCAATTTACCTTGTAAATATGCGATCGTCTTTTCTCTTCTTTCTCTTCCCCATTGAATAAAAAAAAAACTTCTCTGAAAAGTTGACTCTTACGATCCAAAAATTATACCTGTAACAACTCGCGCTCAGTATGACATGAATGTCATGCAGCGCGAGGTAGACAATAAAATCCTGGCAAGTTATTTACAGATTAACGTAAGCGTGACTAACCAGTGCTCTCTGGTACCGATCTCCGGTAATCTATCGTCTCTATCAGTCAGCTACCATGGCTACTGTAGTCCAAATACCTAGAATTAGTAGTGAAACTCACCATAAAATTTCAAACAGCCTAAAAAAAAACCTGTTAAGGTGAGCGTCGTGAATTATTTTTGTTATCCAGAACACCTGATCGTTGATCCAATGAAAAACACCGCTGATCCAGATCCCGGGGTTGTGATCCCTTTTCAGGCCATTGATCCCTGATCCCATATACCTCGTTACAACCCTGAAACAATTCTGTATTCGGTATTGCTATTGAGATACACGGTCGGATTACGGCTTCCGGTGTGCGTCAGTGTGTTTTTATTAAAATCCACAAATACATAGCTAGTTCACCAGTTTATAATTCAACAATCTTAGTCGCTTATTTATAGGACGCAAATTTCGTTTACTATTCGTTTAAAAATGTGTCTATTTCGAGTAAAAAAAAAAACCGATGCGTTTAGTTTACCGTGTAACTTCAAGTGATGGACTCAGAGGATCGATCGCTTGCGCTTCGTGTCGTATGCAGTATCATGAAAATGTCAAGCATTCTACTAGAGATAGAGAAGAATATACAGGCCATGGAAAGCTATAGGTTTTTATAGTAGCGGTGATCCCGAGATCGAAGAAATCCTCGACGGCTCCGCACATTTCAGCCCACTTCTTTGGTCTTTTTCTCGTTTCTGGTCGAGTTTCATCGGCATAGAGGTATCGAATGAAGAGAAATACTCTATCCTGCGTATCCTGTATTGCTGCAGTCTCCAACAACACATATTCATTGCATTCTGCAACGATTTTGACACACAATATCGCATTGTCGCATATATTCTTCTCAGAAACAAATTGTTATTCCCGAAATGACGTCAGAAGCCAACTCGTCCCATTCCCCGCTACTCCTCGGTCGTAAACATGGAAATGTGCACAATTATAAACCGATGCGTTTAGTTTACCGTTATCGGTTGAAAATTCGTAGAAAATTAACAAAAATAGCTACAACGATAATTTTTTTTCGCAGTGGTGATCAGGAGAAAAAGAAAATTTATTTTAGCGGTTAGGGTTAGTAGCACCTTTAACTGTAAGTATATACTTACAGTTAATATGGTATGAAATATCTTATTAACAATATTATTATTTATTAAATCCATTTTGAAATCACTGGTTATCCTTGCAATGTGATTGGCTCTCAGCAGTGCGATTTATTCAGGAATCGCACTATCTTTAGCTCTAAATCGCATCTTTTTCTCAGCCAATGAGAATGGAACGGTAAACAAGACAACAAGTCGGATTTTAAAGGTTTTTAAATTAACCAGTCACATTGCAGGAAAATGAAAGACAAGAAAGCCATTGTTTGGCAAATTCGGCAACTTGGTTCAATAAATGATAAATATTTGTACTGACAAAAATCTTGTAGTTCTTGTATTTACACTGTATGCTATTAAATCAGTTGGGTCGTGCAATTTTGGTCTGAAATCATGATACTTGAGAATTCAAATCACGATTTCATGATTTCAGACCAAATTGCACTCCACTCAGTTCAATTACCATTATTTAAATGAAAAATAAATATCTTATATTTGTTATTTAAAATACACATTTTATAAACTGCAAGTTCTTTTCTCCCATGTCTCCGATGTCTCCGTTGGACTATAGTAAAGTTCAGCGCGGAGATGAAACTTGCAGCTATACCCTAAGACATAATGATTCTGATATATTTCGTCTATTACTTGCACATGGGAAATCGGAACAAAACAGCCGTAAATGACCAATTTGGAACAATGAGTCCCATTTACAGAGAGGAACTCGGAACAAAACAGTCCTAAATGACCAATTTGGGAACAATGTGTTCCATTTAAAGAAAGGAACTGGGAACAAAACAGTCCTAAATGACTAATTTGGGAACAATGTGTTCCAATTACAGATAGGAACTCGGAACAAAACAGTCCTAACTTATCAATTTGAGAACAATGTGTTCCAATGTGTTAGGTGAAGTGAAAGTAACCTTTCAAATCTGGTGAAGTTTATTTTGCTCAAAGGAAGCAAAAGGCGCCATGCATGATAAAATTTTAGGAAATCTAAAAGATTATACTCTTAAATCATTTGTGTTTACAGTTAACACCCACATAAAAGAATCTAGAATATAACAAACTGTTAGGCTAGGAATTTCATTTTTGACTTCCCTTACATAAAGAACCAAATGAAACAGGTTCTTATTTTAGAAAAAACCTTGAAGTTTCAGTTGTCTTTAGAAACTTTTAAACTCCGCAGATCTTGTTGTTTAAAAATTTTTTCATGGTTATGATTGAAATATAAAGGTATCATCCTCGTCAGACGCTATCAGTCTTACCTTATGTATCATTGACTAGATACCTTTTGTGGAAATAAGTACCAGTTTAACTGAGAACCTAGATAGCCTCAGACTACTGTATATATTCTTATAAGAACCTATTTAGCATAACTTGGAAAAATCTAGGTTCTGATATGTTTACTGTATAAGGTAGAGTTAACTTAGGCCTAAAATGTTTCTCTAGACTGACATGATTGGATTTTAAAAGTTTACTAGCAAAGCACAGACAGTCCATATCTGATTTATGGTCCTGTAAGTTCAAAGAGGTTGAACTTGATTAAATATATGCCATGTCTTTATACGCTTTATTGCTTTTTCAACATGAATACTAACATTAGCCATACTCATGGTCTCGAAACATTCGTGAATTTGTAAACTGGTCAGAGGCAGAAAATCACTTGGGAGGACTATCAGGTCATCGATTTCAAAACCCTTGTCTGCAAGATACTTATCCCCTGCTTCAATTAGTTGGCAGAAATTGCTTTTCTCCACAATTTCTTTGTCACTGATTCTTCCTGGATATAGCTGACTGGCAAATGTTATCCAATCAATTTGGTGAGATGCAAACCAGGCCTTTGTCATGACATTTATAATCTGAATACATTTTTGAATGCTTCTTATAGTCCTTTTAACAGTTCACATTTTAGCCCTGTGCAATCTAAAATTCCCTGCACATTTTTATAGTTTCCCTTTGAATGAATGTGTGGCAAGTTTTCCTTTATCTTTTCTTTTGAAGGCCACACAGGCAAACTTCCCAGTAATATGTAAAGTTAATTGCCCATGTGACAGCCACATCAGAGACCGTACTTACAGACACATCAAATCTGTGTACCAGGTCACGCTCGAATAAACCAAGCCCTACTCTGGTCAGAAACATCCATAACTGATCAACCTCGCTCCCCGGGCCTTTTCCATGGCCAGGGAAAACGCCCTAGGAACGAGGTTGCTAACTGATTAATGTGCTGTATTACTTGTTTTTGTTGCCTTTCTTTTGTCTGGCCTTGTAAGTAAGAAAACGCAGAGTTCAAGTTTCAAGTTCAAGTTTATTAAGAAAATAAACAAAATACAAAATATGATGTACCACTGCTCGCAGTTAGCTACAGCTATTCGAGGCGAGCAGTGGCTTGACGCATTAAATTAAATATTATTATATAACACTAAGTAGAAATAATTACAATTACAATACAGGAGAATTAATTATTATCATATTAAGTAGAATAATTACAATTAAAATACAAATAGTAAAGCGAAATAGTAAATACTGACCAGTATAACATTTGGGAAAGACAAAGATTCACAGGAGAATTAGACAGATTACATGAGAAGCTGGAAGGATAATGCAGATAAAATGAATTGAGTTCAGTTTTCAAAGCATATTCAAATCCAGTAGATCAATATACTCGTTGGCCTCCGAGAGTTTCTGAAGGAGCATAGAGCAAGATTTCCGTTTTTTGGCACGTGCCCTGTTCCAGCGAAGCAGAGACTCGGAACATGGTTTAAGGAATTTCCAAAATGCAATCAAAGCATTGTAACTCTGAAATCCTGAGTAAAAGATGTCATAGTCACTGGATGGGCTAATGTTGATAGAGACAGTCTTTGTCTCCGATCACAAATCTCTGGCAACTAATTAAATCTCTGTCTTGTGCTTTGCCGTCCAAATCCGCTTCCCGGGGATTATTTTTGGACGCGGTCGTTGCTGGCGAATGACATGGTCGTTTTGTCCCCGCAGATTCTTGCTCTCTCAGGCCTATGACTCACTTCGTCGTTATGATCTGACCATATAAAAAATAGAAGTAACGGCATTTTTCGCAAGGCCTCGCCTTGCACCTGTCAAACTCTTTCTGTAGTCCGTCTCTACAAAGTGCTCCGAACAACAATACAGCCTCTGTTGGAAGCGAATTTTTGTCACCATGTTTCATCTTTATCTTCCATGTTTTCCTTAGAATTAGATATTTCGGAAAAGCGTGAAAAATTAGGCTTTCCGGTTATCAGAGCAATTGCTACACAATGCTGCAGCGCAACACTTGTGACTTAAAGGCTTGTTACTAGATTCTGCATATTTTTCACCTTGCCCCTTAGGCCTCGCTTAGCACATCGTTGAATGGCTTTCTATTCCTTGTTTAACTTGAGACCAATTCACAATTTAAATAGTTTATATCATGTTTGTCATGTACCTAGCAAAACTGAAATGGCGCGACATTGTCTTCATTTCCGCGTCTGCTGGCGAGAAAAAAATGTGTGAATTCGGCTTTGTTGACCTGAAAATTGACTTGAATATTGACTTGACTGTTGACATGAATATTGAGTTGAATGCTGAATGGAAGCGAGTACTGGCCAGAAACACGCAGAAATGTCGAATGTCCTTTCAAATGCCTCTTTCATGTTGGATTGCAGTTGGAGTCTGACTGGCTAAAGGGTTTTCGTATCGTCAATATCTAAGGATGTTTCGAATGTTCAATTGTCTTACATCCGCGCATAGGCGACATCTTTCGACCTGCTATGTAACCTGGCCCACATCAAAATGTTAACACAACGGACACTTTTGCAGTCAAACTCGTCTTTTAGTCCTAAAAGAGGGCTCTATTTGATATCAAACTAAGGTAAGGAGTTTCAAGAAGTCATTCTGTGAGATATAAATCGACTGTTCCGAATGTTTACATCTTTCGAATACTGTACGCGTTACCGGCCTAATTCTACCGGAAGTCACCATTGAGAGCTGATCGACTACACGCAAAATCGTTTTAATTATCCAGTAAATCTGGAAGCATAAAATGTTCATAATCTTCTTTAGCCATGTAAAGTCAGTTATTATCATTTATATGTCTTTTTTTCCGCTAACAATCCGAAAAATTGCTTGTTTCAAAGTTAAACGGTCTTTCAGCTGCATATCGAAAGATGGCATGTCGAAAGATGAACAAAAATGTAGCCTATGCGCGTAACACAGAAAGCGGGTGTAAATGTTGGACATTGTTTTGAAAGTTCAACGTCTAACTTGAATGTCGAATTGTCTTGAATCTAAAATGATGCTTAATTTAAAAGATAAATCTTGTTTCGAATGTTGACCGTTGGAATACAAATGTTGAATGTTTATTTTTGTTACGCATTGCACAAAGAATGATATTCAAATAATGGATACTTAATTTTAATTCTGTCCCGAAATGCGAGCCATAAATGGCGGCGGTCGCGGAGGAATGTTTACTTAGTCAAAATTGGGCCAAAATCTCTTGGAGATGGACGTTAGGACATTTGCAAGGGCTGAGATTATCCAGAGTTATGCTGTATTTTCGTACGTTATGCGTGCGAAACGCCACGAGGTGAATAATTATCGTCTTGATAAGTTTGTTGCGCTGTTTTCCTTTTATTCGTAGACCGCTGAGGTAAATTTTTCGTTTAAATAACTTAAGAATAGTTCGAAAAAGATGTTCCCATTCAACTTTCAGCACTCGGGAAATAATTCTGGATTTTGTTGAGCAAAACGTGGCTTACTGTATTTTGCGAAACGAAGCGAAACGAAACGAATAAATATGAACATATCAAATATCACAACAGTCAGATCATCCTTTCGTGCGATAACCCACACAAAGAATATAAAACAGCGGAAGTGCAGAATACGCAAATTCGAAAATCTGTATTTTGCGAAACGAGCTCTTCGAAGACTGTGATGATATATAACTTATCCCTTCCGATTCTTTTAACGCTTTTCCTATATACAACTTAATGCAATGATGATTTTTAAACCTAAACAAGGAATAAAACAGCGTAAGTGCAGGATATGCAAATTTCTCTGAGAAATCTGTATTTTGCGAAACGAGCTCTTCCACCGCGAAGACTGTAACGATATGCAACTGGTCTCTTCCAATTCTTTAACGCTTTTCGTATATACAACTAGATGCAGCGATGACTTTTAACCTAATCAAGGAATAAAACAGCGGAAGTACAGGATATGCAAATTCAGAAATCTGTATTTTGCGAAACGAGCTCTTCGAAGACTGTAACGATATGCAACTGGTCTCTTCCGATTCTTTAACGCTTTTCATATATACAACTCCATGCAGTGATGATTTTTAAACCTAAACAATGAATAAAACAGCAGAAGTGCAGAATATGTAAATTCAAAAATCTGTATTTTGCGAAACGAGCTCTTCGAAGACCGTGATGTGTGGTAGCTATTAACGCGAAAGTGATATATCGCTTCGAAGTCAATTTTCTAACGGGATTTTTTGCAACGCGTAGGTTCAATTCAGCGTGATTTTGTAATCAGAAATTTTTGTTTACTCCGAAGGAAAAAATACTCGAAAAAGGTCGTTTCATTGACCTTTCAAAGGAGTAGAAAAATTTACATATGTTCTGAGATGAGTTTGTAGAGAAAAAGGGGTTTTTGACGAGCGCTGGGGTTTTGATTTTTTTCCCCGCGAAAAATTTGGTGATAATTGTAATTCTCTTGTTTTATAGTTTGGCACTTGTTTGTTCTCTGGGGCTTTCATGAGTCAAATTGTGGTATTAATGAATAGGGTGGAATACACTAGTCAAAATATTGATCTTTTAAGAAAGAAAGAAGCTCAGTTACTCTAATAAGCGTTCACCCCATAATCATGTTTTCATATGTGTGATTTCTATATTTTGTTCTTGTTAAAGTCCGAGTCGTCTGAACTTCCCTAATTGTCACAAATACATTGACGTTTATATTGGGTAAATACTGGCCGGGGAAATTTTATGTACTTTGTTTTATTTGAAATTTTTGACAGGGCCGTCATTAGTTAGTTTGATGCTTTTCTGATGCGAATCATTATTTACTGAAAAACGAAATTTCAGGAATATTCGTTTGTTTTCATCCGTTTACTTTTTTTAACTTTTTAGCTGGGGCGCCACGTTTCAGACAAGCATTTTAACTTGTAGCACGTACGGCGCGCTAACAGAGGCAAAATCCCTGAACAGAGTTAGGAGAGAAAACTTATTACGATAATAGAATTAGAATCTGTCAGTTCGAGGTTATCAAACTTTATATATTACAAGAGAATTCTTACCACCTACTTGTTGAGCATGCAATTTAAAATAGATTAAATTTATTTTGAGCGTAGACTTTTGCATTTACCTTCCGTCTACATGCTCATAACGACTTCAAATTTCTCTCATTTGAGAAAGGATCCCCATATTACTGTATCTGTCAAAAATTCAGTATGTGCTAGCTAGTGAAACTGAAGAAATCAGAAGGAATTTTGTGCTCTGGCACTTCACGATTTTTTTACACGCGAAATGTATACAAATGCCATCAGTAGTCATTTTATCATGAAAGAACCAAAATTAATATTACATCATTGAATGACGGTCGGACTGCCCGAGTCGCGCTGCCGGAGCAATCATTCTTCTTTTCGTTTTCGTGTTGTTTTAGTCTATAGATATTTGTAAACCGATCACAATAAAATACCACTGATTAAAGAGTTCCAAAGTGAAAACGTAAGACTGTTGTGACTTGAAATGATTTTATAAAAATTGACTGGTTCAACTTGTTATTTACTGTTTAGTGATAGATGACTCAATAATTATACGCGTTCATTTTTCTGGTAGCGCACTCTCCGACATAAATATACAGGATATAAATATGAGATTTAGCTCGGTAAGATTTCAACAGTCGTTTGCAGAAGCCATGGAGACCCGAAGTGTGTTCTTCTCCGTCGATATCAAGGCAATTTTTTGTCTTGCGCTGATGGCGATCCTGACTAATCTGGTGTTTACGCAGAATCTCGACATGTCTGCGTTGGATGATACTCGGAACGCATTGATGTCATTTTCTTCTGGTGTTAGCTCACCAAAAACAACATCTCCTCCAACTAAGCGGCCAGCTGTGGGAGGGGGATTGTTCGGCAGTAAGTTGATGGCAGTATTATGTTCGCCCTACTTTTGTTTATTATTATTTTTTCATAATCATTTATATCAAGCCAAATTAACAGTTGTCCCTTAAGAGACAGCAGACTTATACACTATATGTTATGACACTTGTAGGTATGCACAATAATTGTTTCGCCTTTTTTAAGAATACCGAAATCCAGTACCAAAAAAAGAAACGAACTTCGGAGACAGACGACTATTACATTCAACGTAAACGGCCTTTTGAACACTCCGTTTTACGAAATATAATATATTATGCGGAATAGGAAGTACAAGACGGTGTTATCGCCCCCAGAAACTCCGGCAATTGACGCAAGAACACCTTACCTCTGGTTTGTAATTCGTCGTGTCGAGCGTGTCACTTTGACGAATTGAAAGAAGAAGAACAGATAGACCAAACTTCAAACTCAGCCTAGAAAACTACAACGCGTGATTTTCTTTATGGTGTTAATGATCTTTTGGTCGCTTCCGTGAAAAACTAGTTTCAACCTTTCGAGGTAAACGGCCTTTTGAACACTCCGTTCTACGAAATACAGTCAACTCCGGCAATTGACGCAAGAATTGTCGCCCTTCTTCTGGCTTGCAATTCGTCGTTTCGAGCGTGTCACTGACGAATGAAGGGGAACAGGAAGACAGAAAACTACAGCACGTAAAATTTTTTTGGTGTAATGTTCTTTTGGTCGCTTCTTAGATATTCGAGGTAAACGGCCCTTTAGAACACTCTGTTCTACGAAATACGGTATTTTCTGCGGAAAAGAAAGTACAAGACGATCTTATCGCCTTAACAACTCCGGCAACTGACGCAAGACTTCCTTACCTCTGGCTTGTAGTACGTCGTTTCGAGCGTGTCACTTTGTCGAATGAAGGCGAAAAGGTAGACCAAACTTTAAACTCAGCCTAGGAAGCTACATCGCGTAAATTCTTTTTTTTTTTTGGGTGTTAATGAATCTTGCTGTCTCTTCCGTGAAAACCTGTTTTATAAGCAGGGAAGGCCATCAAAAGACAGAAGACCTTCCTGTCAGCTATCAGCTTTTGATGTAAGCAAAACGATACCTGTTGACGCACCGTAGCACACCATGACCACCAGCTGTATCGAAGAACCGCGTCCCCTCCGGTGTCAAGTAAAGGGCTGTGTGGCAGATGTCGTCTGGCCCTCTTCTCATCACATATCCGATCAATCTCCATCGCCTTCGCATGACGATGGAGTCCATGTACTCTTGGCTACAGCGGGTAAGAAGATGTTGGCTGGCGATGGTCTCGGGCCTGAATATTCACTGGATTCTTTTAATTAAGTTTCTTGGTGTGAACGGTGGACAGTTTGTTAAGGTCACTTTCAGTACATCTTAAGCCGTACCAAAGGGTGGAAAGTACGCTGCTCTGGCACAGTCTTAGCTTAGTTTTGGTGCTGTACTAGGATGACTTACGCACGTTGTTTAGTATTCCAAAGGCGTTTCTGGCCTTGTTGAGGCGATTCCTGATGTCTCTGCTGCTCCGCCGTCATGTAACAGTCCTACGGAGGTAGGTGAATTCTTCGGCTATTGGATGATCTTCTTCCATTCACTTTGGCCGTCAAGGGATTTGAGACATTTAGCATCATCACTTCTGTATGGCGGCCGAGAACTGCCATTAAAAATATATTTTGCCTATTTTTCTTCAGGTGGCTGCATGCGACTATGGGCCTTGTATACTTTTACTACCCAGCAAACTCCACCTTGATGGCAACCTTGATGACTCTTCTTTGCAACCAGTGCTCTTTTGCTTTAAAAGCCTCACTTTAACAATCAGCCGCGTCAAGGAATAAATAACAAATCCACGCGCCTAGCTGTTCATGAAGTCTTCAACAAAACGCACCAGTGACTACTTGGTAACTCTAGCATCGCTGTCTACATCCCGCTTCCGGAATAAAATCGTAACGAAGATAAGGCACTGACATTAAAAGTGCATGAAGATATTAACTTGACAGTTTAGCCCCAAAGTCGATCGGAAACCAGAGCAAAGCCAATTTATTTAGTACTAGCAACTGAAAATGCTACCACCTAGAGGAGCTAGTGAGCAAAATCAGAGTGCGATTGCACTCATGAAGAGAAGATAATTTTTTTTGGTTTTAGTCAAAATGGTTGCTATGGCAACCAGCCACACCCTTTTGAGGCTTGAATTTAAAGCATTGACAGCATTGACGCCAGGTTTTCCAGCTATTTCATACAACAAGATTAGACTTTCAAACAAACTTATCTTTTAAGTTTCTGTTCTGTTTTGTGCAAGGAGCCAATTTGACAGTAGCTAACTCTTGTTTTCATTGCTTTTTACAGGCTGTTTTTGGAAATAATTTCACTTTATACGAAGCTGGAGCCCATTACTAGGAGCGTGCAACTCCCATAAAAAGCCAATGCTATTTTTAGATACTTTCACGGTGGGGCCAAAAGGCCTAAAAATGGGTCATTTAGGCTATTTTGGTATTCTTTGTATATTTCGCCACCAAAGTTAGCTTATGAACTTGCGTTGTGTTCTCAACTGTTTCGACTTCAAGACCGACACAAAATCTTAAATGATGACGTCACGAATATCCTTGATATAAAGTTTCTTTTTTCAACAAAAAAAATTATGCTGTTTGAAACACATTGACGAGAGAAACTTATGCCGAAAACCATTTCTTGCTTTCCTGCTGATCCATACTCTTTCTTAAAAATCGAAACCCTTGGCAAACTTTTTTCAGCTTTTTTCTGGGAAAGCTAATATTTTGCGGAAATATAATGCTTAGGGTGGCCAAATCGTATGAGTCTAGAATTTAGTTTTGTGTTTTCTAGCAATATTATAAAAGATTAAACAATTAATTATGTCACATTTTATGACGTCACAATCACAGTTTTGCGGCGTTATCAATCACAAGAAAATCTTCCATCGTGATTTTTTTTTTGTATTACATTTCTTCTTATCATCTGGGAAACCTCATCTGCAACATAACTGGAAATAGTGGCACCAAACAAAAACTCTAACTTAGAAATATTCCACACGGGGGGGAACTTCTTTCCTGGGAAAAGTCACTCCAAACTTTGAAAAGCCATATCTCAGCTAGTTTTTGTGATATGGACAAACAGTTTGCAGCACTCAACTTGTCTTGATAATTCCTTTCGGGCAAAACCTTTTCCAAATTAGTAAACTGAATTTAAAAGTTTTGTATGACGTTATTAATTGTGACGTCATAACTTGAATTTTTTGTCACATTTAAACTCAAAAGGATTGGGTCGATTTCCTACACCTCCTTGCCAAGTTTCGTAAAAAAAATCCTCAAGCAATTGGTTACAAGAGGTTCCCGTGAATTCGACATAAATTCAGACTAAAACTAGATCGGTCTGTGAAAACGCCGTGACAAGAATATGGAGTAGCTGCAGGCTCCTAGTGATGGGCTCCTGACCAAGCCCATTGGACAAATCATCCCCTGTCACGTGACAGAAGTTAAAATGTTACAAATTTCTTACGTTATTGCATCGCGACTTTACTGGTTTCTGATTACCCCGAGTTTCAGGAATTTCTCTTTAATACTCTTCAAAGTAGAAAGTTCCTCGTTAAGTCAGTTGGTACAAAATTAGACTTTTGAGAAAAATGCACTTAAAGTTTTTTACAGGATGTATTAAGCATTTAACAAGCCAGGAAGTTAGGGGGAAAAGGCGTTTGCAGGTTGTATATTAGAGGAGTGTAATTGCTGTTGTATTTTGTAAAAAGTTACCGCAGTTGTAGGAAATAATATAAGGGAAATGACTGAGCCTGTGATGGTGATTCAGACAGCACTTTTCACACGTGATTACAATTATCGAGCAGTGTATGTCTTGACAGCCTTCCTACAAAGTATCGTTCATCTTTATTGAAATTAATCTCTATTTGTGGACACTTTCTGACTGTAGACAATCGTCCCTATGGCCGTTGCAACGCAAAATAAATTATACCACTGTGTAATTTCCTTGAATTTTACAATCACCTAGAGGGAAATTCAGCAAAATCGTTTAACAATGCTTTTTAGAAAACAGTGCTAAGAAAACACGCGCGCTGATTGGTTAATAATCGTGTTTGTATAACTCGATGGAGACACAGAACTAAGCGCGTGCTGCTGACGTAGTGATGGCGCGAGCAAAGAGAATTTCCATTTTGATAATCAAAGTTAACAAGTTGTTTTCCTTTTTTCTTGTCGCGGTGTTTTCTAAAAGAAATAGAATACATATACTCCGTTTTTCTATCAAGTTATATAAACACTCGTGAAAGTTTGGGAGAACTCGAAAAAGCTGTGGAAACATTCGTTTGCGGCTCGTGTTCCCACAGCATTTTTCGTTCTCCCAAACTTCCACTCGTGTTTATATAACTCGATAGAAACACGGTACATGTTTTCTATTTCTTAATTGCAAGTACTCAAGGGCTTTAAACATTATGTTTTTAAAAACATCGTATTTTTGATGAATGTCGTCATTTTTAAGCCCATTGAGCCACCTTGGAGTAAGAACCAATTAGTCATAGAATAATCACAGGAAGATTTTCCTATTGATACTGCACATGCACATCCTGCAGTGTTACGCCTTACTAATGAGATACAAGAAGAGGCCATGGGTTACTGGTACGGGTAACTTCAACATGCAGTCTCCGAAGTCCCACAGCATTACATGCTACTGATCTTCCGAAATTTGAACCCTAAAGATGGAAATGATAAAAGCGAGAGAGTGCAGTGGGGCGACATGATTGCGGAACCCCCATCGACAGGTTTGCTAAGTTTTTCCTAAAAACAGATGCATAATAGGTGGAGCCATCTTTCCCCACAGACATACACAAATTAAGTTAAAGATTCCGAGATTGGCATAATGTCAAACAGATTGACCACGTCATCGTTAACAAGATATGGCAGAGTTCTCAAAGACTGTCTTTGTGCAGATGTCGGTAGCGACCACCACCTGGTTATAGTCAAGGTCAGGCTGAGACTACGAGTAACACTTCCCAGTGCAACAAACAGCGACGAATAATGTGTTCGACGTCAACAAGCCCCGTACACCTGAGGTTTAAAGACAGTTTACCATAGAGCTTAGGAATCTCCTCAATGAAGCAGAGACGGCTTCAGCTAAGGGAGAGTTGAACACAGTGTACAAGATCCCTAATAAGCAGCTGTTTGATCAAAGTAACAACTGCACTAAGTCAGCCAAAGATAAGCAAGGAGAAGTGATAATGACTGAAAAGGAGCAAGCCACAAGATGGGTTTAGCAACTCAAATAAGTGCTAGAGCGTTTAGAGGCTGATGAGCTAGCTGACCCAGAGCCGTCGAATGATATTGTTATTAACACCGGCCCAATTTTCCAGGCTGGAGACAGCGAAAAATATATTGAGAAAAAGAGGTTTTAGACTAGTGGGTCTTAAGTCCTCGTTCTTCGTTTTTAGCTCTTTGTTTTAGCTTGTTTTCGGCACATCCTGATCGCGACCTTATCCCCAGGACTATTGATCGCCTTCTAAGTGAAGGCCTGGGAGAGAGGCCTTGCTAAAACTGGCTAGCGAGAAATTGGAAACTCGCTAGTCTGTTGAGTTTATTATCAGTGTTCGCCAGTCTTAAATAGGCTGATTAGGTCCCAGTCTTTCCCTTTAGCATTCAAATCTTGTACTGTTATATCCAGCCGTCACTTCTAAAGATGTATGTTGAGGAATACGAAACATTAAGTCATTAATCAAAGTTTTTTTACAACATGCGTTGTTTTGTCATGTTTGTAACCGCAGTTTGTATATATGCCTGAATTTTTGAAAACAGGGTTAGCAAAGATAAGGACTCATTCCACTATTTGGCAATTAAAAACAATAAAATTCTCCAAAGGCCGATAAAAAAGCCTATATCTGACGCCGGGCAGTAAGTTAATGGTTCCTAAAAGCATTCCCACGAGTCGAAGTTTAAAATGACGCAAATTTTAGAACATTTATTCACTAACCTGGCTTCCGGCGCAGTTTTAAAGCGGTATCATTTCAGCTTAGAAATTTTTAAGTTGAGCTCACTGCAGCAGCTAGAAATGTCTATCCATTGAAAGTCTAAGCCTTAAATTGATGTGGCTAAGGCTTCTTGATGTCTAAAGCAAGCACAACATTATCGCCACATCGTGAACGGTCCAAACGACTACGGTTACGGGGCTAAATGACGTCCCGCGTCTAATGCATCTCAGGACGGCTTCATGTACGATAATGGACGACGCTTGCTAGCACGAAATCGTTAGACTTGCACCTTCATTGGACTTAATGATGTCCTCCGGCAGATTTCCTTTAGACAGCAGTTATAGAAAGCTAATTCAACAACCCCGCCTCCGAGATACCGCGCGAACTAATATTCAGCCGAGTGTAGCCTGGGTAAAACTTAACGGCGATTGGATGAGGGGCAAGAGGAGGGGGGAGGGTGGTGGTTGGGCTAAATTAAAAAAAAAGATAACATTTCACGCTAGGTCAGCTCTACAAGCTTCCGCCATTAAGGAATCCCCCACCCCGCTCCCTTTTCCCGAAGGGGGAGGGGAAAAAAAAAGTTACATCAATCGAGGTGTTCAAATTCGGAAATACAGACAGATATTACAGACCAATAAGTTACGTGACATTTCTGTTCAATAATTGTCACTGCACAATATCACTAACGGCACCGAAACCAGCTTTAGGCGCGCACTGATTTCAAATAACTCAGTGTTACTTGTTTTAAAGAGAGAATTGTGGGTAGGGATTAAAAACATAGGGGCGGGCCGGCGCTGGTGGGGAGGGGAGTAATTATGTCTACATCCACTTGAAAACAAATCCCTAACCAGAAAGCAAGCTAAAAAAGGAAAAATAACCGACATCAGCCGTGAACAACACAGTAAACAAGCTAATATGACCCAGGGGAAGTTGTGAAAAGTTACACAAAAAGTGAAGGTTTGCTGACCCGGTTTTCATAACTTTAGGTATATATTATTTCTGTATTACAGTTACTCAATGGATGTCCTCGCAGCGAGATAAAAAAAAAAAATACTTTTAGACATGGTCACGTGACTGAAACGTTGTTTAACCAAATTTGTGGCATGTATAAATTTCATGACATTCATATAATGTAACACCCTCACGGATTTCAAACTGACAAAACTATTTGACATACAATCTCCTTTATCTCTCAGTACCTGAAGTGCCTTCATCCGTGGACGTATCCAAACCTCTCGCAATCCTAACTCCGCCGCCACCAAAGCGGGTAACGCCATCAAACAAGTTCCTGGAGGCGCTTGATCAAATTGAAAGGGCAGTATATGAGGCACAGGCCGCTGGATCGCCATATCACTCAAGTCAGTTGGCAAAGATTAAGGCAAACATCAAATTAGCGACACAGAAACGAAACTATCTCTTCGCACGAAAGGCCCTCGGGCATGGATTATACACGGTAATGCAAATGAACAAGAAGAGTAGTCGTAAAAGGCGTGCCGCCACAACTGCAGTAAAGAATTTTATGGATTCGATTAAGGCAGAGCTCGGTGATGCTGCCTTTGATACTTTTATGAGTGTCAATGGCGATGTCACTCTAATGTTTGCTATTGATGACACTGGAAGCATGGGTGACGAAATTCAAGCAGCAAAGGACATCGCAATAGCAATTGTCAACAAACAAAGAGATGAGAAAGTGGACTACATTCTATCACCTTTCAATGATCCAGGTAATAACGACGATTACGGCTCTTCTTTCCTCGGAACATTCATGAAATCTTCCGTACTTCAGTAGCGATAGCCAAGCCACTCGCTTATTATACCTCTACTCACGAGACTATGCTTGTTGTTGAGCTAAATTGTTAACATCATTATTGCATAATCAGATTACGGTGTGCTTACCACTGTCGCCTGAACACAAAAAGTTATATTCCATTCCGACCGACGTTGATCAGTCTCTTGATTACCGTACTAGGGATGGAGAGGGGGTCATTTAACTTTCATTATCCGGAGTTCAGAATGTAAATTATTAAATTATCAAATAAAATACGTGAAGTTCTTTAAACCTTTGAAAAAAATGATGAAACCATCCAATGTCTAGACAGCAGACTAAATTCAGTTTATACCATGGTTAACGCTAACTTTTTTATTCTTTATTGCACGTTTAAGGAACCGGACCAGTTACTTATAAAAGTGACTCAGAAAAGACACAGTTCGTGAGCGCCATTGATGCTCTACGCGCTCACGGCGGTGGAGACTGTCCCGAGCTGACTTTTAAGGGAATTCTAGACGGTATGGCTGAAAGCCCAAATTGTGGTTCGCCTCTTTATGTTTTCACTGACGCGGCAGCCAAAGATGCAACAGGTGATAACATTATCGAAGTACTGGCTTTTGCGGCCGATATTGGTATCACAATAAACTTCTTTACGACTGGGCTTTGTGGCCACTCTTCCTATGAACCATTTGAGAAACTTGCCAAAGAGACTTGTGGTCAGATGCTCAAGCTTCCCACTAGTTCCGAGCTGAAGAAATTGTCTGGTATTACAGGCGTAACACTTGCAGGAGCTACTTGCCTCGACAGAGGAACCAGTGGGAGTTCAAGCGGGAAGAAGAAGCGAAGTCCACGGGGATCGTCCTATTCATACAGTATTCTTGTTGATGACTCCACAGAAAAGATCATCATCTCGGTTTCAACCGAACGAATGGGCCCAAGCATCAATCTCAGAGATCCGAGAGGGGCATCTGTTACTTCAGGAAAGATTTCTTTGTCCAAAGGGGCCATCTACGAGATCAGTCACCCAAGGCCGGGGACTTGGAAGTTGATCGTTTCCGGAGCTGGAAAACATAACTACTTGATCAAAGGCGCTAGCAAAACAAACGTCGACTTCGAGTACTTCTTTGTGATGATTCCAGCCAGCGGAGAATGGAGAAAACCAATACCAATTTCACATCCTCTCCTAGGTGAGTGTAACTTTTTTGTATATTTCGTGCCCCTATTAAACAATAAAAAGGAATAGTGCTTCCATTGAAAAGCATGCGCATGGTTTCAAATAGAATACATTACATCAGTAAAGATTGCTTCATGACTCCATCGCTGTTAACAGTCTGATATTGGTATGTTCACACGATTTAATGCCATATCTTAAAGTATTAAATCTTCAATCAAGTGAGTAAAATAAATAAATAAATAAATAAACACATAAACAAACAGATAAATAACAAATAACAAGAAACAAACTCAGAATTATTTTATTTAATTCCCATTTGTGTAGACTCATTAAACACAAAATTATCATTTTTAACTTTTGTTAATTCCAGTTTGCATTTTCGTCTTCTTTAATCTGGCTGGAATCGTCGAAATTATAAATTTTAAAACCTTCAGGCTCCTGTTCAAGACAAGGTTTGTTGGCGACTGGTCGAAGTTGTTTTGAACAAAAAGCCAAACATAATATACTCTCCGATCCCAATTTCACTCTTTTCAAACCTGGGGTCAACTCTCCACTCGAAATGTTCCTTCAAACAATATATTACATTAGAAAACAGTCCTTAGAAAGCACGCGCGCTGATTGGTTAAAAATCGTGTTTGTATAACTCGATGGAGACAGAACTAGCGCGCGCTGTTGACGTAGTGATGGCACGAGCAAAGAGAATTTACATTTTGATATAACAAGTTAACAAGTTGTTTTCCTTTTTCTCGTCGTGGTGTTTTCTAAAAGAAATAGGAAACATGTACTTCGTGTTTCTATCGAGTTATACAAACACTCGTGAAAGTTTGAGAGAACTCGAAAAAGCTGTGGAAACACTCGCCTGCGGCTCGTGTTCCCACAGCATTTCTCGTTCTCCCAAACTTCCACTCGTGTTTGTATAACTCGATAGAAACACGGTACATGTTTTCAATTTCTTAAACAGTTCGTACTTTACACTCAATGTTTACGAAAAACTGGTGTCATTACTTTAATTTATCAAGCGCGTTGTTCCATTTTTGCTTTAGATTATATTAACTTTCTTGTATGCAGAAAAGTTCACATATGCATTTGTTGAAAGTTTCACAATTCTCATATAAACCCTCTTTACGTCTCCATCTCTTTCGGTGGTTTCCAGGCGTCGTTAGCAAAGAAGAACTGGTAATGAGAAAGTGTTTCATCGCATTTCCAATTACAGACAAGACGACGCGGGGTACTTTTGTAATGGGCTTCTACCGAGTTTTTGGAAATTTTGTGTCAGTTTTATGACGATATATCTCTTAAATCGACACTTAAACTAAAAAAAAAATGAAAAATAAATTAAGTGATGCGATAAGGGTCCAATATCCAATCATAACGACATTTAATGAATACTGAATTGTGCTTTAAATATCTGTTTAATAGGCGAGAAAGCTGTGGTCATCTTAACAGTTGCTGGAGCAGATAAGATCAACAAAAAGTCGCTGAGCCTTGATTTGATGAGCATGGATGGGAGGCGCCTAGGAACAGCAACTGTGACTCCTCACGGATCAAGTGGAGCTCATTTCTCGGCTACCTTTACTCCTCCATCAGCACAATTTAAGTTGAAGTTGAAAGGGATGACAAAGAAGGGTTACAGCTTCGAACGCAACTCGCACAACACAGTTCAACCGAGCCATGCCTTGATCCGAGTCCTTTACGCCAGAAACGAGTACACAATACCCGCCGGGGGAAGTGGGTTCGTGATGTTTGTGGTTTACAACACCGGTGCAACCGAGATTTTTGACCTCAAAGTTAAAGATCGCCTAAAATATGTCTCTCATCTTCGCCGCACTTCCATCACCGTTCGCCAAGGCCGAAAAAGCTTCTTCTCTGTCAAATTCATTGCACCCTCCTCGGCTTCACGTGGAGGAAGTGACGAAGTGCTGGCGACTATCACTGGTAGAACTTCGAAGAAGACCGTCGGGCATGTTGTGAGGCTGATGGTTGTCTAAGATCTGCCGCTGGATACCTACCGAATCAAGGAATCTCGAACATTAAGCTGATTTAGTTTTGAACAATATGATTTCATCATAGCTTGCATTGCTTTGGTGATGGGATAAAACTCGTGTATAAGACAAAGAGCTACATGTCATATGACACTAAGAGCAGATTTCAGCCTTCTTATGAAAACAACCCACACATAAAGAAGGTTTTGTTCACCAGTGTTAAGTCACCCAGAATTCTGCCGAACCAAAAAAAAAAACAGAAAAAAGACATAAAAAAATTAAAAATCGAGGCAAACAACCAAAAAAAAAGCTATCGTGATATTTGGGAAAGGTTTTAATTCTATTTTGGTATTGGATGAAATGGCTCAATGAAGTTTTTTCTAAGCAAGGTATTTTTCACTCTTATTTTAAGTTTTAAGGTGCTTGCTGTTAACTTCAATTGCAATTTGTTTTTGAATAAAACTACATAAGAGGGGTAAAATAACGCTGTCTTTACTAGATTATTTTATTTATTGTTGAATGCCCATGTTGCGAAAAAAGACACCTGTTTGAATCTAATTTTTATGTTTTCGGCGAATGCATGTTTTGAGAGAAGACTGCATCGGGAATTAAAATTGGCGCGAATAAGGGAAGTCACTGAGCGGTGTATGTGCAAAATACCGATAGATGGCAGGAATATAAACTTAAAGAGCCCTAGTCAGTCCCCCCCCCCCCCTCCCACCCCCTTTCTTCTTGTTTATATGGGAAAGTTTAGCAATTATATTTTATTTGGAGCATGTGTAAACGAAGTAAATCAGTGTAAAACTACTTAAGATAATTTTAAAAACATACTTTGAGGGACACAATTTGCAGTTTCGCTTTGCTGTGCAATGTCTAGAACTTCGATGTCATCTAAAATAGCGAAGGGCAAGAGACCTCACCTCATTTTCTCTTGCGGAGGGTGGCTAGGGTCCTTTAAAATCTAACGTTTCCCAAAGGTCCACAAAATTTAAAAAAAAAAAACAAGAAACAAACAAAGAAACAAAAGTGTTGAAACAAAACCTCAACAAATAATTCACGTGCAATAAGACATTATCGATTTCTTTTTTCCACTGACATACATATGCCGATTTCTCATGATGTGTAAGCTTCATGCAAAGTTAAGGCGACATTCTTGAGCAGTTTTACTGAAATGGCGTTCATCGTTTTCACTAAATTTCGATGCTTTTTCATGTCTAAATTCCCGGACACGTCCTCCTTCGTCGTGGTTTAACGTCTGCCCCTCCGAGTGTTGTCCAATACACCCGCATTGTAACGATCCGTTAAAAGAATATTCAGTTGGTTCGATCCGAACGGATTGTTACGTGCCCTTACGCTCCGTAGAGTACAGTTGACGGATTGTGGTATTTTTCCACGTTTGGAACGACGAATATCCACATATATCTTGTCAATCGCATTTGACTGCACTCCAAAGTTGTTTACTGTTGATTTAATGAGATGCACGAATTGCGAATCGAACGATCCGTAACACATATGGCCTCTTGCGGGAAAGTGTGAATTTTTTTCTCGCCCTAATGAGATGCAACATACGATCCGTAAACTCTACTCTACGGACCGCAAGAGCCCTTAACGATCCGTACGAATTGGACGAACTGGAAATCTACTCTACGGACCGCAAGGGCACTTAACGATCCGTACGGATCGAACGAACTGAATTTATCTTTAGCGGATCGTTACAGTGCGGGTATATTGGACATGGGTGGCCCCTCCCAGGTTTGACAATCTCCTTAGGACCTTTAGGTCTGCTTGCAACCAGTTGTTCATTCATTTCTATATGCCTACGTACCAAAGCGGACATTATAATGGGCGTTTTGAAAACAAAAAAGTTTGTTTAATGCGAAATTATTCCTCCGCTCTGCGCTTTGCCCGAATGGGAAGCCACCGCACGAATTAAAGAGGGAAGTGTATCGATCTAGGCTCGAGCAAGACAGACATCCTGAAGCCATGGCATTCCGTATGTTTAGTCAAGGTAATATTTCGTTTAGAAGGCTCAAAAATACTTTATTAACTGAATTACAAGATACTGTGAGCTTCAATGATCTTTTTGCGACATTGAGACATTGAGCAAGCAAAAGTGGGAGGTTACAACAAGCAAGATTTATCTCATAATTGACGAAATGCAAATAACATATTTGATATTATACGAACAGAGTGGTAGATAAAGAGAATAAGAAACAGCACGATTCGTTGATTTCGTACACCACTTTTAGCAACGCGCAAACTTGATAGAATACGGAAAAAGGGAAAATCCTAATTAATTTGCCAGAATAGAGCTGCAAGCTTAGCTAGAATAACTGTTGCTCAGCGTGTTTTAGACATTAGGAAGCTTAAGCTCGTTTTTGAGACGCGGAAGGCAACCGTAAGAGAACATTTCGCGTGTTTGGACCATTTTATCTCCCAGATTTTTATACTACTCACCTCTAATGGAGAAAAGATACTTAGCAATTTGAATGTGGTTGTGTGAGGGCAAGTTAAAATAGAAAATAGCCCATATCCGGTTGCCATCAGCGACTCAAAAACGCGAGTGCTTAAGCTCTATCAGCACCGCAACCAATTTTGCTCTTTCGAGCACTCTGTTTGCTTCTTGAGAGACAACTTTGTTACCGTGCTGGCCAAGACATAATCGCGCCGTGCCAATCGGCTTAAAAATGATGAGAAGGGCAATGGTCGCTGGATGTAACACAACTGTGGAAAAGTTAAGAGGACTGCGTGAGAATTCAGATGGCGCTCTGTCAGTAACAACTTGAGTGAGATAGATTGATTGAGGTCTGAAGCGTTTTGTGTGTATCCAGTTAAGTCTTTCGTGGAGCTACACTTGCCAAGCATATGACGTGTTGCAAATTTATTTGAAGTAATATCTCAACGATAGCCTTGAAATCTTTACATGCAATATATAAGTCACAAATTTACCCAGCTAAATCAATCTTAATCTGTTAAAATTGACAATTTCTGGTTTACATGTTTTAAATAAAATAAAAGTATTTATCCTGGGTTTTTGTTTATCACTGACTTATCTGTTGTTCTAAACATTACAATCCCCGAAAGATTTTAACTCTGAAAAAATAAAGTTAGTTAATTTCTAATCTGAAGATATTTTTCAACGGTTCTTGAAACTTAGCTTTACAAAAAAAAAATCCTCATGCATTAAACCGGAAATGTCAAGCTATTGAAATTACGGCCTTAAATCTTTTGTACTCATTTATTGGTAAACTATTTCGATTATATCATGGTTTTTTTACACATATACAGAGATACAGGTTTCATATAGGTTTGGCTATGAATTGATCTTGTTTTGTTATCTCAGAAATCAATTTGGAATTTGACTTGCCATACCTTTCTATTGAGTTTCGGTAAATATGCAATCAGTTTAATATTTCTTAGGGTTGCCCAAATATCGTATATTTCGCGTTTAGAGAGTTAATAGAAGGGAATGGTGATGAAACAAAGTTCTCTGTTACATGTTTTGGTAGCTTTACAGACTGTTCTTTACCGTACGTAATTCATGTGTGGTGTATAAGCACACTGCAAAAAGCCAATTATGCTTGTACATATGTGAACAAAAACAAAAAAACAAATGACAGGGGGGAAAAATGTCCTGCTACTGTCGTTTTTGCAAATATGAAGCAGACTTCTGCATGTAAATGTTAATAACGTTATGAAAAACAAAAATGAGCACAAAGAAAAAAATTGTTCACGCTCGTGGACCTTCCAATATAAATCTTGACATCTTTGTTTTGCTCCTTTGATGTGTTGTCCGAGCTTCGCCGTACAACCGGCACCATTACCCTCTATTAACTATGGCGTGTAACACAAGTGACCAACTCTATAAACGATGCCTTTCTACATCCCAGGAATTTCCACTTCTAGTTCCCGCAACGCTTTATCTACAGCCATATCATAGTTCTTGAGCGTGTCTACGTCCTTGTCGTCCATTAGACTGGGTCCTGCTTCTGTATCCATAACTTTCTGAAGGAGATTAAAATAAATCATATACACTTTAATGGGGATCATTCATGATTTTACGAGCTATTTCGGCCAGCTATAAAATAACCTACAAATTGAAGAAAGGCCTGAAAGTAATAACTTACTCAGGTAGAAAAACGCCAAAGAGATTATAATAAACCATAAAGGAACAAGGCTATTAAAAGACGGAGTAGATTAACACGGATGATCCGAACCAGGAAAATTGAAAATTTAGGCTAATCTTTTAACCTCCAGTAGTGGACACATCGGTATTGGGCAGACTAAATGTTTGTTTTGACCCATGCTTGCAACGTCTGTTTTGGACCCAAAAGGCCAATCAGTTTCATTCCAGGGTTACTATTTAACATCACATGTTACCCAGGCGAGGATGAAGCGGAGTAACAGAGTAAATCCATATGGAGACTTTATTCCCAGAAAAATCTGCATCCGATGATTGACCATTTCTAGACCGCCTCTTGGAATTTCTGTTAAACGCGGCGTTATCTAGAAATAACTCGAGAGTGATTTACTCGAGAATGAGGCATATACCTGATCTTCCCCTGTTTCGCTTCTAAGGTGTAATTACTAAACGGAGTGTTGTGCTGAAGAAATGACGAAAGTTAACCCTAACATGAAAAGTAGTCTGAAAAGGAAATAACAAAATCAAAGACGATATCCTGGGTATTAAAAGCCGACAAGATCAACGTTTCACGCCTATATATATTCTTTTTCTGTCCACAAGTGGACACCATTTTTATACTACTGCCGGTTGAATTTAGTGTGCAATTGAAAGGAGGGAATTAATAGATAGTGGCTTTTTGCGGCTAACTGCTGGGCTTTTTCTCTTCTGTCATTTCTTCTTTTCATAGCCAAAATAACGGGGGGGGGGGGGGGGCCCCCCCCCTAGATCTGCCCCTGACTGTTAATGGTTAACTCCACTGAAGACCTCCGAGAGATGCCAAAGCGTAACTTCATATGCCTAAACGATATGACAAGCACTGACCCGCTGCTATCCAAGGAGTCCCGAATAAAATACAATTTCTGGTTAGTAAGAAAAAGGTATGCATTTCGAGCCTAATTGCAATAAACTTGAAGTTGAATCTTATTTAATACGGAACCATTTAATTTTGTAATCATTTTAACTGCCCGACACCTTAGATGTTCACTAGTAATTGAAGGACAACGGAAGGGCTACAGGGTGCAATTTTTGAAATGAACTGAAATCGTAGAAAGAACATTAATTGCGAAGAATCGATTGAAAAAGGTTCGTACCTCAGTGCAAATCAAATAGAAAAATAAGACAAGTCGCCAAATTGAACATCCGCCATTTTGTTAGCATTCTCCGCTTACTTCCAAATGTGGATTACCGGCCGCCATCTTGTGACGTCAAAGCGCTCGTGTTTTCTTTCCTACTTTGTTCTCGCTCTTCATTAGTCGTCGGATTAGTCGCGGATTTTCGCAGCTTTATTGTGTGTAGTTTGGTACAACACAACGCTTGATAATACACTTACAAATATGGCTGAGTTTGAACCCTATTCCTTCGAACCTATGCGAGGTTTCTCCTATTCCGATGGAGAGAATACTTCTGACGGCCAGAACGAGATTGCAAGGAGTGAAAATACCTCTTGGTGTAATTGCGAGCATTGTGAAAACTGAGAAAATAAGTAGGAGAGAGAGTATGCTTGTTGTCAAGAGATTGACGATATCAGGTGAAATGTCGTGATTAAAAGGATAATAAACATGAAACGATTCAGTCATTGCTTTTATTTAGTCCTTGCATTTTAACTTATGAAAAACCAGCCATTTGTTTTAAATTTGGCATTGCTGCTTTTTTATTATATGACTTAGATTTAGGAGACCATCCCCTATTCGCTGTATAAGTCGTCATCCTGATTTTAAAACTGCGTTTCAAGAGAAGTTTTGGAGACGGCCATAATTTGTTAGTTTGGCTCACGTGCTACGAGCGCCGTGGGAACTTGCTAACGTGTACATAAACACATCTATAACATTGTATATAGGTTTTTTTCTGGTACGATGTGGGTTAGATCTATTAGCTGCAGGAACTCAGTATTTCACAGATTTTGTAAAGGATTTTAAAACGTTTAATTCTCATTATAGTATAAAATTCTGTTTTAGATACTTGATAAGCCCTATCAATAATGTAACACTTTTATGAAAGATATAAGTAGCGCAACTACAAGAACGTTTCTTTTTAGTAACTTTAGACTCAGTAAAAGAATTTCTCGTTCATTGGGCTCTCGATATCATTTTACACACACGGCCATCGCCATTGCCTAAATTTCTTGTAGGTTCTGCGAAGTGAATTTAATCAACAGAAGTGCCGGACGACATCTCTGTGTAGCTAAAACACGATCAGCTGGGTGATAGAAAATTGTCAGAATTGTCAAGGCAATGGCAAGTGCGATTTTCCCTCTGGATTGCTCCGACTCTTGCGAATTACTATCGCAGGCATCCAATTGATATTTGATTGAGGGCCTAAAATAACAAATACAAATTTGTGAAGGAAAGGCAGCTTGTTTAAAGCTTGATCGACAGAAAAGTGACTCGGCGGCCAAAAGTTCATATCAGGTTATACCATCAGCTACCTCTTCGAGTAGAGCTCCATTTCTTCGGCGCTCTGGACGTCTTAGGCTTAACCTTTTTGTGTGTTGAAACAAAGGTGGAACGGATTCTCCCCCCCCCCCTCCCGCGAACGGAATCCTCTTTTGAGCGACGTCTGCTCAAACTGTTTGCCAAAATATCTAGTCGGTACTCACTTTCAAAACATGTGAGCTCAAAGTGTTCGGAACAGACTTGAAAGTGCTTCATTTGACGCCAATTTTCTCTCCGTTTGTCTGAGCAAGCCATTTGCTAACCGTTTAAGCGTTAAGGGGTCTCCCTTTGTCGAGTAAAATAGTCTGGCGTTAGACTGAGTAAAATCTATACGTCACTTTTAGAGTGTAAAGGGTTAAGGGAGACAGGTTTTTAGCCCTTTAAGCCCTAAGGGGTCTCCCTTTGACGGGTAAAACTGTCTGGCGTTAGACAGAGTAAATTCTATAAAGCCCCGGCCAAACGATCGCAACATGCCAACGCAACATGTCGCAACATTGTGTTGCAACGTGTTGCGTGTTGTTGGCTTAAAAATTGAAAATGGTCAAATTTGAGCCAACAACACCCAACATGTCGCAACACATCGCAACACGGTGGCCAAACGCACGCAACATGTTGTACCCAGCAATGTTGCGATATGTTGCGTTGGCATGTTGCGATCGTTTGGCTGGGGCTTAAGTCAGTCTTTGGGTGTAAAGGGTTAAAAGACCTTTACCTTTTAACAGAAGGCGATGAAAACTAATTCTTCTTCTAGGCAAGAATCGCTAGGTGATCTATTGGAACAGCCTACGGCTATGCAGTGAGGCATTTTTCTATCCGAGCAAGAGAATTCTATTTTGCGCGAACGCAAGTGAACGCAATGACTTCATGCCATGTACCCCGCCTTCAACAAGGCGGTCAAAACGGCGAACATCGTGTGAATGTCATGAACTATTTTCCAGCCAGAACGCGTTAAGAAAAAACAAATACGGACAAATGCTGCAATTTTTACCCAACACAAATTATTTGATTGGTTGCAAATAAGCAAAGATAACATTTCTCTTAATTGGTAAAGTGTCACAACGGCGTGACGGCTTTTACGGCTAACGGTAAATATTCTTTGTCTTACGGTTAGAGCGATTACAGTTGAGTGTCGAAAGTAATCAGACAATTACCTTGGTTTTGATTTTGCTTTTATTTCGGTTTGAGATTGCATGGCTGAGTAACGCAATTGGTAAGTAAAAGGTTTGGACTTATGTTTTACGACACTCAATTGAAATCCGTTCTAAGAACAATTAAAAATTTAAAATTAGCAAGGTTTTCAGAAGTTTAAAATTAATTTTTGTTATTCAAAAACTTTGAATAGTTATTTTGACTTAGACAATTCTGTGAAATATATTTATTGTCATAGGCAGTCCATTCTGGGACGGAAAAAGGTATTATTTTATGAACTGTCCGGCTAATATAGTTTTCAAGGCCGCACTATAAAATAGGCGCAAAAAAATTCTTCGCAAGAACCCTTGAGTCTTGCACTTTAGTAGCTAAAATCATTTAACGTTTGCTAGTTTTTACGGCTAACGGTTGAAATTTTGCATTGTTTACCGCTAATAGCTTAATTTTTTTGCCCAGTGGGACCCTTTTGGGAATGTACCCATATACTATACCATTTTCTTGTTGAAGACTCTTTTCCCACATCCCATGTAACCAGCAGGGCATCTTTGTGGCTCTCTTTTCTCGTTCGTGACGTCATTTAGCGTCGCTTTTTCAAGTCGTCTCTTCTCCTATTTGAAAGAAAAGTACATTCACATATATTTAGCCAAGGCTAAAAGCAGAGCTCCTGGGTAGGGCTATTCAAAGCCGATTTAGCTAACCCAGGATAAACGTGAATTTTCATTTGAGATGAGGTTTCTGTATATTGTTTGGCTTACAAGAAATTGTATACTTCGGTTAACTTTTAATCTTGGGCTGGCATTAACCGACTTCAGAAAAAAAAAACGGCACTGTTTACAACAAATAAACCTGACATGAGACCGCGATCCAATGGAAAAACCTGCATTTAGCCAGCAGTCAACTTCAAAAAGCTACATGACCTCCGTAAGCTGTAAACATTAGCTCGCGATATCAGGTGATACTGGTCAGCGGATTCCGTTGTTTTTACAGTTGCCAGGGGGCCCTTGGCATGATCCCGTCACATAACCACTGCAGAAACGTGAGAGGACAGGGAAAGATTATGGTTGTTTCCCCTTTGTTTCAAAAACAACGATATTGAAATGAAATATCAACTAAATTTGGCAAAATGATAGCTTAAAATAGAGAGTTTTTATGGATACGGTAGAGATTTGCGGACTCCTTTGTAAACAGGTGTGTCTCAGAGGGAATGCATAGTCAAACTGGTTTTTATCCTGTAAGTTTGTGTGGTTATAAATTGTTTTGTTAGATTTCATAGAAATTTTTACCATTAGTTTTATAAGTCTTGTAAAGTCATGCGATTTAGTTAGGTCTGCAAGGTGTCTATTAATAAAATACAGTCTACAGTCCAAAGACCACAAAATTATAAGGGTTTGTATGGAATTTTGCAACTATTACAAGGTTCCCATTTGGACTCTATCATATCGTTGTCCCGTTAAGCTTTCTACGTAGTATCAGCCTTCCATCATTATTTTTCTAGTCTCATTTGGATAACTTTTTAGGATTAATATTACAAAATTAAAATATGATTAATTTTCTTACCCAGTCCAATAACTTTTGGAGAAGGTTTGTTTCCATTTCTCTTTTTCGTTGGCTTTGCTCTGTTTGAAATTTTGAGGCTGTGTTTTCATCTTGTGATTCCTCCACTGATAACAAAGGTCCTGCTGGTTCATTTCTGCGCCAGGGATATTTGTCATAGGAATCCTGGATAGATCTCACTTCGCTTGGAAATAACTGTGGAAAGAAACAAGAACAGAGCAAGATTGCAATACATGTATTCGTGCATATCCGTTGACTCTTTTGATCAGACGGCTTAAAACGTCTCTTTTATATACGAGCTTTTTAAATTCATGAAATGATTTAATTTTGGTGTTCTATAACCTAACTAACTATTTTTAACTGTTTTTCAAATCATTTTTAACTTTTACTTCGTGAATAATGCCTTTGGACCCATGGAAAATGGTGCTCTATAAACGTCAGTATTATTATTATTATTATTATTATTAATATTATTATTATTATTATTATTAGTAGTAGTAGTAGTATTAGGTTTATTATTTTTATTATTATTATTATTATTATTATTATTATTATTATTATTTGACACTGAGTTTATGGCAAAAAGCGTTTTAATATTTTATAATATTGATTCATATTTTTCCTTTCCTGTTTTTTTTTTCTTTTTGATCAGTTTATAATAATAAGAGTTGGTATATTTTTTTGCTGAAGATTTTTAAAGAAGATTGAGCATAAAGACAGCAAATACATTTTTAATTACGGTAAGCTACACTAAATACGATCACTTATTTTTGTATAAATGTAGAGTTTACGGGCATTAAAACTTTGCTCTTATTTTACAAATATTTAAAAATTATTACTGATCTACATAGGGTGTCATTAGGTTATCATTATCATTATCACTATTATTGTCATTATCGTTATCGTTATCGTTGTCGTGTTGTTATTGTTATTAGTATTATTAATTCTGTTTACTTTTAGAAAACAAAAGCATAAATGATAAATTTCTTAGTTTCCACTGGCATTTCTTAGTTTCCACTGGTATTTTTAGTAAACAAACTATACACAAATACATAGTCTTTTGAATATAATGTTTGACACGTACTGCGCATCATTATTTCACACAACAACAACAACAGCAACAACAAATGTTTTACGAAACTGAAGCAGTTTTTAAATCTTCTTTTGTTAACCTCGACGACTAAAAACAATTAGTTGGTTTAGTTAGGCAGACTTCAGTAGATAGTATGAATGAATCCAGTACAAGTACGATTAACAAGTAAAGAACACCAATTAAATTTCCAAAACAAGGAAACAGTTGAAAGCACTGGTGTAATGAATTTTAACCTGTGGGTTGCACAAGTTCTCTGATTTTCAAAATTTGTTTTCTCGAGCTAGATCCCATTGGAAATTGTCTTTGGTGTTATTTCAGGCTACTATTTATATCTTTAGTTTTTAGAAAATGCAAAAAGGTTTTTAATATACTTGAAATTATTCTGGTGCTAAGTTTTTGTTCACGGAAAACCAAAATTACGCGATCTCCTATTGGATTTAATCCTAATACTCCTCAATAATGAAGGAATTTTAGCGTGCTAAAAAACGTTTTTAACTCAACTCAACCCGACACGAGTTATCAACATTCATTTTGGAGAGGTTGAGGAGGGAAGGCAGGTATGCAAGAACGCTTATAAAAGTAAGTGATGTGACCCAACATTTACTTCTCTAGCCCCCCTAAGACGGCTTGTTATAGATAAGAAGTGGCGCCCTCAATTACTCACTGTCCTATTATTGAAGATGTCTCAGTTTGCGTTTTATAGAAAAATAGAAAATATCGTTCCGAATTTAAAACAATTATCTCCGTTGCAAGCCATCGGTGAACTCATTACTTCCACAAATGGTTAATATTCAGTTAGCAAAATTAATTCCATCTAGGTTTGATCTAGGCATCATGCTTCTTTGGAATTGATTGCTGTATCATAACCATTACGACAATCATTACTGTTTTAGTTTCCACACTGTATACATATGTATCATGCAAATTAAGCCAATTGTTGTTGTTGTTGTTGTGGGGACCGCGCTTACCTGTGAGAGAGAGGGGAAATTAACTCCCGCTATTAAGGTATATACGGGAAAAAAATATCTTTACCTTGTCATAAAGGGTCCCAGTCTCTCCATTTTGTTTGTATGTCCAAGGAAGTGAGGCACATAGCACCACACAAAGATTTAAAATCAAAACAAATATGGTAATCTTTTGAGGAGCCATCAATCTGTAAAACAATGTAACATTTTCAAGTCAACACTTTTATTTGAAAAGGATCTAACACACATTGAAACCTCTCAATAACATAATTTTAGCAATAAACTATTCCAGGTACTATGGCGAGATTTTATGGACCCCGTTAGAAACAGGTTCGATAGATCAATATTCTAACATGGCTTCGAGGCTTTCAGCACAAAACTTCTTTATCTGGTGGTGTTTTCTTTATATTCAAGAAATCAGTCACACAATCATCAATTAATGTACGCTATCTGCCTGAGTTCCTGTGCCTTTTTTGGTCGTTTAGCATGGATTAGGCTCGATCTCCAGCTGCTTTGGGAGCGCGGTCTCACAAAACGGCTGGAAATCGAGCCTAAGAATGGACATAAACGAAAAAAAAAATGATGCTCTGATTACGTCTCGAGTTTTCATTATCGTCATCAACTATTCACTATAAACTCGCGTCAGGGGAGAGATTCTCGGGTTTCAAACAAATATTAATTGTGAGATGAGATGAACTCGGAAAAAATTAAAACAAAAACAAAAACAGGAACGCAAGTAAATAACAGTACAATTATGACTACTTAATAACCGAGAGTGAGGTCGTTACGGGAAAATCTCAAACTGAGGCCTTGCCGTATTGATCGAGCGACAACGAGGTCAATACGGTAGGCCGAGGTTTGAGATTTTCCCGTAATGACCGAACGGTCGAGGTTATTAAGTTGTTTATTATATGGCTAACAAGACGGTTCGAAAGAAAGAAAAAAAATCTTAATTCAAGGGGGAGTCGTTACTTCACATCCGGTGATGCGCGCGCTTATCTATTCATTCATCTTCCCAATCCGTCAAACTGCACAACAGAATTCAGCGAACTAACGCGTACTCCGTCAAGAATATATTTATTTGTGGAAAACAATGATCAATACGGCCACAAAACGTATTTTAGTACAGTTGTCTTACTATATGACGAGAAAAATTTCATCGACATTCTCAATAATCAACCGCCAAACGTCAATTCCTACAGAAAAGTGCTTCAAACTTGCTCAAGAGCCGTGCGGCCGTGTCGGTAAAAGAAAATACAATTTAACGGAATCAGCACTACTCTTCGTCGTCACTTTCGATGAAAACTCTTCGCCTTTTCTGAGTTTCCTGGATTATAGTTACTGGTCTGTTAAAGATCTTGATCTGGCGCTCAGAGATGCTGCTATGTCCACGCCGGATAAAAAAACCGCTCGGCTGAAGATGTTGATAAACTGGCTTGTGTTACAGCAAGAGAATTTGTTGATGTTGACTGCTGTACTGCTCTGGTGTTACCAATTGCCTTTTGAACGGTGAAAAGACAGTGAAGGGAGACCTGCCTTCGGAAAGGAACCTATGTATACTTCGTTGTAAACCCGACAGGGTGTCAGGTTCATAATCCAGTCACCATCCGTTTCCCGATATCTGTAAAAAAGCTTTGCCAATAAGTGGTCAAGGTCAGCAGCCGGTAAGTACAAAACTTCTGCTATGCTTCCTTTGTTTATTGACGTCAAATGTCGCTGAAACGTTTTCATTTCACTGGCAGTTTTCCTTTCCTTTCGTGGTTTTTCTCTTTGTTTGAATACGTTAAATTCAATTTCTCCATGACCAATTAACTCGTTCGTAATTTGCCGATGTAACTTCATTTTTTCCTTAAAATAGTGATATAAATAACTCTCTGAATGTTAATCGTCGCTCATCGTCTTGTATCACAACGATTTTCAATGTAAATAAAGGAAATATGGCCTAGATTTGGATAACCTTTCGTGTTTTTCCTTTCCTAATTTGAATAATCCGTAATCGGCCCGTGGGCATTACGGGAGAATAATGCCCTGTCGTTGAGCTGCACTTAGCCAATCAGAGCGCGCGTTATATTGGCTACAAAGACAAGCCATATAATAAATAATGTTATTCCTTGTGTACACTGTTCGGGTTCGGGCCCCAGGCCAGGAGGTGAGACTAATTTTTATTCAAGTAGATAAACAAATAATAGACGCCAATCAAAGTCGATCTGCATTGATTGACGTTGCAAAGTCACGTGCATTCACGAGGCAGACTCAAGGCTTTGTTGACTTGTCGCCCTCTGTGAATATGCATTTGGACATGTATTTCCAGCGTCTACCTTTATATGGTGTATTATGTCACAGTACATCGTTATCCTCGAGTTTAGATTGAGGAGGCCAGAAATTTTTGTCATCAATTCCAGCCACTGACGGAAATTCAGTCGACACGGTTGAAATTAGCTTTAGTTAATTCGTTGAATTAAAGTCATTTGCTTTACAATATATATATTTTTTGATACGTGAACAGGCAGCGCTTATTCTTTCATGTAACTGTAGCGTTAATTCTGTCTTTATTTCTTGCCTTAAAGTAACGAAGCGGAAGAACTGGTCGTCAGAAGAGAAGCTTACGACATCACGCAAGAAGAAACATCGTCACGCCAGCTGAACATGTTATTGCGTGACGAGAAAAGGTGAAATATTCTTATTTTATCCATTGCCTGAGGTGCTAACTTAAGTTGCAATTCTTCAGTTTTAAACGTTTTAACCAGAACCACTGCTTCAGTGCCCGTTTAAAAATTTCTATTAGCGTGCTATTTGTTTCAAAAATTTCCCTACAGTCTAAATGACACAAATGTCAAGATATGTAATAAAATAAATCTAAACCTATTCGGTGGATGAAGTCAAGAAAATGCGATATTATAGAAGATTAATATAGAAGACACTTCTGAAAGTTTTAAGTGTGTGCGCTGTCCCAAAATTCAGATATTATTCAAAATGTTTCGTATACATTTACAGAGCTCAGTATGCAGTCACCATTTTTGTGTACTTCAAGGATACACCTCTTTGGCGGCTGGAAAATAGTGCAACCATCATGAGCTTACTTTGGTTATGTAGGCCAACAACATAAATACAGTTCCAACTACTTTTACTTCACAAATGACTAAATTATGACTACGACGCGATCGTAACTCTATGTTACTCATCGCCCTAACGCTGAAATACAAAACTGCGCCTTTTTCCTAACGAAGGGCAGTATTCAGCTGAAACGGTGTCATTATATATACATTTTGCTCCTCGTACGCCTGATGAGGATAGAAACTTAAGGTCCGGATTTTAGAACTTGATGACATCACTTAAAATCCATCACGGGTTGTAATAATATTGGCTTGATACGGATCGATGTATCGACTTTTCTTAGTTTAAGCCAAAATTTAAAACAGACAGGAAGAGAAAAACGGAGGGCGTTCGGAATTTTTTTCTTTGAATTCTCTGAAAAGGCTATAGTAACAAACATAACAAAACGAAACTGGGAAAGAAACAAACAAACGGAGCGTCTGCGATGTCCCGGACTATGCATAACATAAAGAATTTCATTGTTGCAAAAAACAAAGCGAAAGTTTATTTACATTCTTTTTTTTTGTGTAAGAAACGTTTTTATAGAAACGTTAAGGCTGAGATTAAGATTGTAAGAACGTATTAAGAACATTCCTCAGGTTGAGTGTCGATTAAGAACGTTTTAATCTGCTAATCTGTATATTAAATGATAAGCGTAAAATAAAGGAAACAAAAATGTAAAGTAACCCAAGTACTTAAGGGCATGTTTTACATAGCTTTAACAATGGTTTTCTTATTGCACGACACGTATCTCCGTTTGTAATAATCAGCAGTTCTTATTTATAACTGTTCCGAAATAACCTCCACACCGTCAAAGTCATGGTCATGCCTGCATTGACTAATTGAAATTTAGGAACAACTTAAGAACGTTTTCAGCCTCAAACTGTGACAAAAAAATTACTATAAGAAAGTTCAGCCTAAGCTCCAAAATTAGACGTTCTTAGACGAATGAAAAGAAGGCTAAAATGATATAAATTTTAAATACCAATCATTAGTTTCGTGAATTACTCAGTAGAAATCTATCAGTAAAATTTACAGGGGAATTACCAATCTCTCGAGATAAGGAAGCACTTTGATTGACATCTGTTAGGTATTTTACGTGGCATTTTATTGGTACTTAAAGTCCAAAAAACTCAACAAAATTGCTAAAACTAGTGCAGTTCCCTCAGCCTTGAAAGCAAAAGTAGCACCTTTGCATTTTTTATTTCTTTCTGTTTTTTTTTTTATGTTTAAAAACATGACGAAGAAGGCAGTGAAACTACATTGAAAGGATTACATTTGACATGGCTATAAAACAAGACGCAGATTTTTTTTCCTCGTTTCCCATGTTTTTCGCGCGGTACCCCATCTAAGTGAGCATATGGAAGAGGCTAGTGATTGAAACATATAATGGCAGGAAAAAGGAATTATTAAACAAAAAGAGATTATATATAAACCGCTTAGTCGCTCACTAAATACAAGTGACGTATATCCGGATTGAAGAGCAATTCCTCACGTCTACATTCGTTTATTCTACTTACTGAGAATAGCCGTCAGTGGATTTTCACAATGTTACAATACGATTTATGTCTTTGTAGCCTAAAAAGAATAATAATAAGAAGAAAACGTACGATTTTAGGAAAGATTAAGTGGAGAGAATACGTTTCACGTGAGATGACCTTTGGATTTTCCACCAACACCGATTGCGAAATAGGATGAAAGTAACGAAACATGTTCCACATGTATGCAACTTACTCCGCACGGCGCTGGCGTGATACCGGCCGTATCACTGTTGCAGACCTAGCTAATACTTTGATACTGGCAATGATGGGAATTGTCGAAATGTGTTCGCCCAGATAATTAACACCCCCCCGGATATTATTTAGTATACAAAATTCCTGTTTGTTTCCGCCTTTATGTGTTTGAATTGATAAATTGATAACTTCAGTAATTCTCACAGGGGACTCTTTTTTCTTTAAGACGCTTTGACATACAACTTCCAACAAAGCAAATAGAGATAGAAGAATGTTTGCGTACAATCGTAAGTGTTGCGACTGTGTCATCTGAAAATAATTTTGAATATCTAATGTTTTAAATTTATTTCTTATTACTATTATTGCAATTTTTAAACTTGAAGTTCATCCTTTCCAACGTCTCTTTTTCCCTTAAAAAATACCTGCTTTTATAAAGAGATGAAGTATAAAATGATATGTGAACAAATGCAGTTTTCACGATGTTGTTTTACTATACACAGTTTGTTTACAGATGTCGTTTTTGTGTGTTCCTCTTTTGAATGGCACAATGTTTTTTAATAGAGGGACGCTGTGTTTTGTTGTTCTTGTGTTTTGTTAGTTTAAAGAATGCTCGTACTCGCATTGCTGCAGAACACAGATGGAAAGGAGTTTTGTAAGCAATATACACGACCTTCTTATCGGCAGACACGATAATCGTTCACATGTATGGAATTAGCTAGAGTCAATATATTAACAAATTGTGTGCGATCGAGACATTTCTTAAGGGTTTAATTAAGACATTGGTCACAAGAAACTGTAAACTAGATGACCAGCACCAAACGCAACATACTGATAAGTATTCCCAGTGAAACAATAAGAAAATATACTGTTACGTATTTTCGAGGCAGAATTGAAGAGGACGGTGGTGATTTGGTCTTATGTATATAAAAAAATCACACTTATGGTATCCCTAAAAAATAGCCTCGCATGAGCTTTCGTTGCTTTCCTCGGGCAACAAATACTGCCGGCGCTAACCATGTTGCACGTGTAATACGAATTGACTAAAACAGGCCTCGAACCAATGGGCTACTTCATACGGTACTAGAAATAGTTCTCACCTGTAACAGGCTCTTTCTCTAGTTTGACTCTTGCCTGAAACTTTACGCCACTGACTGCTTAGATACGAATGCTCAACGTCGTTTGGAGAGACGCTTTTATATCCAAATGTTTAAATGCCCCCTATCATTGCTCCACAAACTGTCAATTTCCGGTCGCCAACGGTGATGTCATAACATGATAACCAGACGAGTGAAATTGTTGTAATTCCAAATGTTTCCTATTTGCGTATTTATACATTGTATAACTCCCGTATTTTATTAGCCTGCAGGTTTTCTGACTACGAGATTAGCAGCCAGAAAATGATTGTTATCTCAGATGTTTTCTCGTTGGTCCTCGTTACCAATCGCATCTAGTTCACCAACAAGACCATTTCAACACCTTACCTTGCAGAACGCCCATGCTCGTGCCAATGCGGTTTTGGCTCAGTAGTTCAACCGGTTGTGAAAGCTAATCTATGCAGGAATCACAAGATCGCTGATTTGCTAAAAATAAGCAAGAAACATTAACCCCAGAAGTCCTATCTTGTAGATATGCGGTTTATTTTTGACCATCTTAAACGAACGCGCCGACCCCTAAAAGGATTCCAAGACTTAATCGGCTCTATGGAGTTCTAAGAAAGCCTTCTTAGGTGCGACAAAGGTGTGACCCTCTTGAATTGTTTACATAACATCAACGAAGGAGTGTCATCAAAAGTGAAGAAAGGTGATCTAAGACAAAACAACAAACATTTAGCCTGAAATTCATTACACAAATTGATATTTAATTTGTCGCGTCGGACAAAGGAATGGTGTTAGTTGACGCCGAGTTAGGCAAAGTATGTGGGTATTTTGGTTCATTAGGCACTGGAATTAATTGATAAATCCGAAACTCTAGAACACTTGGGTTAGCATGAAATTAAAATTGAATCCAGTCGTTTCGCGTTTGAGAAGTAAACAGACAAACTATTCAAGCTGGCGTTTGGTCTAGAAAGGCGCGCGTCCTGCATATTTCAGGGTCCACGAAAGGGTATGTCGCTTCGATGGACAAGATAAATAGGATTTTGCCTTTTGTCATTGGACCAAATCGCATTTGATAGATTTGCTTTCTTAAATAATACCACAAAAAGCCTTAGGATCGAACAGGCAGCTAAAACTTCGTTTGCGTGTCCTCTGGCTTCACGTGAAGGTAGCAGAGACCAAAGGTCAAGTATTGCATACCGCACGTCTATGTTTGAATCAAAGAAAAAGAGGCTTGTTCACAATGAGGAAAATAAATTAAATTGTTCCTTCTCTTTGTACTTATACGGTAAATAGATGCGAAAACAGCGTACAGCATTCTTACAGAATCCAAAACACGGATCTCTTTTTGTGTCTAATTACTTGAGACTTAATTTTTGAGAACTAAAGCAATCACGTAATTGCGTTTTTACCTGGATCAAGTCGCATTATAAGAGTGATTTTGGCGTGGACAACAGTGTCAATATGGTGCCTAGGAGTCAACAAGAGATTTTTTTTTTCAAGATGCTACTGAAAGCTTGTCAGTGATAACAAGTGCTTAAGAAGGATGATTAGTGTTAATTGTCAAGTTAACCTAATCACTTATGTAAATAATCTGTTTGATTTTACCTTTATCTATCAATGTATAATGAATGGATTTTCAGATGGCTCAATCAAGAGACATAGACACACTACAGAAATGTTTTAGATTATTTGTCTTGGCTTAATCCGTCTAACAGTAATTTAGCTTTCATTTCCTGTGCGAAGCATTTCAATAATTTGGTCACTTCAAGATGAAGGATGTGCTATAAAAAAATAAACCATTTCAAAACTGAAAGATTTTGAAGTGACTTCCTTAGATGCAAGGAACACCATGCTTAGACCATGCCGTCTTTGCATTGTAGGACAGCTGGTGGGGCAACTGGCAGCTGAAAACCGCTTAAAACATCCAATAAAGTTTGGTTCCTGATATGAGAAGTTAAATATCAGTTTTGACAGCTTTTATTTCGCAATGTGCCACTAATGCATGTTACCTTGATAGACTTAGACATAACACTTTTGATGATTCCTTGATTATCACTTTAAAGCGGTTTTGGTCATTTTAAATTCCACCAAGGAAATACTCCATGGTTTAAATCGGATGCTTCTTCTGTCGTCTTCGAGTTGCTGTTTGCAAAATTAGTGTGCGTGCAGTTCTTGATGATTCCAAATGTGCATGCCAAGATAATTGTTTCCTGAGAGGACTAGGGCGTATGCCACAGAATGGCAAGAATTGGTTACTGGTAGGGGACTCGCATACCTTTACCAGAGAAATAAACACAGAACACTCAAGTTCTTGTCAACAGATCGCAATCTTTATGGCATACAGAGACATTTCTCTGGGTAATGATCGAGGTAAATCTGCAGGCCTGTACTAGTTACTAGCGATTCTATCTGATTGACCATAGCTATTTAAATGTTTTTTTAAGTCATGGGCCACACAGTGAATCCGTGTATGCAAAGTGGAGATACCCTTATCTCTAGCTACAACCTAGTAAAAATAGAGATATTTAGCTTGTCATCCATCACGATTTTAAGACATAACAAAATGTTTTAGCCCCCACAACACCGCTTGCAATTTAAATATTCGTTTCTTTTTAACTTCCAATCATTTTCAACACGACACTTACTTGGCCATTAATCATCAATTGGTCGTAAATTCGTGCCTTGTAGCATACGAGTGCGTCCATTCGATAAAATTGTCTGGCGAAAGTTACTTAATTAAATACACACTGTCATTTCCACAACTGTTCATAGTTTCCTATAACGTCCAGATTCACTTTAACGCTGAGTACACACTTCTCCGACCTCAGCTGACAATTCAGAGGAGAGCAAATTAAGCACGAGAAATCGTCCCGGCAAATTTTAACTGACAACAGACGCGTCTATTTGCAACTGCACATGTGATCTTACTTCTGGAGTATTCCAGAGGCCAAATCAATATTCTACTGAACCAGAAGGAGAGAGGTCCTTTTTTCACTGAGCAGTATATTGTATGTCTATTTAAAAATCTGTTGAATTTGAATTTTAATAAAATAATGCTAAATGCTAAATGTCTCGTGCCTCTCTCCGCCCAGGAGAACAAATACAATTTTGCATTTTTAGCAAACGTGGTAAAATCGGATACAAGGGTAGAAAAGATGGGCTGGTAGCTAGAGGAAGGGGATCAACCTATCGTGAAGTAGGAACCCATCGAGAGGGATCAGGAATGCTACTTGTCACTCCGGCAATGCAGTAACCATACTGATAGAAACTACCAATACAGTTTTAGCCGCTACCAAAACAACGGAACAACAACAAAACCAAATAACAAACATTTCTATTTGTGCAGATGGTCAAACTTTTAACGACGGCACACACAACCGAGGAAGAAAATTCATACGATGGATATGTGGAATCTATAAAAATACTTCCATTTGCAGATATTCAAAAATATCAGTCATTGTGTAGTTTCGGAGGCCACCTTGCACCAGTTTTCATCATAACATTTATCAAATTACTTCCAGTTAGACAACAAACCCTTTCGGTTGATTAGGACCATGCATAAACCATAGAGGTTTGATGCATTTTCTTCCTGTATACCCTGCATATTGGCAGTGTAACCTGCTATAGTTTCATAACATAGTACACCAAATTGTAATTCACACCACGTTACTTCCCAATCGACGGAAACTACTGATCACATCTGATAAAGTAGGGCAGATGTAATTTAACCACAAATAGGAAAAGGATTATGCAGAATAGGAAAGTTGTTTTAAAATTTATTGGCAAATTAAAAGTTTTGAAACGTTTCTTTGAGGCGCAATTCTTGAACTATTACAAATTGAAATCAAGGAGTGATTTTCTTACACGTGACTAGAACAATCCAAACATGACAGGTCAAAACACTCGCCTGTTCAGTGGCTCAGTTTCGTTGCTCGCCAGAACCCAGTATGTTCCCTGTTATTGGATTCTCGTAATTTCATTTTCATTTCCACCAAAAGTTTATATTCAAAAGGATAATAAATGATCCGTTTTGGCACTAGGCTTGATAACCATTTCCTGCCCAATGATGGGCGTTAACCACAGAATTGAAGGAATCGATCACCACTTACGAGTATGCAATGCAGTTTAAAATTTATAAATTATCCCTCAAGGTGTCAAACTATCCTCTAGAAGAGGGCTTGTTGATTTGTTTAGATATTCCACTATAAACTTTGTCTTAATAGGTACACTTACTTCGATGGCGGACTTAGAGGAAGATATGGCGTTAGCTTGGGAACTAAATATAAGTGATATGTATGGCTTGCCTTCTATCGCCATGAATGGAAGTTATTCAAAGCTGTAACCGATAATTTCCCACAAAGCATAATAAAAAAACAGGTTTTATGCCACGAATTGAAAGCAAATCAATTAAAGCAGTTCATGAATAGTTTCCTGCCTGAGTTTATGGACGAATTGTATCAGAAATTTCTCGTTATTTAGTTTAAGGATGCAGTCCGCGAGAGTTGCTCGAGGCTTATCCGAGATTGGCTGTCTTTTTCTGAGCGTTGTCCAAAATCTCAAGTGCATTGAAAACTGGATAGACGCGAACATAGCGAAAGTGATCGCGAAAATGTCGGCTGGAAATCTGCCAGCGATAATGTGTTACATTTGACCACTCTTTCCCGTTTTCCTCTTCTATGCTAAATCTAAATTAATCGAGCTAGCAACACCCAACGAAAAGACAATCACTATCGTTCTCCAATAGGGAAGGAACCAAGGATCTTCCTGCTTCGACAGAAGTGGACAAACTTGGCTTCCTGGGAAAAATCCCATCAAGACACGTTATTTTTACGGTTAGAGGCCATAGATAAAGGTTTTCATTGGATACTCCCGCGTTCAATCGACCTTTTTTGCTTGGGTGGTTTGTTTTCCCATCCCTTTATAGACCCCATGACATTCTCCAGAGAATTGTTGTTTTGTCCATCTAAAAAATAATTATTCGTATGCACACGACTATTTAAAAATTTCAGAGGAAGAATTCTCCAGAGTATCATCACATGATGTGAAATGAGGCAAGAGATCTCACAGTCCAAATATGGCCTATTGATTTAGTTCTATGGAAGGTCAGTTAGGGGCGTGGAGGCTTTATGGTTAGTGTGCTCGTATTTGGATCGGGCGGTCTGGGATCGAATCCTGGCCGGGGACATTGCGTTTGGACGAGACACTTTACTCTCACAGTGACTCTCTTCACCAGGGCACTGGCGAGCTTAATGCTGGTGGTAAACCTACGATGGACTAGGGAGGAGTAGAAATACTCCTGGTCACCGCGACGTGGTGTGACTTTGGGACATGATTGACAGGTTAAGCATTTGGGTGTAGGGTGAATTAACCCACCCCTTAAAACTCCGCAAAACCCCAACGATTATAGAGGTCTATAGAGACTTCTAGTAAACGTTCATGCATTTATATCAACTTAGTCCCAGCTCAGTGATAATAAGCAATAAGTCTAAAAGCACTCAGGATATAACCTGCTACAACACTGTTGCTCTTTTATTCATACAGAAAGCAAAGCGCATCTATGTACATGCAATTTCTATAATTAAATATTCCGTTTATTTTCTTATGCGTATAAATACAGCAAAACAATTTTAATTGTTTACCTCGCAAAAAATATTCGACTTAAATAATATAAACTTTGATCCGATCAAAGGCTAAAAAATGTTACTTTCGCTGAGTCGTACGTGAAAAGAAAGCAGTTGTATTCCAGTTTTTGTAGCAAGAGAAAAAGTAAGCTTTATTAATTCCTGAAAATAAACTTCCTTTACCTATAAACATGTTTCTCTAATAGTTCCATTGGTCTTTTTGATAGAAAGAGAACCTTTTATTGTACAATATTTTTGTTTTCAGTAATTCCTTAATAGCTGAGGAAAAAGGAGTTTAAGAAAACCACGACGGCGACGGCAACGAAAACGTCACTGAATAAGAGATTTAATGAGCAAAACAGTAGCTGTGCACGTGCGTTATAATTCTTTGTACATTTCTTTATCGTCCTCTGCAAAACAACAACGTGAAATGATCAAATATTGCGTTGTCTGGGGAACGTGAACCGCATCGATTATTTTTTAAATTCCTGTTTCAAATTCATCGTTGTGTTTTAGATTTAGTTTCGTGATAGTTTTGATAAAACAGGTAAAATATAGATTTATTTTTTAATCGACGTTGTCTCCAGCGTCGCCGTGGTGATTTCTTTACCTCCCTGTTAAAGAATGAGAGGGTGCATGGATGACTTTATACTTTTGGAAAACTATTCACATTAACCCGTTCAGGTTATAAAAAAAACTTCATTATACATGCCCATAAACAATGTATATGTCAAATTCTGATTTGCCTGTAGCATAAAAACTGAACTTTTTTGAATAAAACTTTAACTTTTAAGAATTACATAGTACGCAGTTTATCTCTAGTTTCATATCCTCAGAATGGTTATTTCTTTGAAGGGTTTTTGTAAAAACTGTGCTCTGAACCCGGATAGCAAAATCGAAGAAAACAAATGTATAATCAGTTACATTTAGTAACATCTGTTATTTTTTGTTTGTTTTGTTTGCTTGTGTTGTTGTTATTTTGCTTAAGATCTTGAAATAGGTTTATAAAGTGATTTTTATAAGTATGAATTCTTAGCTAAAATAGCTAAAAGGGTTTACAGTGCGTGACAACTTACAATCAATGCTAAACTGGTGTCTGTTAAACCAGAGATTGATTTGTCATACTGGAGGCCTGATGTCTCAGGTAAATCATGCGTTTCTGTTGTTGCCATGTGTTTCTTACTAACACCATTCAATGATTACTGAAAAAAAGTCCAATATGGACACGTTATAAGTTCATGTTACCTCGTTGAGGTAATACTTGTTTACGACTCGAGCTAGTCGCGGGTTGTACCGAACACTGCCAAAAAGGTGGATAACAACGTTGTCTTCGCACTCTTTTTTTGCCTTGTCTTGTCTTCTTTGTGTTATCGTCTGGATGAAGCTTTGTCTCATATGATGATTTGGCTGAGGCAGCGCTGAAAGCATCTGGCTTCTGTTTTCTGTTCCTAGTGTCAACATCATCCAAGCTAAGCAGCTTCGCTGAGACGCGGCTGGTGCTATCTTCGTCTATATGACTTTGTCTGCTTGGGATAGGTCTTGATAAAATGACTATTGGTGATTCCTGAAACAAGTCAGTTAACAAGGCCTTTAATATGGTAACAGAACTTTATGTTGTCTACGGAGCATAACATATGTTGCTCTTTTCCACTAGTAATGGTAATTTTTATGGCATTAAAAAAATTTTGGTGTGAGGAGATTTTTCTCCTATCTGTGCAATGGGGTTCCTGTTATCGATTTGCATATGCCTGTTGCAGAGTTCTTGACCGCAGTCATTCTGTCATTCTTCAGTGGAGAGAAGAAGGCTTTAAGTATGTCTTTTGGGCGGATTTGGAAGATTTTCAATGTTAGTTTTTAATGGGAGTAGCTGTTTTGGTTATGAGGGTTGAAACACCCTTTTGCTTGGCCTGAGAATTATAGAGTCCCTGCGCGGATGGCTTTCGGATAAGCTTGCTAAAACTGAAGTGCTACTCAACAAAGGTTCTAGCTTTATTATGGCCTCTCACATCTCTAAAAAGTTGCATACCTCCATTGTTTTTCTTTTCATTCGAACAATTGGTCGGCTGAATCTTGGTCTTGCGGTTGTTACCATCAACTGAGTCATCAACAAGAAAAATGCTGCGATAGAGGTGATTTCAGTTTTCATATTGGAATCTTCTGAAACTGGGTATAGGAAATCTGAAAGAAAGGACAAGAAAAAAGAAACTGTTAAGCATTTTCGTAAACAGAAAAGAGGGATTTGTAATGAAGTGATCAGCATATACGTTGGTGTGAAGTGTAGCCTGTGAGATTTCGAGGAACAGGTTAGTGTTTCCAGACGAGCTAAGAATGTGAGAGAAAACAAGAAAATTAAAATCGAGCGACAAAACATAAATAACAAAAAAAAATAGAAAAATTAATACTTGAAAACCAGAAGGTGGCTACTAATGTGAAGGAAGAAAGAAAGAAGAATCCAAGAGAAACGAGACCCTAATCCGCCCACTTTAATTCGCTTTTAATATGCTGCAATTGGCTCAAATATTCCTAAGTTCGCTGTTTAAGGCAGCTCTGTTACATACAAGCCAGTGTTAAAATGAAACAAGACTGAAGCCAAAAGCACAACCTAAATTTAAGAAAGTAAATACAAGACATTGGTATGGAACGACTAGATCACTTAGGAACATCTAGACATGGCAATGAAACGTTTCATTCATCTCCGGGAGTCATCTCAAATTTTGGTCGTAATGTATATGCCTGACTGACAGTTGATTTCAACAGTAAAGATAATTTTCAAGTGCTAAACTCACGAATCGCCCAAAATAGCGTAACTTAACCCGCTAAAAAACAGATATGAAGGAAAGACAAATTCAAGGCTTTCTTAAGTGCTCAGATCTGAGTGAGTTAATGACAACTCCAAAGTAAACTCAAACGTGCAAAACTGTCATTTTAAGTTGTCGCGCGCGTGAGGTTACAAATTACAGGTCTGCACGGAGACTGTGTCTATCCGAGATTGCCTGACAAACCAATTCAGTTTGTTCGTCTACTTCAACAACAAGGACCGCAGAGCAGAATTTTATTGTTTAATGGTTTTTGGTAATGGTTTGCGAAACCGCAAACCATTACCACATTGCGAAACTTATCCATTCAATGTGATCCCCTCAAAGATTGATTGCCCCATACATGAAATGAAATTTCTGTGTCTGGTATTATTTACTTGTTATTGTCGTTGTTTTTCCTTCGGTGCGGAAAATTTCATGGACTTCAGCGCCAATTAGTATTTCCTTTAACTTTCAAAAAGGACACGCATGCACGCACTCGCTATAGTAAATTGACAGAAAAAACGGAATAAAGCAGTTATTTTAAGAATGCCTGTCGTCTGATGATTTGTTCAGTTGAGGTCCGAGTAATTGATGAATACTAAGTATACTTTCAAAACAGGAAGTTTCCCAAATTCGATTTCTTGGTGTTGTTTCACTTCTTCGAGGCCCTTACATAAATGTTTGTTTTTTTAGAGTATTCTTTCCTTGGGCCAAGATAAAAGGCAACTTACAGACTTCTGAGGGACCAAAGACGTGAGTTTGTAAATGGGTCCATTTCCTTATGAGTTTAATCCCATGGTTTTTTCTGGGAAGACAGCGTGATAGAAAAAATATTCATATCAGTAGATATTTTCTTTCTTTTAAGGACAACTTAGCAATGTAAAACGTCCGAGAAAATAAACATATTTTCCACAATATTTTCATGATATTTTCAATCCAAATTCTTTAACGTAAGGTGTTCGCTTCTATTACTTGAATGTTTAGTGAATACATACTGTACTGAAATCAGAAGAACCACCTAACTGGCAAGCTATGAATTGGACAATTGAATTGTTGTAACTTTAAGTGATACGATCTGTGTTCCGATTTGAAAACTAGACTTCAAAACAACCGTTTTCGTGAGATTCTTGACTTTCACTTGAATTTTGAAACCCACGGAATAGGACTCGGACGAAACTGATCGTTGGGTGCGAAGCTAAAATCGTACTCTGATTATCCTGTTGTATCGGCACAACAAAACACTTACAACTTTTTACGTAATAATGTAAAGCGCGCACTTTTGGAGGGAACCATCATAAACAGTAGCGACAAACTTTACTCTTCATTACAGCCACTTACCTTTGATTGGTATTTTGCAGAGTGAAGGTTTGTTTGTCACAGCTGACGAAAACCAAAGTTTGTGATGTTTCCTCTTTGCAGTTGCTGCTTGTTAGCGTCGATTCACTGAACTAACTTTCAACTCCGACGTCCCGCCTTTTATTGCCACGTGCCACGTCACGGGCCCACGAATTGTGAAAACTATCATTGTGATGTCACTCTGCCAGGCGGGAGATTAAGCAGGAAAATTCCACTTGTATTTTAACTCTTATCAGTGGCATTTCCTAACAACTATCAAGATCTCTTGTTTTGAAATCCAATTAACCGTACTTGACATTGCTTTTACCTGCACTCAGTATACCCTTGGATCTATTAGGAGCGGCAAAGCTTAAATGCCATTAGCGATTATCGATTAGCAGGTAGCGATTGATCGTCTTAATTTGTTATCACTATCTGTGCGTCTTCCGGTCGACTGCTTTTAGCATGAGGTTTGACATTCTGTAGTTACGAATCTCGTGCGGGCCACGAGCAACGCATTCTTAGGAAATCTCGAGTTAAATTTAGCTCATTGATTTTGGTACTTTCCTAATAAGGGAAACTATTCGAAGTTACTAGAAGTCAGAAATTCTGTCGCTGTTATCAGTATATAATTTTTTGTTGCGGTTTACGAATTTAAGTCCAGGATCTTTCAAATTCTAAGTTAGATTAGCTCTTGCAGGTGAAACAAGGATTTTAGTTTCTTACAGGTTCCTGTACTTTATCTTTTATTTTCTAATTGTTTGGATTTTTTCCATGTCCATTAATTAAAGGCTATTTCCGATAATGCCATATATTTGACCGCAAAATGCATGAATAATTCCTGAAATAGTTACAACAATTCTGTCTTGCTACTCGTTTCAGGAAAACAGGTAGTTAAGAACTTCACTCGAATTGCTGTTTCGAGCACAGGCGATGGGAAAACAGTAGGCTATTTTAATATGCTGTCAGCCAAAAAATAAAAATGTTCCGTTCTGCTCTTTGAATGTGACATCGTTTATCGATGTCTCTTAATTAATCCTTTTCCTAGCAAAACTTCAACATCGTAGACATGTTTTTGGGTGCCTGACTCTGGCTCTGAATAAGCGCATATTTTGTTGGGAAATACAGTGTGCATGTGTTATTAACTTCTGTGACGTAATATCCGTCCCTTAGTTTACAAAATTTAAGTGGTCTCGGAAAGAGGAAATAGGTGTTTTCTTTGTATACGTGATAATGAAACTTTAAACAAGGGCAAAACAAACAAGGGTTTTCTTTTCCCAACTACTTGGCCCCGTTCGTACGTGAATTTCAAAAGATGACGTTTTAAATCGACTTGATCTATTTGAAAGACTTCCCATGATATGCCATCCAGTCTTGGCCAGAATTAACACAACGATTGCCCAAACAAAATAAAACCACTCTTCATTTTGAAAGTTTTACTTAACTTGCCACTTTACTTTTACAACATAAAAACTGCTTTAATTCATGGTTTGAAAACTTGGCGATAGAAGAGTCAAGTAGGTTTGCTGGCAGCAAACTTTAAACCACTTTGGCACCGAACCCAACGGTTGAAGTCCACTTGGAATTCCTAAAATTAAAACCAGTTCAAGAAACCTAGTTCCTTTTAATTTCCATACTTTTCTTGTTGAGGAAGTTTAGGCTCGATGAACATATTATAGTGCAAATTAAACAGCAGAGTCTTTCAGAACCAAGCCGTAATAGAAGACTAAAATGTTCCAAAAAAAAAATACCCTCACAGTACAATGGCCGTCAAAAAAACGCAGAAAACGCCCACAGGTAACAAACAAGGAGCTCCCTCGACCCCGTGCATTTCTTAGGGCGTCTTCGATTACCAATTACCGGTTAGTTGCTGACTACCCTCTGCTTTCTAAAAGAATTGATATGACACTTGAGACAACAGAGCCCCAAACTGTGTTATTGTCCTTGTTGTTGTTTTTTCATGCAAATCAGTTACAATCCGAACGATGCGATACTACTGACTGTCTTGTTTGTCTTGTTCATTCATTTTTCTACAGTGTTGTTTTTCTACCTTGGTAAACTGCTAGAGTTTCTTTCTATTTAAAGGAGCCGATTCATTTACCTCGTCATGGCACGTCCTCTAGGGGTCAGTAACATCACCAGTCCGTTATCGCACATGCTGTAGGACAGATAAAAGGAAAGCAACTTGAGGATAATTGTCGTGGAATAATCTAAGTTTGGGCTGACGCCATCTACTTGTAGCTTGTGTTTCCTTGCACTCCTTGTACAAAGTGTACAGATTGTTATTTTGCTTTTGCTCAAAACGATGTAATTCTACCCTATTTGCTGCATCCAGAGCATAACCGTGAAAAGAGAAATGAGATTTACAGGTTATAATGAGTAATAACATGGCAGCGTGCACTAATCACAAATTAGAGTAAGATCATGATTGTTTTCATAACAGAGTAAGCCTTGAACAATCCAAACTCGTATGTGTAGATCTCGTTGAAAACCTGCCAATATTAGCAGCCTAAAATAAATCCTCATTTCAGTTATCAGTTAGAAACTATCAGTTGAGCTGATTAAGCGGCTTTGCAATGAATTGGACGTTTTAAATTTTTGTGTTTTTGTTTTATATTCCTAACATCCACAAAGAAAGGATTGCATAAGCCAAAAACAAATACTGATTTGCATTCGTTATTGTTTTCATTTTGCTTTAAAATTTCGTGCAAACACTTGTGGCATGCAAACAAGGGCTTGTTTACTGTTGTGATTGAACAAGATCTATTTCTTTCCTTCCTTCATTCCATTCTCGCCCACGAAAAGTTCAACCTCAGAAGCAGCCGATGAGACCCGGCTTTATGATATTAATCTGGGATTACTCTGATTCTTTTGAAACAAATCTAAATTAAAGACTGTACCGAGCGAATACAACAGCTCCGATTTATGCTCGCACTTCTATTCAAGTGTTCGGTGTTTGGGTTGTCGTACTGGCAAAACACCGACAAGATGCCAATGTTTGTTTGATTGTTTTCTTTTTTCCCTCTTTTGAAGTGGAACTCACCTCAGACTCTACCAGTGCATGTGAGCCACTGAGGGCCCCATCAGGCCGGAGCTTATCCCGGATTCTGTACCATGAAACGACTTGGAGTAGTTCTAGATACGTTTTCAGCCAACACAGGGTTACCCCCAGCATTAAGTTCGCTGGTGCCTATCAATGCGCTATGCACCTAGGTAGAGAGAGGTACTGGGAGAGTTAAGTGTCTGGACCAAGAACGCACCATAATGTCCCCGGCGAAGGTTCGAACCCGGACTGCTTGATCCTCTCACACAGAATCAAAAAGCATATGCTTTTTTTTCCTTAGTTCGCTAACAACGTTATAAAGCGTATTTTTAGCAATTGAACCTTATGAAATCTGTGTAGTAGTGATCGTTAATTACTAAGCAAAGGTTAAATATAGAAGAGACTACAGTCTCATTGAGAAACGACATACAGACACAAGATGCAGTGGGAGTTAAAAGTAAGAAAGTAAAATTTCATCGCAAGATAGGTGTTTGTAAGAGACTCAGTACATTCTGACCTGCTCGCCCCAAGGACATTGCTTGTTTCGCAAAACAAAATAAAAATGTTTTCAAATTTTAATGTTATCTGGAATCAAGGACATATTATTTTCTTGAGACAAAACGTCTCAATAATAATGGGATGTACTTTAGCAGATTACACTGAGCATGCGATATCACTCTGGAACGAACAGAATGTTGATAAAATTATTTTGTCTATTTTGGATTGCTTATATAATTGCACTTTCTACCGTTCGTCGTACTCATTGATTACAGCTCAAAAACTTGCCTTAATTTTGGTTACGCCTTCAGTGAAAACATATCATGCTATTCTCTGCCCTTTACAACAACCCCGAAAACAGTTGGAGTAGTAAAAAAAGACTATTCTTTCAGTGTGTGCTTGCTGCTGAGCTTTTTTTTTTTCAAACACCTGCATGTAGCCATTGTTACTAAAATAGAAAACCTTGGACTATTATAAAGTGTGTATTGCGTAACAGCCACATGGTTTCAAGATGCACACAGACCGTTACACAACTAACCTATTGACCTGCTCAGCCACCTTAAGTGTGCCCCACCTTAAGTGTGCATAATTCTTACTCTTATCTTTGAAATTGTACATGACAGTCATGTACCAGGAGATTTCTTTTGTCTTGTTAATAAGATCGCGCATATGACTTTGCTGTGGGGAAAATACATTTAGTAAAGTTATGCTCAGGTAGCTGTGAAGTTCAAAGTGACTGCGGCTAACAGGGTTGGACAACCGCCACAAGTGATGTGTGTTTAGCTGCACGTTTCCCAAGTTACCTTAGGCTTGACTTTGTACCCTTTTTTCCTGGTCTCAACTCAAACAATGATAGCCGTACGTATTAATATATCTTTTTCATGACCAGCACATTCCTTCCGAGTCAGTAGTCTTGATATCAGGCTTAGTTATTATTCACAACATATTGCATGCTTGCAAATTTCGCCAGATGCAACATGTCTTTCTCTAAGGCTCTTCGAATTGAAACCACAACCAAGTTGATCAGAAGCCACCACTAATTGATGGGTGTAAACTGTGTTTACATAATTGGCATAATGTTCGATTTCGACTGATATTTTTTTTGTTTTGTTTTGTTTCGTTTTTTGTTTTGTTTTGTTTTGTTTTTTTTTCTGTCGCAAATTTACTTGCAGTTAGTCATAAGTCTAAGGCATACTGAGTTATACTTTGTATAGATAGCAGTTCTTTTTTTAGCAACCATATGTAAAAACAACGGTGCAACTGGAGTCATGATCATGGCAGCATGTGTGACTTTGCAAATTTCTTTCATACACCAATCGTTGACAGCGTTGCCCGTCAAGTAGACAATGATCAGAAATTAGCAGTTGATAAATTTGGGTCATTTTGTTTAGTTTGCCTCTTTCTTAAATCCCCAATCCCAATTCAAGGTGATTGGGTTTGATGGATTAAGTAAATGAATGTTCTAACACACTTTTACTCTACCCAAAGGAAACAAAGTTTCCTTTAACAAAGCCGCGCGAATGCAATGAAGGCTAATTTGGGAATCTAGCCAGGGGTTTGGGAAACAATGGAACAAGGTCATTTCAAAGGAAGAAGGGATATTTTTCTGGATCGATTTGATCTTCCGGAACTATTAAAAAAAAGGGGATGCGTGGGAACTACAGCCGAGGAACAATGAGGAAAATGCAAATTAAATTTTTTAAGGGATCAAGAGAAAACGTGGCTCCCCTGGTAGGTTTGGGATTAGCGTACAATAAAACCACGATATACTCATCGTAAAATTCTCTTGAATGGTCGGAATTCAATTAGTGGTTTTCATGAAATAACAAGTGAGCTTTAAATGTGAACTTTGCTCTTACTTATTTTTGATAGCTGTGAATTGCAACGAAGCCTGAAAATCGGAAGAAAACTGATGGATCCATTTAATTATGTCCTCTGCGTGTATTGACCTTTTAAAGTCCTTTTATGTTTTTATCCGGGATTTAACTCTTGGAAGTAAATAAATCGCAGTTCCGGTGATTCGAGAACCTATTCGAGCTAAACCCATCTACATGTACTCCGGCGCAAACAGGTCGGGCCTTGTTATAAGGCGGCCTACAGTGAGACTCGGGTGTTCGTTAACTGAGATTATTTTTTTCTCTTTATAGGTGTAGGTAAAAAGACAAGTGTAGAATGTTGAATTTTATTGTAAAATTATTTGCTAAATGTCAGAGTAATTTTTTTAGAGATACAGATCTTGCCTTGCAAGACATATTTTAATCAGACTCAAACGAAATCCGGTACTGTGTGGTCCAGAAAGAAATATTTGAAATTTTGATCAACATTAAAGGGTCTTTGACTGAATCAAAAGGCTTCCTATTAGACGCAACTTTATACTTTTCTACCGCTGTGACCTTTCACATGAACACTCATTTTACCAGTTCAGGAAGGTTGGTTAAAACAACGTAGGTTAACGAGCTCCTGTAGAAAGCAATCCTTCCATGGGTCTGAATACTTAGACTTCACAATTCCGGATAACTAAGGCGAACTTTAGGTGCGGTCAAATCAGACAGACAGGCAAATCATGGACACTTATGATGTACCTACTAAAGTTAAATATTTTTTCTGATAAATTGCCTTTTTCCTGTTCCTGATTTTTGTTTTGAAATATAGCCAAAGTTTGAGGCAGACATTTCCACGGAAACAATGCTAGGTGGTTGATAGTACAAACTTCAGTCGACTTTAAAGCTTTGTTATGCTTTGTTATGGTTCTTATAATGATTTAAAGGGCCCTAGTCAGCCACACCTTTGTTTTTCTTTACATGCGAAAACTTGGCTATTATACTTTATTCGGAACCTGTCAAAACGAGGAAAAAGCACTGTGAAACTACCCAAGATAATTAAACAAACCTTCAGGGACACAGCTTGCAGTAAATCATTAAGATTTCGCTTCACCATACTATATATGTATGGAGCGAAGAGAGAGCGGGAAAACTCAGCCGCGGTCAGACCCTTCCAGTCGGTGCCTGTTTACAGGTTATGAGCTGTATTCGAGGTTCGAGCTTTCCGCACGAACCGATGTAGTGAACTGGTTTTCGTATGCAGTGCATAATTAATCATTTCCAGCACAGCGTTCTCGCCGGGCTGAGACCGCAAGGGTTCCTGTTTTCTGGTGATTGTTTAATTATACTCAGGTACTCAATGCGTTGTCTTTGACAAGTTATACGCCGGTATGCTTTACTATTTGACTTATTGTAGACTGATGTCGCAGAGGGTATAATGTCTAGCTGTCCCAAAGGAGGGCCACAACCGGAAATCGTAGCTAATAATTTCCGTTTGTACACTACTCAGAGGTCTTAGGTATGACCGTTACGCGAGGATTTAGAAACACTTTCCTTAATTTTCACTTGCTGGGCCTTGACCGTCGAAACACGGGTAACCTTAACGTTCACCTATGATTAGCATACAAAAATAGAAATGCCTAGTCGCATGATTTTCTCTCGGTGATTCTGAAGACTTTGTTATATGCTTTAACTAGTATGAATGCAAAATATCCCAATGAACTCTAGTGGTAAATTATATCAACTATGATACTCAAAATTATCATTCTCAAAGTAACAATCACAACCGTTTGGCTTTTAGATGTTTCTAGACGGTTGCCAAACAAGATCTGCACCCGGTCAATGGAGACGGTATTAAGAGGTAAGGTCTTGCTATCCAGTGAAGTCGGCTCGGCAAATTTCTCATTTCCTATAGCTCAAAGATTTCAATTTAAAAGGAATCTGGGACGAAGGTATCGTCTCTCAAGGATTGCTGGAACACGACGATGACATCGACAGTATCATGGGTATCTAGGGCATGTTACAGATTTTGATCTAAACAGGCTCGAGTTATGAGCTAGTGTTACGTTTCTGTAGTTTGTAGTACTGATCTAAAATGATAATTGTCTTTTTCTTCGTACCCTCCCCTTCCTGTCCTGGGAAACTAATTGCTGTCTCACTGAATCATATCAGTGAGACTGTAATGACCACTCATTCCTCAGAAGATTAGACTTTCTCCTTTTCGCCCTAAAAGCCCGCAGAGGATACGGCTCTGGTGGAATCAGTTCATCTACGTAACTCTATAATTTATTATTACTATTTTTTTTTATTTTAACTGTTTCTCCAATGCCTAATAATACAGTATTACAATTCAAAAGGAAAGATACACATACGATACAAATGCTTATGCACTATGGGGAAATAGTTATAATGCTCCATTATCTCAAATCGTAAAATTACAAAACAAAGCAGTTCGTGTTATAACTCTGTGTTACGACTCTAGAATATTCTTCTTCTGGACGAATATTGTTATATACTTTGCCGGAAGGGGATAAAAACTAACAAAGCGGCGGAGTATTTCGTTTCGATTGCGTTCGAACCAGTTCGAAGGGCCGTTCTATTTCTTTCATAGTATTTGCCAGAGGCCACGTCGCTAATCTCGGATGATAGTGTTAATAACACTAGAATAACGAAATATAATGGAAGGTTGTAAGATATAACGACAACAACAATTTATTTCAGTATTCCTATAAAAGTACATGGTATTACCTACTAAAGAGTTAGAAAAAAAGGGGGTATATAAATGAATAAATATATAGATATTGATATAATTAATCATATTACAAGAGACTGTCTTAAATCCATACATGAATGAACATAAGCAGCTGTAAGTCGACATATAAAAGGTTCAACATTATTAAATAGGAAAATGATTTTTAAATTGTTGTCTAAATCATTGAAACTGGGGAAACCTAAAAGCTTACAAATTCGTTTACTTAAGGTGGTCATAATAAAAGAAGGAACAGGCCTCTCTTTCACTTCCATACCTTGTTTTGTTTCGTCTTGAAATGTTGAGCCAAAAGTGCAATCTCATCGTGCAGCAACAGAAATATATTTCCAATGTGAGTGTTTATCCCTGCATGGGTCGTGCTTGCTTCTAATTTTAATACAACGGCTTTGGTCTTGTTGGCGGCAATGAGAACTATAGGTAATCCGCTCCATCATCATTTATAGTTTTATTTATTCCCCCCCCCCCCCCCCCTCCCTTCATTTCCTTGATTCGTGACTACAACTGGTTATTCTATTCCGGAAGGCATGCATCGAACGTGGGGAACGAAGGCTCGAGATTAGAGAGACTGAGAGCCAGAAACGTATTGGATTCACCAACCCTGTAGCGTAATTATTTATTGATCTTTTACTGACCTATTCTATTAATGTTAAGTTTTTAATGAAGTTATGCCACGTACAAAGCAAATGGACTGATTATTGGTTGCATGGGTAACGAGAAGAAAGTCTGTGAAGCTGGATGAAATCCCAACCTAAACGTGGGCCTGGATAAACTCCCTTCTAGTTTTCGGCTACCAGTAAACATTTCATAGAAACTCACTAAACTTTCTTTTTTTAGTTTATTTCGTTGAGATTCAGTGTTATCGAGTTAGTTTCGTTGAGTGAGCGGGGAAGATCTCTCTGTCGATGGTAGTTGCGTCATGAGATGGCCTCAACCGGAAAAACGCCGAGGAAGGTGATAATTTCCGATCAATCCATTTATCAGTTATATCATTGCTACGTGAGCTTTTAAAATCAGTTTTTTATATGCGTGCGAGTAAATAAGTTCATATCTTCCCTGCAGTAAACAAGTAAAGAACAAGGAGCTTTTCTTGAATTCTGACATAATGGCACTTCTCGACAACATCCTGGAGATAGAGAGTGGGTGTTTTGAGTGGCATGAAACCTTAGAATGTGCTTTTTCTGCCACTATAGTGATACATGTGGTATTATCCCGGGCCGTTGAAGTAATATAAGCGAAGTCTCTGGACCTCAGACTGTTTGGCGAAGGACGAGGACGGGAATCCGGTCTGCCGACTTAATATTAAGAGGTACGTTCTCTTGTGTCTACAAGAAAGGTCCGGCAAAGCAATCTAAATTTTCCTTTCAAACCAGGGTTGTTAGAGGGAACGAAGGTACCTCTTAGACTGGCTTCAAGTTTATAAAGATGTAAGGCATAGTCCATACATATTTTGATGCAAACGCTTATTAATTAAAACAGACTGGGTTTGTCGGGGCGTTGTTAGGATCAGACGGTTTATGAGTAAATTGTGCAAATATATAAAATGTTTTAGTCCTCGGGTATAATATTACCAGGAGCTATGCGACGTACATTTTGAGGTAAAGCATGAAACATTTTTTTGGCTGAGCTGTGAATAAGAGAAGATTTTATAGACACAACTTTTTTTCTTTTTTTTAATTTAGTTTTAGCAACTGGAATTGAAGTTAGTTGTCGTAGCAAAAGATGGAACCGAATTGCTAGAATTACAATTAAGTGTTATATGTGTTTGTTTAATAATTATTATTTACAGTGTAAATTGCATGACAATATGTATAAGTTTTCATCATGCATAAATAGTAAAGCTCGATATTGGTTAGGCCAATGCCCACAGCCCAAGCCGCGGTTCCCAAAGTCTGCCTTTACCATATCTTAGTCGGTCTAAATGTTTTTCTTAAGTGCTCTTCAAACTCCAGAGTGCATTGATCATATAATCATATCCATAACTCGATCGAAAGATGCACAAGTTCTGTATGATCACAACATAGCCCCAAGGATCGGGAACAAACGAGGACAAAATTAAGACAATTTATTTTTTCGATGTTGAAATCAAATTCATTTTTGTCCGCACTACATATAAACCGACTCTCTGTGCTCCATTTTCAGTTTTTTCGATGACACTCCGGTGGCCAGAACATCACGAACAAAAGTCCTTCACTACAGCTGAACATTTTCGTAATGAACATGGAATTTTTCTAGCTCTGAGACTGGTTAGTGTATAGCTTTTTTCAGGGTACAGTGGGAGATATGATGGATCACGGGAGTGTCACGATTAAATTTTGTTGTGACTGCATGATGGTACCTAGTTAGAGCCATCAGATCTTACCGTGCGGATATTCTGGTTACGTTATAACACGAATCGAGGAACTAGGCTAAGTTTTGCTCAACTCTGTTATGTAGAATCATGCAAAGTAGTCTCTATGCCGAAAAGAAATAACTCAATAGCTATTTTAGTCCGTAGGCAAAATAATACAACGCTGAGCAATACTTCGTAATTAAGGCAGCTACCAACGGAACGTGAACATTGGCCAAGATTTCACTGAATTACTCGCCACGGTTCAACAGTAAGAGTGATTCAAAAACTTCTCCTTTGCTTTTTAGTTAGCTAAATTTCGTCATGTGATTACACAACTAGGTATTGGTATAAACTTAAAATTCAAAAGCAAGTCAAAAGTCACCGACAATCTATTGCGGCGCAGATGATCCACTGTTAATACGCCATTGGCGATTGCCTTCATATTCCTGGGCATTATACTAAGTCAATTTGAATTCATTCGTTTGCACATTTGCAGTGTTTGTTACTAGACGGTGTTATCGGCCTTAACCATTCTGCGTAAGTGCTCAAAATGCTGAAACTTCTTGACTATAAAGGGATATCTGTTTATCTTTCCACTCTCTCTCTTCACTTGGAAACTTTTAGGATCATAATTCAGCTAACGGCAGACTAATGCCATGGAACTCGATGAGTACAAAGTCCAGATTTTTACTAGGGTATTCCAGCTTCATTCAGATAACTTAATGTTTGGAGTCGAGCACCCCCCCCCCCCCAAAAAAAAAAAAAAACAAACAAACAAACAAACGAGCAACAACTTGGGCTATCATAACGATATAAGCGTGAATTGTTTGTTATAAAAACACCAGTAAAATACCAAGTGAGCTTTCCCGCGAAAACTTCATATCTTCACACGTGAAGAGATCACCGTTGTTATGGTTACATAATAAATCGCACATTTTTCACTGGTGTGTATATAATAAACAAAATATTACATGCTCGCTTATGGATATGAATTTTATCTTCCCGTGGTAAACTCGATATCTCACTCGTTCGCTGAGCTCACTCGTGAGATATCGAGTTGGCCAGTCGGAGATAAAATCCATATCCACGCGCGGGCATGTAATATCCTCTATTTCTCAAAGGGAGCTTACTTGGTATGCGTAGAGATGTATATAAAAGGCTTGTCATTTACTCTGGTATGAGCCACAAGCCACTGGTTTCACATCTGTTGTGCGACTCTTTTGCGCATTCGTCGGTTGCATAGTCATATACTGAGCTGAACTATATGTTGAGCATTTACAGTACTCACTGAATTTCGAATCAATGTTTTAGTGTAAATTGTTGTACCTCGAAGCCGCAAGGAAAAAGAATCTGATGCCTTAACTTGGTAGGACTAGAGACTTGATATCAAAAATTACAATAGCAAAGTAAATAAAATAGATACAAAAGATAATTCCTTGTCAAACGTTTTCTTTGCATAAGAAGTGGGTATCTTTCTGTTGCTACATGCTTGGGGCTGTGCCGCGTTCGAAGTACGTTTAATTTGCAACATCAATCACTATTCTGTGAAGAGGAGCCTGTGGGAATATTAAGGAATACAGTCAAAAGTAAATTCGGAACAAAGACATTTAGATGGTATATAGAATATGGACATATATTCATTTCAGCATTCTTGGTACGTTTATACTTTTTCGAGGTGCAAGGATGATATCTAATCTACTTATTAGTAAAATCGACTCAGATAGTCTTTCTTCAGATGATATACTTTATTATGCATTGGCAATGGCTCAGAGTGTTATGGCAAGCAAGAGAATCTTTGTGGACTGTTATTGTTCTCTGCGTTGACTAGTCTCGTTTTTTCTCTCCCTCTCTCTTACCACCTGATATTCTATCATGATGTAATCGGATTTCTGATAAGGGTGCGGTACAGTATTCTTTAGCAATATTATTGTTGTCATTCCTGCCTATGGGCAATAAAATTTTACCTTCTCTGTTTTCAGTTCTTGGGTTTCTATTCTCCTTTTGCTTTCGTTTGGATTTTTTGAAGCATCTACTCCATGAACTCAAACAACGTGCAGCGTGCCTGGCAAAACGTTCTTTAGTTACGAGTCGTATGCGTTGTGCATCATTTACTTGGATTTCCGTTTGTAGTCCTTCTTTAGGCTGGCTCGTTTCTTTATTCATAACTTCTTTTACTCGCCGTCCCTTTATGAGCTTCTGGATGTAATTCGTAAATTTGAGATTCTAAAAAAGTAAATTAAAAGTGAGACTTGATAATAATGCAAGTCTGAATTCAATCAAGTTCATGGCAACTCTGTGACGGTGTTGTCTTTTGGATCAAATCAGTCAGTACAGTTTTCATCTGATTACTGGGAGATTTTTTAATAGTAGATGGTCTATTGTTTTGACCCACGACCTTATCATTATAACAATCTACATGCTTTCTATAAAAGCTGCATGGAAACAACAAGTAAATATCTTATTAACCTTGTACCATGAAATGAGGTCGTTAATATTTATTCATGAAGTCTATAAGTGATATTTACTGCGGAGCGACGAGTCTCATAGATAACACTTAAGTATTGTTGTTACCTCGTTATTATGAGTTCTGGAAACTTTTCCAATAGCTGGTACTTCGAATTGAGCAAATGGAGCACCCTTGATAAAGCTGAACACAAGACAAGCCACGACGAAGAACATGAGCAAGAATCCTGGCCCCATTTTCGACAACGCTATAGAACGAAAAGTTAAAGCGTGTCAAAAAGTGGATCACAAGGAAATGTACCTGTGTCAATTATGCCTTCTGTACGTACAAAGTGAAATAATCAGAACTCCCTTATCAAGTTGTTCACTTAGAATAAACTTTAAACCTGAGCAAAGGTAGTATTCTTGGTATCCTTAAGTATTTCTTGTTAATTACAATGATATGTATTTTTAATTTTGTAGCCCAGGATTATCAGTGGAATGTAGCTGGAATGTTCTTCCTCTTCATCCACTTTGCGTTCGTAGTTCAAAAACAATAAAATTGATAAATATGTTGTTCCTGAGGGATTGGTAATAGACTTGAATTCTCAAGATGTCGAAATGCGAGAAGTTCCTTATTTAGAAACAATGTTGTATTCTGTTTGTTTTTGTTTGTTTGTTTTAGTTCTTTTCTTTTTTCGTGCAATTCTGTGACCTGTATGATTTATTGCGCTATTCGAAGTCGGTGGTCTTAACTTTGAAGTTAGGGGACGAAATTCCAGTGTGTGAGCTAAACTGGTGATACCTGTTTGTCACTATTTTGCAAAATGAAATTTGAGATTATTTGTAAATTGTTGTTGTTACTGTTACTTTAAGTCTAGAGGAAAAAACGTGACCACAAGCACGTTTAGCAAGCATATCTGTGCGGTTTGGAAGCTGTTTCTGTGACCTACGCCGGTAACAAATTTAAATCATTCATCGTTAATTACTTTGAGCAACTACAAAGACTGCCTGTCATTCAGCAGTGCTTTGCCTCTTGAAACATGCGAGAGAAATGCGGAATTTGAACTGTATATTTATAGGAACGTCGTATCCGCTGCTGCTTAAAATAGGAAAATACGGCCGACGTTATTCAACAAGGTGTTGTTGAGGCTTTGTTGGAGATCGTATCTTGACTTCCAGCCAACTTGGATGGCAAAAATAAACGCTTCTGACTTCAGGATTTCAATTATAAGGTAGCTATAAACTGATGATATTCACATCCTCTTGGTTCATGTTAAGTATTTTAGCCACACCAGAAAGAAATTGCAAATTTCCAATACATTTTCAAGACAAGTTCCTCTTTTATGATGTGGAATTTATGCACAGGAATTCGAAGCTGATGGACATCCGCGACCGTCAAAGTAAACTGTCACTAACAGCGGAGAGTCTTTACGGCACTCACAGGCGGTAAAACTGTTCTCGTGGCACCAGTTGACCTTATTGTATTTTAAGAACTCTTCTCACTTGACCTCATCAAGGCTGTTATCATGAAAATTCAAACTTGTTTATGCAGTTTGTTACATACTTGAGGGCCACTTCGAATCAATTATACTTTCACCCTTCCTGTTATGTTTTCTTCTTAGTTCCTCTCGAGAAAAAATTAGACTTTCCACTTTAACTAGGCGGAGAGGGTCCCTTAAAGTGATCGTTTTACATCCCTATAGCCTATAGTATAGCTTTTAGGAAGGCAAGAAGTAGTGAAGCTCAGAACTGATGTCTTTTTTTAATATTCTGGTACTGTTCCAAAGTTTCTTGGAAACCTGCACTGAGCGGCTCAGTTAAATGTGGATTTTTTTTTTCATGCCGCTACAGGAAAAACAGAGCAATATACTATAAGACTAAGCATAGCCTGTAAACAGTGACGGATTTCCTTTTTTTCTGTTATAAGCCATAACAGACGGAAGGTCTTCGGTGTCCGCAGGATACAGGAAATCTCAGGGACAAATAAACTCCAAAGGTTCTCATCATAACGGCAATAAGATTCAATGTAACATCTTTTTGATCCACCCCAAAAGAAACGCAGCCTTAGGAACCTAAGCACTTTATGGAGACCAGCAAACATAACAATTAAATAGTAGTACATTGAATCGACGTGATGGAATTTGGCATGAAATGTAAGAGAATGTTATGGGCATTTTATGTGGTTTCAGTGAGAAATGAGAATGCCTGAAAGCGATTCTCTTCCGTCATCATCAAACGGTTATAGCGAAGACGGATGACAATTTGAGCAATTTCCGCTGTCTGCCATTTTGGCCCTCGAACGGTCGACGTTTCAGTTTGCCCGAAAAGTGGTAGGACATATGTTGGACAATAGTATTATTTCTTCTTTTAATTCTCTTGTCTGTTTAAAGAGCTCTGGTTGAGCACAGGAAACTAATTTACACGTGATCAATTAAGACGGTGTTGGTTCAGTAAAACAGTCAATGGCAGCAGTTGAAGGAAATTAAGAAAACATGTTTACGCGGTGTTAATTTGTGTCAGCACTTTGTTTATTAAAATGACCCAAACGGCTAATTACACCATATTTGAAAAAGGGCGAAAACAAAAGGTAGCACATTTTAAAGGACCGCTTTATAGGGACCTTTCTCTACAAAGGGTAACAGGATGGTGTGAAAATGGAAATTATCATTTTCGATCATGGTAGATCTGTCCTCGAACGGGGTATGATGTTGCATCATACCGGGGCTCCGATGAGCCCCCCTATGGGCCTAGCCAGGTTATATAAAAACAAAGAAGAAAAAAGGATTTCCGAACGAGATGCCGATAACTTAGTAAGATGTTAGCTTTTATTATAAGTCCGTGTCAACAATAATAATAATGGAGCCCCAGCAAACATGTCAAATTTATTTCAGAAAGCGTCTAATATCCACTTATACAATACACGATCGTCTACTTCTGGAAAGTTTTATGTTAAAAGTTCTAGTAGAGACTAGAAATACAAAACAATTCTTTCTCTCTGCTCGGAGTAAAGCTGTGGAATAAGAGAACAAGTTATACAACGAATCTTCCAAAGAAAGCATTCAAAAGAGTTCTCCGCAAATTGATATTTGATATATTAGAAATGGCGCGTGACTATTTTGAAATCCCCCTGATTATTAAAAAGTAGGTACATAGATACACTTGCTAAGGGTATTAATATCTGCTTGTCTTGTCTTTATGCATTAATTGTACGTCAATAAGCGCCGTATTAATTAAATGACTTAACTTCTGTGTTTTATTTATTTAGTTTTTTTTGTTTTTTTTTAGATAATTTGTGTTATTCATGCACTTGTCTTGCCCCGCCACGACCAGCTTTCCAGCTATTTGCCTTTGTATTTTTGTACCGGACTGAATAAAGAACAAAGTGGCAATTACATAGGTGGAAAAAATTAAATCTTTTACAGTGCATGACGAGGAAAAAGTTGCCAGATGGCATAGTTATATGGACACAGATATACGGTATCCAAAGCGATTAGAAACTGCTACTACGGTTTGAGTACATTGTACATATTCAACGATTGCAGTCGACGTCAAAACAGAAACAAGATTCCAGAAATTGCAAGCTGAGTTTCTCAATTTTCGAGAGATTCTATGACTTAAAAGGAACGTTGGAAATCCAAAACATCGACCTTCCTTCATCTTCTATGTTCTCATAAATTTCATTTGATTCTCGGCTTCTTGGTCTGTTCCGTATATCATACTTTCCATTCCTTTTATGTGGTAAATAACAATTTTAAATGAATTGATATTTAACGTAATAGATAAAATTAAGCTGATGCTCCTTTTGGGTAACCCTGTAAGTCGCGACAAAATGGAATTTTGTGGTTGTAAATGGCTTAAACAAAATCAAATTTGATTACACTTGCAAGTTATACTCAATTAGTTCTTACCTTTTCAGATTTTGTGGTCGTTCCTTCTGTTTCTTTACCCGATTTTCTTGGATCATAAGCTGCTTCCGTGGCAGTTAAAATACTTTGAGGATTCTGCAAAGCCCCCTTTTATTTAGCAGGTATCAAGACCAGCATATTTAGACTGCTGGCTTTGATACTGAAATCTAATTGGTCCTTACATGACAAGATCGAACACGTCACTTAAGTTGGTGTGGGCGTTTCCGGGGGCGTTAATGTGGGTCCTCTGCAAACCCTGTTTTCGATTTCTCGTGCAAAAAGAGTTTATTTACAATGGAAAAGTATTTATACGTGTTGCAACAAAACAAACTTAGCCACATGAGGTGACAGATGTCTCATCTCCAAATTGTCGTGGAGTGAGGCATTGTCCGACCAAGTAGAAAAAACCCCTCGTTAGTTTGTGGTTGTTTACTTTCTGGACATCAAGCTCCAAAAAATACTCTCGCGCTAAGGTCGATAATGAGAAAATTTCACTTCGGGTGGCGTAGTCTGAAGATCGTACACTGCTTGTGATAACATTCATGATAAAGATATGTCTCGACTTATGCCTTTTTGATATCGTGACTTTTAACAGCGTGTGTCAGGAATTTAGTAATAAACGGAGACAGGAATTTATACCTCGTGAGTTGTCAACTCTGGGTTGACCTTTCAGTTATTCAGCATTATTCAAGGTGCTTCCAGTGAATAACTAAGCTTTTGAAGACTAATTTTAGCTCCGAAGTAGATTGCAATCTTTGTCGTAGGTTTAGGAAGGAATGTCTTAACTACTTGTTAAATTTGTCTACATTATTTTTGATAACAAAAATCACTTTGAGACAGAGTTGTATTTAGATATTACTAAGTTACACAGTTGCGGTATATTTCTCCAAAATGAGGCTAGATTGTCGTGGATTTATCGAGATTTACATTGGATACACGGCTACCAAAAAATCGTCTCTGGCGACATCCTTCAATCATCGCAAGCTTTTCAATCATCGCAGCATTTTTGTGGTCAATATTTTCAATTCCAGTTGCTTCCAATTTTGTCATGTCACTTCCACTACCTCAAACATCTTTGGTCCTTATGTTCAGCCAGACAAGAATAAAAAGGTTGTTTATTATTTCAAGGATATGGGAGTGTGATATATATATATGGTTTCTCCTGAAGGGAATTCCGGATACCTCGATCAACATGTCTTTTTTTTCACCTCTGTAGAGCATTGCACCGGAAATCTTGCTTGTGCGCAGGGTTAAAATTAGTTGCTCCCAGTGACTTCACCCATGGGGATTTTCAAGGAAATCTCACTGTTAACGTCTGGAGTGGAAAACTTAGTGTGGCCATTCAATTGAGCACTACTGAGCTTTAATGTGATACTGAGATAAAACATACCTAATAGAGGGGAATTGTTATTAAACCGACAACGTTTTCGTTTTCTGTTTTGTTTTTTGGCCTTGACCGTGTACAAAATGGAATAGTTGTATACTTCTGACTGAGGAACTAACCAATAGAAACGTGTTGGTTACGTAATTCACGTGCGTGTATGAGTGCAAAAAAAAGAGATTGTGCACAGTCGTAGATCTTCAACATAAATCTTGGCATTTTTGTTTGCTCCTTTGATGTTTGCCGGGCTTCACCACTATTCCCTATGATAGCAAGGATGTTTCATTATTTCTGACGACAGAATATTTCGGTCCCATCCTGAGTTGCCACAACAACGACAGCAACAATTAACATTGAATCTCTATTAATTTCTAGTAATTAATTTCAATAACATTTTTTCTATATTTTCAAGTTCCCATTCTGTGGCTTATTTATCCATTTGTTTATTTTACTGTATGTTTGTATATAAATTATTTATACATTTGTTCTGTAATCATTTCTGTTAATTGGGGGTTTTCACATGGAAGTCACTAAAATTCAAACTATAAAACTGTTGATCCTCCTGAAATTTTACTTTCATGATGTATAACAGCAGCTGAAAACTAGTATTCATACAAACTTTCGCTCAAAATGGGTCCTTGGTTTTATGATAGACTACGCTTGAATATCTAAGCTTTTGCTTGACGCTGCATTTACGTGACGGCCGAGAGATCAGTCATGCGTGTTGGTTAAAAGAGTGACTTATTTCTGGGAAATGCGCTATCTAAACAGCTCATGTATTAGAAAAAGTATTATCTTAATGTTTTTGAGTTCCTCGAGAGATAATTTCACGCTTTTGTAGCAAAACTCAGTGACAGATGTTTCTGGATGGGCTCCAGCATGGCGTCTCCATAGAAATATCTTTAAATATTTGCATATTTACCTTCTTTCTTTTCCCACATTCTGGACTCTATCTATCGAACGGTTTTAATTTCTATTTTGATCTATTTTGATTTGTGTGACCCTGAAAAATGATTGAATAACGATATTATTAATAAATACCAATCTGGAGTCCGGTTTGGGAGAAGGCATTTTAACTTCTTGTGTTGACAGTAAATGCCATCAGCACCCGAAGGTAGAGGGTAGTTCCGTGGTTGGCTTTTCAAGTTGTTTGTTTGTTTTTGTTTATTTACTTGTTTGTTTGGTATATTGTTTTTTTATCGTGAATCGACATTTCGTTCCATAAGCCATGATTTTTTTAAATTCACGTTTATTAATTGCAGAAAGAACGTGTTCTTAATTCGTCGTGATCTCTCATTTTGATAATGTAAATTATAGTCGTGTAATTACGTAATAAACAGTGCTTACCCTTGAAAGGTAATCCCTTCGATTCTGTTGTATATTGTATTGGTCTTCAGTGCAACGCAATATTTCTTTTACTGCTTTTGAAAACAAAAAGTAGATAAATGGCTAAGATGGCGACCAAATTAAAGCAATGCTCTCGTTGATTTCTAAGTTCGAATGAAAAATTTCTTGTTACGTAACATATATGTATATTTTTTATGTTCCGCGAATTGTAGAAAGACCTTTCTATTTTCCATGTGATTTTCCAACGTGATCTAGACCCCCCACCTCCACCCGGGGCGTTTTTAATAAAACAATTATTTCACTTTCGCTTGTTGGATATGACTTAAATAATCATAGCCAACTCATATCCAACGGGCGCCCGTGGAATAACTTCTAATATTAACAGGAGCCATAATCAGGGACGGAGACCGTAAGCGCGCGCCATTTCTAGTATTGGGGTTGGCTCCATGATATGGGACAATTTTTCTATTTTTAGAACAAATTGCGCCATCGCCTGCGGCACACGCGCGTACATTGCTGCGAGGATTTTCGCGGATGTCGCGCGGGGGAAATGGCGTCCGAAATTCCCAAAATCGTTTATGCTTTTGGCCCACAACTCAACGCCTTTATGGCTGCTGGAATTTTGGTTAAGTATGTTCGTCGTAAGACGTAAGTTGCCCCAGTTTGAGTGAAGACAGTGCCGAATTTAGGTATGTCCCGCTTTATATCGCTGACCAAGTTAAGTTCCGCTGCTCCTTTTACAAGAACTTCACATTACTCCAATCTAAATTTCATATATGAAGAAGATTAACAGCTTTTCCATAACACAAAAAAAACTAGTTGGATGTTTGGATATAGCAGCGTTCAGGCCCAATAAGTGACGATAGGTTTATGTCTGTAGATGCTGCTTAGTTTTGTTTGTGTAAAAATTCAATAAATTGTCTGTTGTCGATGAATAAGAGCGCTCGCTTATGCGTGTTTTGCACACCTAGTAAAACATGAGAAATCGGGCTTTGCACTTTGGTGTAAAAACGTTCGTCAAACTCATATAATATCTCTAGATTTTGACTGTGTTTAAGGTTGATTAATGTTTGAGAACATATTAAAAGCTTAGCTGAAAATATGTGAACACAGCAGAAACAATCAGAAAAGTTACGACGACGCTTTTAATTAATGAACTCGAATAAAGATTGAGTCAAAACTC
>CM042756.1:20073376-20086793 GCA_022496165.2 Catalaphyllia jardinei
GGAAAATGCAGAAAGATTCAGATTGGGAAAAATCAGCATTATTACTTGCAAAATCGACCAAAAAATGTATTCTTTTTCTTTTAGAGTCGAAACTTTTGCAAACTCGTACTAAAAACTGGAATGAATGATATTTTTTTTATGCATGTGTAATTGAATATTGTAGTGACAAAGGCCTTCGTGATATCTTTTCAAAATTTTGTCGCTTGCTTTCAAAAATTATTTTTAGATACTTTTCTGCTTTATGTTAACTGAAGCTGTGCAGTTTTGCCTTTTTCTGTGTCTTTTAAGGTTACTCCAAACCTTCGAGGGTGTCCTCCAGAAAATATTCGTACGCGCGTCGTTTTTAATGAAACTCCCACATACTATACATCAGTAGAAAGGTTATAAAATGTAGAAGTCGATAAAAGTATGTTCTGTTTTGACTTTTGCTTTCCAAAGGCGGCAGAACCTGTCTTCTCCAAAATGACCGGCTGACGTTCAAGCGAATTAATCGGGTATGAAATACGATCGTTGATGCAGCTACGATAACATTTTTTTAATCGGATGGCATATAACTGTCCATTTACACGAGAAGGTCTCTGTTCGGCAATTTGAATTAAATTAATATTAATATATTTAGAATATGCATAAACACATTCAAAGAAATGATATAATCTTTCCTGCTTCAGTGAAAATTTTATTCTTTTGTTGCGTTCTATTTTATAACAAATCCAGTGAAACCGAGCTGATAAGATCGGGTTTAGGAAGTTGATTAGGTTTTGAAGAACTCAGATCTATGGGTCAAGATAGTTACTTGATAGATATAATGAATACCATTGTACATGGTAGTAAACTCACCTTTCTGATAAACGTTTTTGACTCCAGACACACGAAACTAAACTGATGATCCTCGAATAATCTTGAGAAATGATTGTTATATTTTCGGTAAATTTGCAGTTTTGAAGACTAGTAAGGAAGAAAATTAATTTGATTTACTCAGGCGAATCGGAAAGAAGATTCCGTGTTTTCAAGACGCGATGAATTAGCTTTCTCTTGCGATCTCTTGCGAAATTGGAATTGCGATCGAGGTCTTTCACGCTGAAATATTATTTGGGTAACTCTTCTACCCTCTCGGAGGTTTATTTGATTTTCTCCGGAGACGCTCTTACTGTCCGCGAATTAGCTTTGACTATCTTCTAGTTTTTAGAAGTATTGAGCTTGTCATGATATAACATCAGATTTGCGGCACATCTTTCATTAAGCTTCCCCTATGGAAAGAAATGTTCATTGAGACATTATTATTTTATTCAATTCTTGTTTCAATCGGTCCCGGGGGGTTGGGGGGGAGGGGTACTCCCTATAATGGCCTATACGGACAGGGTCCGCCCGAAAGGGGTACCTTTTTCAGGCTTAAGGTATATAAAAGGGTAGAGATTTCACAAGTTGAGGTATATAAAAGGGTAGGGAAATCGGTCATTTATGTATTTAAAAGGGCCTTTAATTATAATATTTCGAATAGCTACCCCTTATGGCTGTATCAGTTTACTTATTAAGCACTACATGAAAATGAGAGCAAGACTTCCGAAAGTAGATATGTGAAAGGGGTACCTTTTTTCAATAATTGGTATTTAAAAGGGTAAGGGGTTGGACCTCGGGGCGGAGCCTCCCCGTATCAAACTTTGTTATGTACCCCCCCCCCCCCCGGGCTATCGGTATTGCTTCATTCATATACTGTTAACAACTGGCATAGTTAGGTTTGTGGAGAGTGAATCAAGACTAGACCCAAAAAAAATATTCAGTCATTGACAAATTGATTTTTGTTAGTCGAAACCGGATTATGACTAAATTTAAAACTAGACAAAGTGCTATGACATCGGCAAAATACGTTTACAATTATCAAATTTTGCGGGATTAGTCTTCAAAATTCATTCAAAATCCAAACGAAGGTACAGCTTAGCTTATTTTATTGCTCAAAAGACTTCTCTAGCGAGCGATATTAGATTTTATATCTCTTTAACAATGGATAATAACTTCTGTTTTGGTCGTGATTGCTTTCCTAACCTTTACATTAAGACCGAATGGACACCTTATTTTGTCTAGTTGTCCAGGAGGACCGTTTAAGTCATAAATCAGCGATGCAAAAGTAGTATAGGACAGCTTCAAAACTTACAACTTGGAAAGAATTTTGATTCAATTACCTCGCGTGGGCCATTATTCACAGCCCTAGGGCTTACCGTTTGAAAATGATTTGCCCCTTTAATTCCCAAGCTAGGCCGATTAAAATCGCACTTTTCCTTAGAGAATATTGTCTACCAGCCACGTATTGAAGACAATAAGAAAATCGTACTTAAGGAATATGATATTGATGCCTCAACACAAATATTAAAAGAAACGTACTAAAAAAACATACACAAATAGGTAAAATAAAGTAGAAATCTAACAAGATTCAGCAGAGACTAATATTTGAACTTGAAGCTCTGAAGGATGTATTTAGTAAAACTAATGCTCAAGATTTCTGTTTAAGCATTGTTTAAAATGCGGAATTAAATAGACTTGGCCTAAGGGCATACTTGAAATTTGAAAAAAAGAACCGATTATTTCTGTTTTGGGTTTCCATGTGGGCTATAGCTGAGTAAATTTGACGTGCTCTCATGCAATGCATCTATTAACTTCCGTATTTAACCTGCAAATCTCTTTTCCATGATAAGTTAGAAGATTTTTCATGGTTCTAATTACATGAGAAAAAGCAAAGCTCATAAGCCTTTATTTGGTGATATAGTTAAGTCAAGTTTTGTATCCAGGAAATAATTAAGCCTTTAGTGGATCCGCTTATGTGGAAATATCCTGTGAAATTTCATAATATAACAATGAATAAACTGAATCATTGATTTCCAAGCGACAATCATTTATCTTTGGGTAAGGAATTTAAAATCGAAAGGTCGAGTTTCGCAATTGCAGTCTTCGCCTTCCACTGCTACCATTTCATCATTAAGCGTTAGCGAGCCAAGGAAAAGAAAACGAAAATTGCGTTGGAGATATTTGATTAAAAAGTAGTGCAGCCCGGTGAGTTTATAGTGTTATCCATCCACTTAGAATTGCTTCGCTGCTTCTTGGAATATTGTTTTAGTGGTTTTGATTTATACTCTATCATACGGATGGTAACTTGAAATCATGTAAAAAGAAAAGTTCAATATTTAACGTAACTTTGGATATGTGTCACCTTTTTGGTTATTTGTTTTTCATATCGATTTGTGAGCGATGTTAGATACTACACTAAATGAAAATCTCGAGGCTAAACAAAGTGTATTTGACATTACAAAATAAGATTTTCCAGAAACCAGCGCCGTAGCTAGTAACAGGCAAACCGAGGCACTTGCCTCGGTAATTTGTTTTTCGTTTTTATTGTTTATAGTCGTCATAAACACCCTAAATACCTAGGAAGAGAATTTAACCACGGACACTGCTTCAGTCAAAATTCTTTCATGGACATTGCCTCAGTCTTCAATCTTTTCTGACTATGGCCTTGGAAACCGCTGTTTGTGTTGTTGTTACAGTTCTTCTTCTTCTTCTACTACTACTGCGACTTCTTTCTCTTTTACTTCTAGCTTTTTCTTATCTTGATGTTATTTTTTTCTTGTCGTAACTTTTGTCAGACGTCATTAATTTTGATCGTTGGACGTACAAAGCTACATCTAACCAATCAAAGATGCACCCCTATCATACGCGCCCTTCCCTTAAAGTAAACAACAGTAAGAAAATAGAGGTTACTTTTACTCAAAGTTTTTTCAGTTACATTATCTCTGTTTTGTATTTGTTTTTCTTTTTGTGACCTAAGGTAGATTTCAGAGGCCAGTTACACCAGAGGAGACGAGATGAACCTCACACGTCAAGAGATGATAATGGCACTGTTCATGGCTCTTGTCACTGTTTCTGCAATCAGTGCTTCTCGTATTTCACAAAAGAGAGCACTTGACTCTGAGGTAATACTGCAACAGTGTTGTCTCGCATGTAGTGTAGTTTTCTACGCAATATCCTATTTAAATAAGCCGAGTTGCCACGCAGCAATCAAGTATACCCTATTCGCTTACGTGATGAAGGAATATGAATTCCCTCTTCGACGCTGGCGTTGCTCCGAAAATACCCCAGAATCAGTTGACGAAACTAAGATTCGTACACATTATTTTGAGGTCATTCGAGTATTTTCGGTAAATTTTCGATCTTTTCCCAAGATTTAATCCGAAAAATTTCAACGAAGACATCACAGTTCCGATAAACTCTCGATTATTTCCAAAGACTTCTGGAGACTAATATTCATTGGTTGCCGAATATTTTCCGAAGGAAAACTTTTTCGAAGTACACTAACAGAATAACAATTACAAGGAATGGCCAACTATGTGAACAAAGATAAAATTATTGATATCTTTCATGGATTCCTCCACTCCACAAAAATTTAGCGCTTTCCGAACCATACTCCGTTGTGGTTTGTTTTTTTACATGGATTTTTTTTTTTTCATGCCGTTACCGATATCACTTTTTTGTCCGCTTAAAGCAAACTCCTTTCTAAATATAAGCTCAACTATTTTCGAAGAGCAAAATTCCAGACGTTTGCAATGCTTTAATTCTGGTGTTTGTTTATCGTAGAATTTCGAAGATGAAAACTTTGTGAATAGAGCTCAAGAAAAATCGCCTCAGTCATCAATAATTGCGGAACTGAAAAATGACTTGGAGAAGCTCTCGGGTGAATATTCCAGTCGAGAAAATTCTTGGAACGGATATAAGCGATCCGGACGTCGGTGTGCTACGGGTTTCTTTTACCAGTGTTGGAGAAAAAGCTCTGGTGGACGTCGAAACGTCATGCCGTACTAAATGACGTATGTAGTGGTTATAACAGAGAACCTCATTTAACGGTATGTCATACAATTATTTAAGGGGGCAGTGTCACGATGATTTTGCAGTTTGTGGTTAATTCTGTGCTAAAATCATTACTTTGAGGCTTTAATGATAAACAAAATGCTCATGTAAAGCTACAACGAAAATATCAAATGAATTTCATCCGAGAGGGCTAACCATAATAAATTTCTTGAGGATTTTTTGAAGACGTGGAATTAAATCTTGAAAAAATTGGCCAATTTTTTCAAGTTTCAATCCATTTCCATCCTTGCCATTCATAGCGACAGGCGACAGGAAATAGTTTCAGTACCTTGAAATAGCCTTTAATAACAAAACTAGACCATTATTTTTGGAATTCAATTGATGGGAAGACACCTTCTAGCTTTTTTCAAAGTTGCCAAATAGGGTGACACTGCCCCTTTAATTAGGATCAAATGTTTAAAAATGTGACCATATTCAGTTGTAAGATCTGGAAAATAAGAACAGTGAGTATTCTGAAAGCTTAGACCTCGGCCCCACTTACCAAGATTAGAGATAGCTCGATTTTGAACCACCATCATGAGCAATCCACCCCCCTACTCACGCTCTCAGTTATCCCTCGAGGGTACTCCGTAAAATGGCCAATACTGAGAGAGGGGTACATTTTTTCAGGTTTCAGGTATATAGAGGGTAAGGATATCACAATTTGAGTTTTATAAAAGTGTACAGAAATCTGTCATAGTTAGGTATTAAAAAGGGTCTCCAATCACCAAGTGCTAATTTTTCAACCGGCTGTTTGGGACACCTTTGTCCGGTGCAGACTTTAACCTCGTTACAAATTAAATGTCAAAGAAAACAATATTTTTGGAATTTCTTTTGTTTTCACAGATGCACACTAACCATGGAATAACAGATACGAAGAGTTGTAACAAGCGAACTCCATCTTTTTTAAAATATGTTGTTTTTTGGAACAGTTGATGCGTGTAACAATCGCTACTCATGCAAAAATTACAAAAAGAATAAACACTCAAAAATTTAATCACTTTCAGTTTCTTCTTTGAATCAGTGAAATGGAAAATTGGAGAAAATCAAGCATCTGCCTGAAAGCCTTGGGGGAAGCAACGCGGGCTCCTTTACCGTACAGCGTCTGGTGATCGAGCTTAGCCAAACCATAAAGAGTTTACTTTCTTGGTGTTTCTTGAGTGATCCTCTTAGTTCCGAAGCTTTCACTCATATTAACTGCAATCTATCGTTACCCAGACAACGCAGAAAATATTATGCGTTCCTTTTTGTTCTGCGCTCATACACTATGCATGACTTGCCAACACGTTTCTATAGGTTAGTTCTTTTGTACGGAGTAAACAAGTATTGTGTTTTGTGCACCGTCAAGGCCAAAAAAGAGAACAAAAACATAAAACAAAGAACTTTGTTGAGTTTCATAACCATTCTCCTCTATTAACTATGGTTATGCTTTTATGAACTTGCTAGACCTTGCTAGTTTCGTGAATTATTTTTTTGGTATTGGCTAACAAAGCAAACGACCTTGAGGCAGCTCTTAAGTCACAGCAGATCATCAGACAGCTTCCTACACGATAGCTTTTGATGTCTCGCGTAAAAATTCTCGATCAGGTTTTGAGGCCTTGTAGCTAGGAGCAAAAAGAGAAGGATTTATATAGCTGTTCTGTAATTTTAATTGTAATCCTGTCAAGATCGGGAGAGTAAAGGGCATGAAAAATGCCCTCGCGAGATGAAGATGAAACAGTCTTGCTTTACTTGCCCTGCTGGCCTTTTTCGCTTCAGTCATTTCTTTTTTTTTTTTTTTGCGCAAAATAAGTGGGGGGGGGGGGGGGGCACCGGGCCCCTCCTCTAGATCCGCCACTGCTCCATTCTCTAAACAGCTTTTGCTCGTGCTCAATAACAGGTGTCAAAAGATCAGAGAAGCGCTAGTTTATCATGTTTATATGCAGGCTTTTTTTAATTAAGCCATACGGTCTCGGCTAATTGTCATTCAACTACCCTTTTTCCATTACAATTTTACGTAACTTTCATATATTCAAGTGATGTCTGACAGACGAAAGGGAAACTTCCTGGCTGGGCAACGCTAGTCAACTGATTATATTCTCCGGTTTGTTGAATAAAAGTGCCAATCCAAATCAAAAAAGAAACGACTCTTTCGTTAGGGCCACCATGACCGTATTTCCGTTATTTTGTTTTTAAGAAAGTTCTTTTAATCGTCATTTGTATTCAAAAATTACATTATTGAGCAACAAATAGAAATTATTGTGTCGATCGAATGAAGTTCATTTTCCTATTATGGTTGAAAACTAAATTGAAACAATCTTTTCTTTTGGAATTGACAGCAAAATGTTATTTTTCTAAAATGAATTTACTAGCGGTATGAAATAGTATTGGAATAAGAACATTTATTCCTCTATGACAATTTAGATTGACTTCCTGAACTACCAATTTTGACATCTTTTAATACGGGTGTCAAATTTCTTGGCAACTGATAAAATAACGATAAAACTACTACCATGCAACGCATCATATTTTGTGGACTACGAGTAGTCGCTCTTTCACTTAATCAATTAAACCTGTTACACTCAGAAGCACTACAATAAACGTTCTCCTGGTAGTAAGTTATCTGACGGGTAAGACGCAAAATTAGTAGATCACGAGTCGCCCCACTTTCGCGTGGCGCGAAAGAAAACGAAAATTTTGCGCGGCTGTCTTTTTTCTTCTTTCGCATCACGCACGACGGACTAAGCTTAAGAGGGACGACTCGTGGTCTACATTCCTTGCGTCATACCCGTCAGATAACTTACTTCCCGATGTTTGCGCATGTCGCTTCGTAGAGGCAGACGTGGGTTTTTGAGCTGAGAGAGCTTCGCCCCTCCTGCTTCTAAATCTTTGAACACGAGTTTACTCTACGGGTTCTTGGCACTTTCTGGAGGGTCTTTGTTTTGTTTTGTCCATGCCACCAAGAAAACATAAACGATGAGCACGTGGTTCAGCTGAGGAAGATCCAAACGCTCCAAAACGACTCAATATGGCGTCGAAAGAAGAAGCCGTAGCGTTCGAAGGTGAGACTGCACAAGTAGTCGAAGGTCAGGAGGAACGTGAGCCTTCCCTGCTAGAAATTAAAGGGTTACTTATTGATATTCAAAGTTCTATTGCTAATACAACAAAAGAGAACGAAGCGCTTAGGAAAGATGTTTCAGATTTAAAAGCCTCGTTGGAATTTAATGACAAGGAGCTAAGAGACGTCAAGAGCTCACTTGCACAAGCCGCCTCAGCCCATGCAGCACTACAAAAGAAGCTAGATGCAACTAACAGCGAGCTAAGCGTCGCTAAGAATACACTTAAAGACCAGAGATATAAAACTGAACGGCTTGAGGATTCCCTCGACGCTCTCGAACAGTACACGAGGAAGAATTCATTAGAAATTCATGGTATCCCCGAAAACCTGTATGCGAGTACACAAGATGCTGTTATCAAAGTCGCTGAAGCACTCAACATCACCATTGTACCCAGTGATGTTGAAATTTGTCATAAATTGAAGCGCAACAAAGGACCACAACCAATTTTGGTCGAATTCCTTAGCCACCAGACCAAGTCCAAGCTCTACAGGGAACGAACCAAACTCAAGAATGTGAGGATCTCGGACATTTATCCAAGCCACTCCTCCACAGTTGAAAGTCGAATTTTCATTCATGAAAACTTAACAGCGTATAGAAAGGGATTAGTAGCTGAAGCCAACAGACGTAGACGGGATGGAACTGTTCTTAGTATTTGGACTTAAGATGGTAAGATCTATGTAAAAACGTCTCCAGAAGGTACTCCCAAAAAAATCTATTACGTTGAGGATCTCGACTACATCTAGGCTTTGATAGAGCGCACTCATGTAGTTGGCAGGCAGGGGTCTTTGAGCTCGAGGTTTCGAAAGCTTATATCTATTTATTCATCCTTACGTTTTATTTGTTTGCTTCCTTTAATTTGCCATAACTATTTAAATTCATATGCTTGTCTCGAATGTTTGCAAAATAATTTCTTTAAATGTGAGAGGTCTGAAAAATCAACGTAAGCGAAGAGGCATCTTTTCTTATCTTAAGGATCAAAAATGTCATTGCTATTTTCTTCAGGAGACCTATTCTGAACCAAAAGATGAATTGATCTGGAAAAGTGAATGGGGTGGTGAAATGTTATTCTCCCATGGTCCCAATCACCAAAAAGGTGTTTGCATCCTTTTGAACCCATCAACATGTAATATTTTGATTGAATCCCAGTATTCCGATGTTGATGGTCAGATAGTTTTGGTTAATATTGATTTTAATTCTACCAAAGTCTCACTCTGTAATATCTATGCCCCGAACAATCTCGATCTCCAGCTGCAGTTTATTGCAACATTGAATGAGTTTTTATGTTCAAATGCAAATATCAGCGAACTTATTCTCGGGGGGGATTGGAACGTTGCTTTGGAAGCTATTGACAAAAGCGGCGGTATTCCATGGAGGCCTACCGCTTACCGAGACCAGGTGTTAGCGTCCTCCAGGGATTTTGAACTTGTTGCCATCTTGAGAGTTAAGAATCCAGATGGGAAGTTTTACACGTATGAATCCAAGGCACTTAAAATGAAGTCAAGAATTGATTACTTTCTTATTCCAAAATCGTGGGTTCACCTTGTTTCCGTGACTGATATCAAAATCTCCATAGCTCCCGACCACAGAGCGGTCAGATTGGGTGTTAAAATGGCCATAAATAAGCGCGGCCCAGGACTTTGGAAGTTCAATAATTCTCTGCTGAAAGATCAAGCATTTATAACGCTAATTGAAAAGAGTTATCCTTTGATTAAAATAAAATATAGCGAGGTCGATGATGAGCGCTTAAGATGGGAATTAATTAAGATGGAATTGAGAAGTGCTATTATTCCATTCGCAAAAAATAAAGCTAGGACCACAAGATTATACATTGAGAATCTAGAAAAACAGTTGGCGGAGTTAGACATCACAATTTTAAACCATACTGGCTCTCTGATGGATTTAGCGCAAAAACAGTCGGCGCTTGAAAAATTAAAAAAAGAGTTGCAATACTACTATGATAAAAAAGATGAGGGTGCAATATTCAGATCTAAGCTGAGATGGACGGAACAAGGCGAGAAACCAACGAAGTATTTTTTTAATCTGGAGGCCAAAACTTTTACCCAAAAAACTATAGTTGAACTAAAAATCTCGGAAAATAAAACTGCCATCAGTGATGCTGATATATTGAAACAAATTGAAATTTTTTACAGAAGTTTGTATACCTCTCAATTTTCTGGCTCCGAAGAACTGTTTGACCATTTCGTTGAAAATGTTGATTTGCCACAATTGTCTGATGTCGATAAAAATGTTTTGGAAGGTCAATTAACCGTTGAAGAATGTCGTCAGATTCTCAAAACGTTCCCTAATGGGAAGTCCCCTGGGGAAGACGGTTTCACAGCTGAGTTTTATGTCCAGTTCTTTGAGCTTCTTGCACCGGACTTGCTTGCAAGTCTCAACGCAGCCTATCTCCACGGGGAAATGTCTATATCTCAGAGGAGAGGAGTTATTACGCTGATTCCGAAAGACGACTCCGACCTCCTTGAGCTATCAAATTGGCGCCCAATCACGCTATTAAACCTGGACTATAAAATTGCTTGCAAAGCTATAGCATTGAGAATTCAAAAAGTGCTTCCTACTTTAATACATTCTGATCAGTCTGGTTTCATGAAAGATTTATTGGTCAAAACATTAGATTGATCAACGACATCCTTGAGCAAGCCGAATTACAGAAAGTTCCTGGCATTTTACAGCAGCTGGACTTTAGGAAAGCTTTTGACACAGTTGAGTGGCCGGTTATTCAACAAACTCTGTCGAAGTTCAACTTTGGGAATAGCATAAAGCGTTGGGTTCAAACCTTCTACTGCAATGCTGAGAGCTCTATTCTCAATAATGGTCTTAGTACGGAACAAATATTCTTGTCAAGAGGCGTTAGACAAGGTTGCCCCTTGTCGCCATATCTCTTTATTCTGGTGGCCGAAATACTAGCTTCGAAAATAAGACATGATAAATCCATTCAAGGTATAAAGTTTTTCAACAAGGAGATTAAATTGAGCCAGTTTGCTGATGACACCTCTCTTATATGTAAAAATCTAACTAGCGTTAGAAATGCGTTTATTGTTCTAGCTGATTTTGGTGCCGTCTCAGGTCTTCATTTAAATAAGTCTAAAACAAAAGCCTTGTGGCTAGGTCCTTGGAGATCTAACTGCAGTAGACCTCTTGGTCTAGCCTGGACCAACGAGCCGGTGAAAGTTTTGGGAACCTTTATTTCGTATGATAGTGTTGCCAGGGAGAGGGAGAATTTTTCCAAGAAAGTGGATAATCTTAGGACAAAACTTGCAGCTTGGCGTTCGCGTAAACTTTCTCTGTTTGGACGGTGCCTGATCGCGAAAACCCTAGGATTGTCTCAAATTGTTTATTCGGCTTCCATGCTTGAGACTCCCAATAAATACTCGCCTCTAATCCAATCTCTACTTTTTCAGTTCTTATGGAAAAACAAACCAGATAAAATCAAGAGACAAGTCTTATATCAGGACTACAGCAATGGTGGTTTGCGGGTCACTGATGTTGAAATTATGTTTAAATCCTTGCGCTTAGCGTGGATTCAGCGTCTCCTAAAAAAGGATGACGAAGAAGATGATACTTGGTCTGTTATCCCAAAATTCTATTTTAATAAATATGGGGGCATTAATTTTCTCTTACGCTCCAACTATGATAAGAAATTTCTAAAAGATTCAGACATACCATCCTTCTACAAGAATATCTTGTTTTCCTTCCTGGATCTGAAAAGTCTTTATAACTCTAGGGATGAACAAGAAATGATTCTCTTTAATAATAAAGAGATTCTCATTGATGGTAAGACCTTTTTTTACCACGATTGGGTTGAAAAAGGTGTCTTCACGCTGCACGATGTAATCGACGCCAATGGCAGTTTTTTATCATTTGAATTATTTCAAAAGCGTTATGGAATTAAGTGTAATTTCCTCAAATTTTTTCAAGTAATCTCTGCGATCCCGAGTGCCTTACGGAAAAAAAGCCAAGGTGCGGGCTAAGCCTAATGTCGACTTCATATCTGGCGGCACTTTATTTCAATTATCCTCGGCCTTAACCATTGATCTCTTGAAACTTAGATCTAAAGATTATTATTGGCTTTTTCTTGATAAACGGAAGCTTCAGGCCACTGGTCCAATGAAATGGGACCGCGATTTTGCTCCGACGACCTTGCCATGGAACCAAATCTTTAATAGAGTTAAGGTTATTTGCAAAGAAAGCCATCTGAGATAATTTTACTTTAAGCTAATCCATCGCATTGTCGCTACGAAGAAAGAGCTTAATCTCTATGGAATTACAGACAACAATAGATGTTTTTATTGTGGCGAGCCTGACTCAGTTCTTCATACATTTCAAAACTGTAGCACAACAACTTCTTTTCGTAGTCGGGTGTTGAATTGGTTCAATGAGATGCATAATACCTCAATATCTCTGGCAAATTACGAATTATTATTTGGAATGTCGGGTGGGAAGGACAATAGCAATGTTAGGGAATTGAATCTTTGTTTATTATTTGCTAACTACTATCTACACTTTCGCAAAATAAATGAGATGAATCTTGACTGGAGTGAATTTACCATAAAAGTAAATTATAAGTTAAGGATAGGAAATCAAATTTCTGTTTTTTTATGATGCTTCTTCGCATTTATCTCTGTTTATTAAAAGGTTCTAAATTGATAAAAGGATATGGTGTTTTTTTCTCTTAAAGGAGGAAAAAGGAAAAAAAAAAATTTGGTGTAAGGCCAAACTTAATTGTAGGTAGGGTAGAGAAGCCATCTTGTACTGTAAGTTGTCTGAATTGCTCTGTTTTTTTTTTGTAAGTAGGGTATGTAGTTGTTCTTATTGTTTTAGTGTAAAGTAGCAGTGAAAGTATTGTTGAGTGTAAGCAAACATAATAAAAAAAAAAATAAAATAAAAAAAATAAATAAATAATAAAAAAAAACTTCCCGAAAAACTTTTTCTAGTGTTTTTTGAGTCTTACAGGTTGACGTCAGTTTTGTTGTGCGTCTGCCATTTACATGGCATTAAAACTAAGTCATAACGTCGTGAATTAGTAGTCTGCTTTGCAGGTTTAAACGGAGGAGGGGTAGGGAGGCAAAAAACGCGAGGAAGAAGAAGGGAAAAGAACCTCTGCCATCGCAACCGGGTTTTTCGCGTTAGGTGCAGTACTTTCTACGCAATCGGATTTCTTTAATTTGAAGTTACTGTCAACAGGTTCACCAGTCAGAATCGACGCAGTCCTGTTAAGTTTATATAAAATCTTAGCACGAAAAAAAAAAAAATGATAAATTGGTCTTTTTCCGTATTCTGCGGGCAAAACTGCCACAAACAGCTCTTCCAGTTAAAAGAGCTGTCACGATCGATTCTTGCTCGAGTTTTAACGTAAATTTGGACACGCTACTGAGATATAAATCTCTTAGAGCCCTTACTAATAATGCTTA
>CM042756.1:20100352-20113851 GCA_022496165.2 Catalaphyllia jardinei
GTAACGAAAAATTCATTTGTCGGTTGAGCTTTGACTTTTAGAATCGGTATGTTATTAAAAGGCACAGTAACATATTCTCGACTGTCGTTAGTGTAACGCAACACCACGGTTGTTCGGTAATCACGTTCGCTACTGTCATGATTCACTGAGTTCTCGTGGGTGTCATAACTCTTTATTTTCCTCAGTAAGCTTTTTTTTCATATAGTAAGCCTTCGTGTTGAGAATTACATGTTTTTTGCTAAATTTTCTTTCACGGACCAATCTTAGAATGTTTTGTCTTGTTTATTTAAAATGTCTAGAGCAACCAAAATTTTTTTTCTTGAACCAAAACTTAGAAAAAAAAACTTCGCTGTCAAGTTTTTGGTGAGCTAGCTTAGAATAAAATCATTTTTCTCTTTGTTTATTAAATATTTTCTGATAGTCTTGACTGTCTAAATTTGCTCTAAAGGGGAGACCCTTGACAAAATCTTCTAATTTTCCCGCCAAAAAACTTAGAAAAAATACGGGCGCTCTTAATACGCATGCGCCATTTTTTAAAAAAATTTTGAATTATTAGTTAACCTAATAGTCAATTAAAATGCATTTCTTTATTCAAGTGTCTATTTCTTTTTTAATGTTTGTTATTAAGTAATGGTGCGTTTCTTTACTAAACAGATCAATCCAAGATCTCTCGGATCATGGTGCGCCAAAGAATCCACTTCCAGGGTGATTCTTCACTTAGACGCACCATGATCCAAGAGATCTCGGATTGATCTGTTTAGTAAACAAACGCACCCTTAGAAAAACTATTTCAAACAATAAAGTACTCAAAAGAATAGTTATTTCAATTGTTTTATTGATCTCTAATTTTCTACTTACAAGAGTTAATTAGTTAAGTAAAGTTCAGTTAAATTAATTACAAAGGTGTCATCAAAAATTTTGCCCTATATATACTAAGACTTTTGGCGGGAAAATTAGAAAAGATTTGCACAGCGTTTCCCCTGGCAACCTTTTTGACAAAAACATTTCAGGGGGTACCCCTGAGAATTTTTCCCGCCAAAAAAAAGCAATATATATACTACCTTGAACACAAACGGGAAAATTTTGACCGGAGTCTTTTTAGAGAAACTATTTCGATGAATATTTGATTCGTGTTCAAGATAGTATTTTTCGTGATGATATCTTGTTAAAACAGTCAGCCTTAAAAAGACGAGCAACCAGAAATCATTTTACAGAAATGAGAAGAGCAAGTTAAAATCTGTAAAACTGCAACGTTTCTGCACATTTCTCAATCGAAATATTTGAGAAAGTTTGCATGCAGCCAGGTACATTTAAACACCAACTATGTAAACTCTACTGACTATAGAGTACTAAAGTGATTTTTTGAAATTATGGGATATGATGCCATATTCTTATAGAGCATGCTAAAAGACGTCCTCATCCCAAAAATTAGCTCCGAATTGCAATTCCCGGTGGAGATATAAGGGATCAAAGTTTGATGGCATTCCATACAAACCCTTCAAAATTGGTTTCTGTTCCTTCAGTTTAGAACTGACTCAAAATTAGAGAGATTTATATGGGGCAGTATCAAATTTCAATCCTTCATATTTCAGCTGGGAATTACAATTAAGAGCTAAGTTTTGGCAAGGAACCTTTTTTAAGGATACTCCATTCGAAAATGGCGCCCAATCCCATAATTTCACAGATTTAATTTGTTGTGCAGAAACGTTGCGCGCAGTTGCACAAATTTTAACTTGTCGTTTCTCATTTTTGTTAATTGATTTCTAGCTGCCCGCCATTCGCAGCTAAACTGTTTACCGCGATATCATCAAGTAACTGACATTTCAAGAAGATGGCAAAGGCAAGCCATGAGTCTGATTACTCCAACGAACTTACAACAAAAAATCCACCAAAATGTTATTCTAATTCCAGTATTTGGAAAATTTTCTAACTTCCGTCACTTTAAGCCGAGATAAAAAACAAAACCTTGTTTGTGGCTGGCCTTGCTATCTTCTAGAAATTACTTCCAGCGAGGTGTTCAAGGTTTATGTCTAGTTATCAAGCTTTAACTGTATCAGTATCTATATCCTATGGTTTCTGTTAAATACTTTTCTAGAACTTTTTCATTTGCAAACGGAAGCAAGATAAGTAAGAAAATTCAATGAAACTGCAGCTTTGAAAATTAATAGAGTTATTGGCAAGTGATTTAAAAAAAATTCGTTTGCAGCAAACGATAGCGTTAAAATGTGAGAACTATCAGACAATTGCAAGTTTTGAAAATCAAAATGAATACTTTTAGTAAAAATGTGTGTCAGTTAGGGCGAAAGCAAAAACATTTTGGATGAGTCAGAAAATTAAAACTACAGCTTCGGAGAGTAAGGCTAATAATAGTGTTTGCAAAAACTTGTGTTGTAAACTTTGGCGCAAAAATTTTAGGACAATCAGACAATTGGAGTTACGTTCATGATAATAAATGCAATAGTGAATAAATACGATTGCAATAATATCTTTCAAAGAATCAGACAATTGGATCTACGTTTTGAAAATCAAAGACGAACTAGTCCGTCATTCAAACAATCGGAGCTGCAGTTTTGAAAATTAGCAGATTTATTCGTAAATGTTTTCAGTAAAAATGTTTAGCAGTCCAAATAGAATATTCCATATCTGATACTTATTATGACAGAAAAAAATTGGAAAAGCGACAATGGACAGAGTTGCTTGATACTAGACATTCTTTACAGCCTCGCTGGAAGTTAACAAGAGAATAGATTTGGTTTCTGGTTGATATTTATACCCTTTGTCCCTTTCCGAAGAAACAATTTAAACCGAACGTTTTTCTCAAGGAAATGTTTGTAACAATATCTGCCGACTGAAATCCAATACTTTCTAGGCACGAACATCAATCCAGAAACCAATTATCCTCTTCTAAAATTATTAATTCAAGGTGGCTCTGCAAGTCACAAGACAACAACCGGCAAAAGGAATATTTACGTATTTTACTACAAGTGCACAAACCCGAAAAATTAAATAAGATAAGATGAAATAAACACGAGCGAAACAAGGAAAGAAGCTTTCGATAATATGTGATCATGTCATCAACAACAATTGTCCAGAAATTAACTTCAATGAAGTTGGCAACAAATTTAAATTACAAACGAATCGTCAACAATTTATGGAATATGTTATAGTGTTTCAAAGTTTCAGCTGACGCAGAAAGAAACGTTAGAGATTTGACATTTTTTTATTTATTTACTGAGAAATTTTAATGATCTTCAAGCTGCAGCATTTTCTGGGGTATGGATCTTTGATTAATTTTGAGCAAGGAAATTGCTCTTTTAACATGTACAAATCACATAAATTAACAGCATTACGTTTCTTTTGAAGAAGCTCGGCGACCCTTTTGGTATAAAAAGTTTCAAAAGTCCGGTTTCACGCGAATTTGACTGCAATTGCAAAGCGAAGAACATATCAAGAAACGTTTTAATTTGGTGTCTGAAAATGCTAAGATTTGAAAAGTAAAAATAATTATTCGCTAATGTAAAACGTTTGATGGCTAAACCAAGTACGAGAAACTTCCAAACTAAAACAATTTTTAGCAGCCAGTCATGTTATTTTGGTTATGAGCCAGTGCATTACACTCCAACAGACAATTCACATTATAAATTATAACTAGGCCTTCGTTGGAGAAAAAAACAAATTAAAATTCAGCATTGTATTGTTTGCTAAATTTTTATCACACCAGAATTTGTCATGAATGACATGATCACGTAATTTTATAGACGAGTCCAAATTCTATCACGGTGTAATTTTAACATGCAGTGCCACCTTAAAATACTCTACAAAGGTTATCGCCTAGTAACATTGTTTTCAAATTAAGGAGAGTTGAGTGATTGCAATAAAATTTGGAATTTTGAACGAAAAAAGAAACAAAGAAAATTGACAAAATAAATATTGTGGAAAATGCAACTACCGATCGATAAAATTTAATTTAACCCATCGACTCTCGGAGCTTTTTCCCAAAAACGCATATTTGGAGAATTTCAGCCTTGATTTGGGCCAAATTAGCTTCAATCTACTCAAAAAGGCATTTGCAACATGCCAGCACGCCTTTCTTTCTAAAAGCGTCGCGTTTGAGGACAATTTTGGCCAGGCATATCCAGAAATCAAATTTTCGAGGCTTTTCGGTATTTTAATTTATTTTCTTTTTCGTCTCTTTTCTCATTTTCGTATCTTTTTGCTGCACTGATTGACCTTCTACTGGGTTTGCTTGCAGTTCAACACAGGAAATATACTTTAAGTTTTTCACTCAAATTTCTGAGCATTTTCGTGCATATTTTAGGCTCTATTGAGCCGATCACTCTGATTTGCGTGTCACTGGAAAGATCTTTTCCTTCTGTAGATTTAAGTATAGATGATGCCAATTTTGGTCACGAAGAAGTAGAACAAAGGCCAACGTTCATTACGCTGACCGGTTACGGCGGAACGCGAGCCAATGGGCTAATCAAACCGATGATCACGAGACCCAAGAAACAAAACTCTCCACAATTTGAAAACATGTACTAGATGTAATTCGAAAGCGGTTGAAACCTTTCCAGCAAAAATGGCAGAATATATTAATCAACAATCACTTAACAACCGAATCAATTTTTTTTCCGCGCCTAATATCCTCGAATGCAAATATTTCAGCCGAGACAAAATAAAGCGTTAAACAATCATAATGATTTTAGACAACGAAGTCTTAACCTCGAATATAACTTTTCAGGTTGCAAGAGACTGCCATTTCTTATGGGAAAGATTTCAATTTAGCCAAATACTAAGATCATATTCTCAACTTTGTCTTCATCCTCCCTGCTTGAATCGTATTGTTCTCCTCCTGTCCTGCTGACAATCCCTAAAGATAAAATAGATAAAAATTGGGTAAGGAACAAACCAGGTGTGCAAACAAAAGACAAGCACAAAACAAATTTTGACAAACGCCACTCTCGTAAAGAAAGCCAAAACTCCCGTAAAATTAACAGCGATGTATAAAGACTTAAGCGACCTGCATGGTTCCTGAATTAGCTTTTAACGCAAGTCTTTACTCCGACACGAAACGTACCCCGAGTCCGTCAGGAGCACGTGGTGGAAAACGGTATGGTTGAAATATTACTTACGAAAGGTAAAATGCAAAGAAACTGATACTGACCTTCGACAAAATGGATGTCAACCAACTGTCCTTCTCCAAACGTAAACGTGGTCGCCATTTTTACTTCAAAGTAAGAATTTGCTTCTCGTGTACAAGGGAACAGAGCACACCTTACTCCGACGGCAGACATCTTAAAATGACGAACAAGTACCTCAGGTCAGCAACAGTCACCATGAATATGCAAAATAAGATTACACCAATCAGCTAACAAATACGTCACATACTTTAATAATAACACCCTTTGCACGCTTTACTCTGAAAATGTTTTGCATTTTCTTTGTGCACGTGGAGCTCACGTGAATCCGTGTGAGTTAATAAACATAATACGTCATTTGTTTCAAATATTATACACCTTTTTTTCAGTTTTTTAATATCAATCGGCCTTCTCTTTCATTTTAAAATGCTTTCGGCAGCTTTTATTTCAATATTCAACGATGCTATAATTAATTCATTAAAAAAATAGCCTTGTCTTAAGTTTGTCTATGTCGATGTTTGACTATCTGTGCTCTCTTGTTTACAAATTCATTAACGGTTTCCTAAAAGTTTTCACGTATTCAGTAGATGCTAAGCCCGATAACCAGAAACGAGGGATTAAGAAATTGAAAGTGATGGCATAACCGCTTGACTGTCACAGAAACTGCCGAGCAAACGCATGCAGGCGAATGAAACTTAGAATGATCAAATAAACAACCCGCAGGGAATGCTCGGAGAGAGGATACACCCGGAAGGAAATGGGTGGTAAAATGATGGGAACGCACTGCGGAGCAAGTGTGTTGAAAGAGAAAATAAGGGTAGTAGCTATAGCTGAAATTATAGCGTTTGCAGGGTGAAGTAACTCCACGAGGAACCGGCGATTAAACAAACGATACTGCGTATAGCAGAACAGGTAAAACGCGATAAAACGCATAGGTTAAACGATTTTAGTGTAATTTCAAGTGTCCCCGATTATCAAACCACTTGTGGTCGGCTAGAAAATTTGACTGACTGACTGACTGACAGACTGAGATCCGTAAGGATTTTGCTGGTTTGTTACGCCGTGGGTTCACTTTTCAGAGCTGAATTATTCCAACAAAGCACGGGTTTAAAGAGGCCAAAGTCGGGATTTATGGACGGACCTTTAAACAAATAATGGAAGGAGGGAATTCTTCAGCTTGCAGTCAAGTCCCCTGGCTCTGCGGGACTGCCTCTGCGGGATTTTAATTGTTTCTGCGCATCCTTACTACGCACGCAAATTCACATGCCACGTCATGCATGAGCGCGCGCGCTAAGTCATAAAATAAACAAATGATAGGGCAGATAACCATTGCTAGAGCTTTGACTGGATTTAACAATCTTGAACGTTCGGTGACCCCAATCTTCCTTTCAATGGATCATTTTCTCTACTGATTTTCCACGTTTAGGGAAAAAATGAAGAAAATCTATCGACTAGAAGTTTGATTTTTTGCCAAAATGCACCATCGAATTCCGCACTTATTAGCTCTTCGTGCATCTGTGCGGCCGTTTCAAATGCCTCGCAAAGGGTCAAATTTTGTGAAAACGCTAGTAACATTTTGAATTATTCACACAACAGACCCACTTCTACAAAATATGACTAAGATCGTTTGCCTCCGTTGACTCACCTTCGATATTTTTAACTATAAACCCCTGTAGACCGTGCTCAATTATATGAGACAATTTTTCGAAATCAGCATAGTTTACCACACGCTTCATCTCTGAAACGAAGACGGTGACCTGGTCCAATTTATTTTGCATTTCTGGCACAAGTAATTCACTGTCTGCCTGCAGTAAAAATTTAAAAAAATTATATCGACTGGAACATTTTGGCGCGAACATCCTTGACACTGTTACGTATGGAAAACATTCAGTTCGATATCTAGGACCAAGACTATGGAGCAAACTAACAAATAAATAAAGATCGGCGATAAACCTAAAGCACTTCAAGACCCACGTACGGAGGCTACATCTAGACAACAGATAGATGGATGTAATAATAATAATAATAATAATAATAATATATTTATATAGCGCCTTTTCTACAAGATTCAAAGGCGCTGCTTACAACTGTTACATGTAAAACATAAATAACTACAACTAAAGTTATTACAAGTCAAAACCTCGAGTAAAAAGGAGTGTTTTAAGTTTACGTTTAAAAATGTCTACAGTACAACTTGATCTGATATCCTGTGGCAGAGAACACCACAGATCACGAGCTGAGACTGAAAAGGCCCGTTTGCCATAAGAGTTCAAATTAAAACGATGGTTAACTAAAAGATTTTGGGAAGAAGACCTCAGACTGCGACTAGGCTGGTATGGTTGAAGGAGATCTTGTATATAGGTTGGAGTTTGTCCTCGAAGTGCAGATGTTGTGGCTGCCATCTTTGTATAACTCATACATCATAATTTGTACTTTCTTGTAAAGGACCTTTCTCCAAAGCCATCTCAGAAAATGTTTAGGAATTGTGTAATTACTAACACACGCTAAAATTATGGACTAGATTGTCTGATAATGCCAATACACACATAGGACTTTTCTGTATATTATTTTTAGATAGTTCTAGTTAGGTATTCCCTATTAGCAGTGGTAATTCTCTGTAGGTGGCGTTCAGAGCCACCTAAAATGTTCGGGAATTTAAGGTGGCTCTGAACGCCACCAGCAGAATTTTTTTAAAACTTTGCCAAAATTTTCGCTTTATCGTGCTTATCAAATGTTGACAATATAAAAAAAAATTCACCGTGCCGATTTTGAATTATAAGCCCCTCTCTGGCAAGTTACCGAACAAAATGCAACTGTTTAGGCACGATACTAGCTCCCTGGCATTTTTCTACCCTCTTGAACAATCATTGGGTGGATGTATGACATGATTGTCTTACGTTGAGCACTCCAACTTTAAACTATTGTTTTCGGTTTTTTCTCAGTCAAAGAGTCGGTAAAAGACAAAAGACTCATAGGCAGTAAAAAACACTTTGCTCGAAGTAAGAAAAATGCAAGCGAAGGAATTATCGTTCCTAAGTCACCAAAAACTGGGAAGAGTTGAATTTTGTGCTGTAATTAACTTGCTAATTACAAATTAATTTGTCAAACCGAGTTATGTGAGCTTAAGTTGTTTTTTGAAACTCTGGGCTTAAAATGCATTAAACGGAGAGATAAAAATAAATTGAAAACTTCAAAACAATTACATTAAGAGTATGGGAAACTATGGTTGTAAATGGTTTGATTGTAAATGGTATTTAGACGATCCACTCGTAGTCGACCTTGTATTGGGATAATAGATTTTAAAATGATAAACATTGAGTGGGCGTATGTTGTAATCAGTTGGCTAGCGTTGAGTACTCCGCCTTCATAGTTCCAGTGTTTTGTCCTCAGTCAAAACAGTCCGTAAAACACAAAAGGCAGGAAACCACTTTGCTCGAAATTTGCAAAGTGCAAGCCAAGGGGCCGGTATCACACCTAAAAAAACGGGGAACAGTCGCATATTTTTGCCGTGATAGGGGGCACAAGGTATCTTGTTAATTTCAGTTATGTTAGCTTATGTTGTCTACATGTAAGATTTAAAAAAACCAGGAGATTTAAACGCAATTAGCGAGAGGGTAAAAAAAAAAACTGAACACCAGTTCAAAACAATTTCCTGGTTAGATTCAGTATATAAAAAGAAACTCATAATAAATGGTTTGATTTTTCCGGTATTCGTTGATCTGTCGTCAAAGGTTAATTAAACGGGTCGCCCATACATGGCTTAACAAATCTCACCAAGTGTACAAAAAAAGGAATAATCATTACAAATTAGCTATTCTTTTTACGTCACAAAATACAGTCTTCTTTTAAATTCTCTTTTTATGTCTCTCTTGAAGACAGCATACGCTATAGGGTTCACAGCAGAGTTCAAAACTATAAGGGGCACTTTGTACTGGAGATCGTTACATGGTTCGTGATCTTTCAAAATCAGCACAAAACTGCAGCGGAAAAATATCCCATTACACAGAAGAAACAGGCTAATGATAATGCCCATCATTAGAATTGCCGACTTGTCGTGACTTTTTAACAAAACTTTGTGATTGAAACGTAACTGTTTGGCCAGGGTGCGCGCAGACTGAGCTTGATTATAAACAACGCATAACATGACAGCAAAGCAGAAGATTATAATAGCACATGCGAGGAATTGAAAAATCAATGACAACCATCCCGACAAGATAGTAATAAGAGGCATTTTTAAACCATGCCACAGTGATGAGACAAGCACAACGAGAGATACTGGGATTAACCAGGATAAAGAAATGATTTGGATGACACGGCGGCGCTTCATAAAAAGCAAGTATTGAAGAGGTTTTGCAATGGCCATGTAGCGATCCAGAGTTAAACTACACAAGTTTCCCATGGAGGCGTACACGAAAAGCCACCTTATATAGTCTATCCCGTCAGATAACAGACCTTGTGAGTCACATCCACTTGCTATCTGGCAGAAGAAAAGTGATGGAACTGCGCTCAACCCCACAAAGAAATCAGCTACTGCTAAAGAAACCACGAACATGTTGGTTTTGGTGCGAAGTGACCGATTCCTGCATACAACGAAAATGACAAATCCATTTCCAGCCATTGTCAGGATGGACAGAAGCCATCCCAGAATCCAGAACCAGGGTTTCATTTTCCAGCTTTACTATATGTACAGTTTTGACATTACGTTGATGATTAAACGCACCGAAAGAGCACCAAATGTTATTGCCGAGCTAGAAATAGGGCCCTTTTAAACCATCTGGTCGCAATAAATTGAAAGTGCTTTTTTCTCAGATGACATCTAGCTGTTTCGAGCTTTCATTATTATGTAAAGATTTGCACAAATGACATCAGCTGGGTAATGCAGATCCAATTTTACCGATTCTTATTTTTTTAATCATATTTGAAACAGCAAAGAAGCACTCTTAATCTTTGAATTAACATCAAAACTTTTCTCATGCAATAGTTAGTTAAATAAAACCAAACCAGGAGCCCAAGTTGGATGGCAGGTGATAAATGACAAACAAGGCCTGTGGCTTGTTATAATCATCTCCTATCCAACAAGGGCCAATAGAATGAATGTTTTCTTAAATCCTTCAATTGACTGGATTATGTGGACATTTCATTCACATCTTCTTATCTTGATGTTGTCATATTCAGTTGTTATCCTGACGATGAATAAAGGCCAATATTTCAAAAGATTAAAACTGATAAAGGTTCCGTTTTATATCATCTGGTGTCAACCAATTAAAGGTGCTCTTTTGTCAAATGACATCAATCAACATATGTTATTATGCAAAGACAGAAATGTCATTTCATGGAGGTCGAATTCACTTCTTTTCCATGCTTGAAACAGCTCAATAAAGTCATGATTGAAATTGATAGCAGAACGTTTCTTTACCATAGCTAAAAATCTCTTTTCCAAAGGCAGTGACAAATCAAAATCTCTGGGACAAATCGGAAAGTGAGCCAGTATTAGTTGCTGCGGTTATTTACGCATGCTCAGAAACTGTTATTAAACTTAAGTGCATGTGCACAATCAAATCGGAGCCAGGATTTTTTTTCTTTATTTGTCCAGAGCTTTCGGTCAACGAGAACCGAAAACGCCCGGGATTTAGGCTAGATTGATTATTTTTAACACAGAGATATATTTAGCCAAGCCTATAAGCGAAGCGCCTGATTGCAAAAGCTCAACCATAAAGGGAAGAAAAGGATTTGTAACTCAAAAACTGATCATTTGTGAGAATATTTAAGCAATAGAAAACAAGAATCATATTTCTATCGAGTTATAGAAACACGAGTGGAAGTTTGGGAGAATGAGGAATGCTGTAGGAAACAGGACCCGTAGGCGAGTTTTTCCACAGCGTTTGCCCCTTTCCACAGCTTTTCGAAAACACCGCGGCGAAAAAAAGGGGAAACAACTTCTTTACTTTGATCATCAAAATGTAAATAATTCCCTGCGCTCGCACCATCATAAAGTCAACAGCTCGTGCAAGTTCAGTGTTTCCATCGAGTTATAGAAACACGATTTTTAACTGCAATCAGCGCGCGTATTTTCTTAGGGCTGTTTTCTAAAATTGTTTATAATGTGGTTCACTATTTTTTGCCAGATAAGGCTTTCAAGTCCTCAAAACCCCTGGCCAAACGGACTCGCAAGCAGTCGCAAGTATAGCTGCAAGTTGAGCTTGACTAGAGACTTTAATACGTTGGGTGGCCAAACGCACTGGCAAGTCGCCTGTATTGTATTTTTAAAATGACGTGTAGTGCTTCGTTATTTCACGCGAGCTCCACATGAACAAAGAAAATGCAAAAAAAAAATTCAGACAAAAGCGTGCAAAGGAGGTTTTCATTTAAAATCGTGACGTACATGTATGTATTAGCTGATAGGTCCAATCTTGTTTTGCATATTCATGATCACTATTGCTAACCCGAAGTTCTTGTTTGTCATTTTGAGATGTTTGCCGTCGGAGTAAGATGTGAACTGTTCTCTTCTACACGAGATGAATATTCTCACTTTGACGAAGAAATGGCGACCATGTTTGGGGAAGGACAGTCGGTTGACACTTATTTCTGTCAATGGTTAGTATCAATTTCTTTGCATTCTATCTTCGCAAGTAACATTTCAAGTCCAAACACGTGCGCCTGCGGGACTCGGTTTACGTTTGGCGATGAACTTCAGAACAACCTCATGGCTTTAGTAACGGAGTGAAGTTACTTTACTGGCTCAGGAACCATAAAATATGCTAAACTTCGTAGCAGTTATTTCTATGAGAGTCTGGCTTTCTGTACGAAAATAGCGTTTCTTTGTCACTTCGTCTTGCACTTGTTAAAGCGCACTCGCGTTTAACACTGTGATTTTTTTTTTATTTCTCGGTTACGCTTTGTTTGTTCCTTACCCAATTTTTATCAATTCCTTTTACAGGGGTTAATCGCCTGAAGACAAGGAAGTCAGCAAGGCACGAGGAGATCAAAGCAGTGTGGATGAAGGCAAAGTTAAGACTAGAATTTTAGAATTTGGTTCAGTTGAAATCTCTCCAATAACAAATGGCAGTCTGAAAACTAGAGAAGATACAACTTGAACTGAAAACTGCGTAGTTTAAAATTGTTTTGCTGCCTGAGATATTTTTTTTCCTTGGATTAAATATTTGCATTCGAGTTCCATTCGGGCGCCAAAAAAAAATTAATATTAAATTCGGTGGTGATTGTTTACTTATTCTGCCACTGGTTACGGAAAGGTTTCAACAGCTTTCGAGGTACCATTTTGTACATGTTTTCAAATTGTGGAGAGTTTCATTCTTTGATCGAACGGTCATGGACTTCATTAAATTAAATTTTATCGGTCGGAATTTGCCTGCTTTACTACTTGTATTTTGCCGGAATCGAATAATTTTTATTTCAATACCAAATTATTGTGCAATCGCTCAGCTCTCCCGAGTTTGAAAACTTAGTTAGTAGGCTAGAACATTTTTAGAGTATTTTAAGGTGGCGCTGAATGTTTAAATCAAACCGTGATAGTACCTGTTGGTTATGTGATCATGTCAATCATAACAAATTCTGTTTTCAATTGATATAAATTAAACAAACAATACAACGCTGAACGTTTTAATTTTTCTCTAATTTTTCTCCAAACTCGCATTTAGCAGATTTGCGAAGGCCGAGCCGTTTCATTCTATGATATGAATTTGGTGGAGGGCAATGACTAAAATGACTGATCGTGGAAATGGTCTACAGAATACAGGGCCACTTATTTACATCTCATTGAATCACAAAAGTGCCTATTGATATTTAATCTTCAAAAATTTTTGACACGTAAAACAGGTGGTCCGAGATCCCCCTGCATAATTGCTCCACTTGATCGATTCTTCGATTGAACTGGACGTAAACGATCAATCTTTTTTTCCAGAAAGATCACGGATGTCAAAAAAGTATTTCGTTGCTTAAAATTGATTGATTAATGACCCAATTCATCAGAAATACTGTAGTTTGAAGTTGACTTAAGTGTCTACCGTTTTTATTTTCTTTATTTGAAATTTTGAAACTCTTCAACTAATTCCAGGATCGATAACGATTTGTTTGTAAATTGGAATTTGTTGGCATTCCAGTTAATTTGGAAACATTTGTTGACATGATAATGACATTATTTCACGCTTCTTTTCTTTCGTTTAATGCGCTACTTAGTTAAAAGCGCGCACGATTTTTTTAATAGACGTTCAGACATGCAGAGATGCCTTAAATAAATAATTTTAGAGGAGGATATTGGGTTTCTGGATTGGTCTTCTTATCCTGAAAATACCAGAGTGATATCTGTAAGAAGGTCAACCAGAAACTAAATATGTGCTCTTGTTT